>LS486987.1:257527-330733 GCA_900490705.1 Pristionchus arcanus | reverse complement strand
TACGCTAAGAGATCGCTGGAGGAAAAAATCCAAAGAAATTTATTGGTCAGGCACGTTTTCAGAATCCAGTCTGATAGTCCATAAAAGAACGAAAGAATCCCTCTCACAAAGATAAAGAAATATATAATATTTGGCGAAATTTTCCAAAATCAAATATTAATCCGAAATTTTCAAGCTGTGAGATCTCACTGTGAAATTCAACACCTCAGCGCACTGTAAAAATTTATTGAAGAGATAAATATTCCAGTGTAGCGCACCTATGCCTAAAAGAAAGGCACTGCTGAGTATTCTGCCATCTCATACGAATGATTTCTGATCTCAATTTTGTTGCTGATTTATACATTTATTCAGTAGAATGATCTACCATCTCCAATAAGCTAGAGACTTATAGCCCACTACTGTACAAAACTAAGTAAAATGTTCGTAGTGTCATCCATGTTCCCGATTGGATGGTCAAATGCATATTTTATATGAATTAAGAGCAATTAAAACACCCGGCCGACAGCCGACTTTTAGTACTTTTTAGAGCCGACAGCCGATAACCTCAGCCGACTTTTAGTACTGTAGCCGAGCCGACAGCCGACTTTTAGTACCCCGGCCGACGGCCGAGCCGACTTTTAGTATGGTAGCCAGGCCGACAGCCGACAGCCGACAGCCGACTTTTAGTACATCCCATGGGCTTTCTGCTATTTATCACCCGCGAATTCGAATCTCAACGTTATTTTTGTATTTATTAAACTTATCGATTTCTGGAGGATGCCCCACTCCAATTTTTGCCGATTATGTACGTCTCAAATAAAAAACGAGTATTTAATTAACTTGAAAATTTCAACAACTGACACGCTGATAAAAAATTACCCAGCGAACTTCACACTTCCTGTCACCACACCACGATGGGCTGGGTTTGGAGTTTTAGATTATTACTGGGCGAAATTATAATTTTCTTTAAATATAATGGTGTAATTGTGATTCAGCAGCATCGATTATCCCAAAGCAGCCAAAAACACAATTTTAGGACGACTATATAAATCTGCTTGGTCCTCCCTAAAAAGTTTGAAAATCGGAAAAGAAAAAAAGAAAAATTACGGTGATTAGAGTTAGCGCGCGTTTACTTTCAATTACTTTTGTCATTTATCGTCAATTTTTCTCTGTGAATACATTGAGAAATAATGAAAAATCTTTACACAATGTAAATACGATCAATCAAATGATCACTCAAATAAAAAGTCGAGAGCTCGCTTTGGAGGCGCAGTTGATTTATGCTCTCCTTGGGATCTTCTATTAGAACCTAGAGATTCTCCACCAGAAAGTGTTGAATGCATCTGATTATTCTTCCATGGTTGAATGGGTTGTTTGAAAGTGGGATCGATGGACACTTCATCCTTCTCATCATCTTCTTCATCAGAATCTGTCTTGGGAGGGACCGGAGGATCTCTCTGGAATGTTGATGCTTGATATTTCAACTAGATATAACGAATAATGTTACCTTGCAAATGAATGGTCTTAGTTGATCACACGATCGAAGAGCCCAAGAGGAATCGGAACAGATTACGGTACACTGACTGTGCTGATCTGACAAATATCGATTTATTAGTGAAGAGATACGGTAAAGACCTGTGTTAGTGATATTACTGAATTGTACATCGATGGGAGTGACTTTAGGACGATTCTTCATCTTCAACCAAACGAAATCAATGTGAGGCTTCGTCTTGACTATCTCTGAATGATACGAATAGAGAAGGAATTCAGCTGTCCATTTCATTTTCGTTCCTTGGCAAAGAAGTCTTCATCTCACTCATTTCTCTCTCAGTGGGAAAATGGCTACTCTGAGATTCTCTCCTCCCATTCCTTCTATTTCTTAAGAATTTTCTCTTTTCCTTTCTCTGTCTAACATAGTTTCGAAAGGGCAGAAAGGGAAGGGATCTCACGAGTGACAAATCCATTTTCCTCCTCTGAATCCACGGTTACCAAACTCCCTCCTTCTGACTGACATATTGACTGAGCTTCCTTCCATTTTCGACGTTCCTCGTGCAATCGATAACTGAATTCACAATTGATCTTTGATCTTTCACTTCTTCTGATAACCTTGATTTATCATCTCTTTCCAGCCATTCTCCTTTCTCATTCGACTTCTGTACTTGATGAATAAGTTCTTCAATTATATCCATTCTATTCGATAGATCACTATACATAATTCTCATTCTTTCATTTAGTTTTGATTCTAATTCAGTGAGAGACGAGGAAGGAGGGTCATCTGAGAGAGAAGAAGTACTTGTGAGAATGAAGCATTGTGAAACATACTTGTAGAGAGTGAAGGAGGAGAGGGAAGAGATTCAAACTCATCTCGAGATCTCAATCCATTCTCAAATTATTCATTGTAAATATAGTACAGTAGAACACTTACTCTTGGGGCTGAAATAATGAATGGAAGAGAGAAAAAGAATAGGAAAGTCTTGGGTAGCATTCCCTATTGAATGAACCTGCACTCGTCTTCTCTTTTTACCTTTTTCTTCCTTCGTAATTCAATTAGAGCCAAACACTTTTATAAAAGGAACGCCCAATCAATTTGATGAATGAATTGTTCGGTCTCTGATTGGAATGGACTTGATCTGAATGGAAACCTGATACCACTGCACAAATGAATCTTCTTATCTAACTGATCTATTAGTACACTAATACGCGCCCCTCCCCCTCCTCCTCGAAACACTAATAGTACACTAAAGACGACTCACCTCACTATTAGTACACTAATAGTTTCACTAATAGATTACTAATTAGGGTACTAATAGTGATACCAGAGATTCGAATGATATCTGGTCATTGTGATGGACAATAGATTGAGAAGGGAGAAGAGAGGATGAGCATGGAGGTGCCAATGATATCTCTTGAGTGGATAGACAAACGGATAGATGATCCCCATCTATGAGTACTTCCTTCCTTCCTTCCTTCCTTCCTTCCTTCCTTCCTTCCATCCAACTCTGGTTGTGTCATCTCTCCTCTCCCCTCTCCCTCATTCTATTCTTTACCCTCAGGTGTCTCCCTATTCTTCTCCTAGTGAACTCTTTCTCTTGCTTCTCCTTTCTCTTCTCTCTTCATTCTCCTCTCTTCTGAACTCTTCTCCTTTATCTTTCCCCTCCTTCCATTCCTTCCTTCCCTCCATCTCTCTTTGGTCATCCATCAGTCCAGTCTTCCTTCCTCTTTCCTTTCTTACTTCTCATAACAATCTCAATTATATTCGTTCCTCCTTTCATTATTTCCCCTTGAATGATCAGCTTTCTCTCAACTCATCAATCACTCATTCCCTTCTTCTTCCGATTCTCAATTACCGCATAAGACTTCACTCCCCCCCCTCTCTCTTCCTCTTCTGTCTTATCCATCAGATATATATTGATATCCTCGTCCATATATGGTTTCGCATCCTTCACTCTCTTCAATCTATCATCAACTCTATCATTCATTCAGTGTATGCTATTCAATGGAAGTATCTCTACTCTTCTTCTTTCTTCTCATTCCCTTCTCAATCCAACTCAAGTCAGCTTTCATTTTCCATCTGTCTTTTCTTAGTCACTTTTTCTCTCATTCGGATTAGAGAAGACAGTAAAACAATGGTATATCTTTCCATCTTTCAAAGGGAATTCTTCTATTGTGTCATGCTGTAATCTCTTTCTCTTTCTCTTCAGATGTACTTATTGTCCCTCTCTACACTCTTCTCCTTCCTCATGTTCTCTCTGTGAGGGAGATGTATGTTTCATAGGTGAGTCCCATCCTTTCCTTCTGGCAGTATCCATCCCTCTTTCTATCTACTTGGTCTGTCTATTTGTTCATCCCAATCTCTATTTCATCCGTATATCTATAGCCCATCTCGCAATAGTCTCGACTTGACACTCCTCTGTCCTCTTGCCCTTGAATAGAGAGAAGGGGGTCACCAAAGAGGACGAAAGATCCATTCAATCTATTGAGTAACACAACCAATTACATCTAAGAGAGTCTCTCATCCTTCTTCTTTACTCACAAAATACTGCTAATCCTCTACTAAGAAAGAGTCTCATTCCATCTTGAAATCGACCTTCCAATAAAAAGAAAGACGAATTTCAGTAGTGAATGCATTCTTCAATGGAACTCTTTCTGCGGGGTGCATTAATTTACTCGAGAAAGACAAAGGAGAATTTATCCATCGAAGGAAGGAATGCAATAGGTCGATCAGTTATCGATAGTTCAGTCGATAATCTACCGTATTCAGGGAAGTAATTCACGATCGTACTGTATGTGCATGCAATACGGACAACGAATGCAATGATCCCCGTACTCCTCTCGCTGAATTTGATTTCATATCTGATTCCATTCTGAAAGGATACGATCTACAACCTGGAGTGAAATTGACTACTGCAGGTGAGAGAAAGAGAAGATGGAAAGGGAAAGAATAATGAAGGGAAGTGAAGAAGGGAAGACTGTCAATCAAAGTAGATCCAAAGGAGGAAAGTGACAGTAGAAGCACATCCAATTGTCTCATCTCTCTCTCTCACAGAACCAAGTGTGGAACTGCCAACTGATTGGTCTGAAGAGATAACCGTCCCTTCATCATCAACATCTTCTTCCTCTTCTTCATCATCAACGACGACATCAACACCGTCAATATCTCCTCCTCTATCTTCTATTTCTTCAACGACAACTTTTACTATGAGGTATCTACACTTTTGAATATTAGCTAAAAATAACAATCTATCCTGAGAGTACTTGAGTACTTGACTTTCAAGTAATTTTTGAATTTGCATCTTCGACATGAGTCTGTGTTTATGTAAATTGAGGAAAAACAAGTATCTAAGAAAACGTGGTATTCTTTACTCAAGTGACTCATTTAGCTAGTTTCTTCTCGAAATATCAATGTAGATGATCTTTTTCCCGTCTTATCCATATTTTCAACAAAAAAAAATTTTTTTAGTGCGCCTGTGTCTTCATCTACCCGTTATTCTTCTACAACACGAAAATCGCATCGATTTGATGATGAAGAAGGACTAATTCAAGTGAAATCATCTGTACTCATCAAACCAAGGAATTATTCGAGGTTAATTCAATCATCATCTATTGTAAAGAGCGTCATTATTCTTCATAATTCAGAATGTTGTCTACCTCAACAGAAGCATCGACAACTGAATCTCCTTCCACTTCTTCCCTTCCTCCCACTCCATTCCCCCATGATACATCAAGAATATTACCTACTGATGATGAAACTTCTCTATCTGGAGTATATCGAGTGAAACCATTGAAGAGTGAAGGGAAAGTCCTTCCAACTGATTCGGATGAAGAAGAAGGAATACTCATTGTAAAGAGTGGAATTATGAGAGTCAAAGGTGTGTGAATTATTGACTGATCTTTATGGAATACATTCACTTTAGAATTAGAAGAGACTGAGAAGGAGAAATCAAATCGAGTGGAAGATGTAAGAGAGAAGAATAGAGATGTTGAAGTGAAGGAACCAATTCGGCATCCAAAGGGAAAAGGATCCGTTCAAGAAACAGAAGTAAGATATAATTAGAGTAAGAAATAGATAATCAATATGCATAAGGTATCATCGGGAGTGACAATTGGAGTGGGAGGAAATAGTCCTTCTTCACTCAAATCATCTCATGAAACACGAAGATTCTCTTCTCGATCAGATATCAATTCTTCCTCTTCATTTGTCCACTCCTTCTTACTTCTTCCTTTTCTCTTCTCGCTAATTTTCTGATTATATCTCTAATCTACGAGTATATCTTCATTTTCCGCACTCTCATATCCTCATTTCCTTCTATTTCCTACCCAATTATCGATCTAAAACAAGACAAGTCATGATTGAGACCTCATTGAAGATCTCCATTCCATTCATCACAGTAATCTAATCTTCCTCTCCCTCTGACGATCAGATTCGAGCTTCCCCTCTCCTCATTAATCCATGACTTCTCTTCATTATATCTCCATTCATTACGGTTATAATCTCTTTCCATCTTTCATCCACTCTTCGCATTGTGATTATCTCTATCTCTGTATAAATTGAGTGGTGACTAGTGATGATGCAATATTTATCCACGAATTTTCACCAGAATAGAAGGAATGCGATGTAGAGAAAGGAGAAGAAAGGAAAGTACGCGGAACTCGTAAGATGATGAGGAGAATGTCTTTGTGTACCCGGAATGATTGAGAAATAACTGCAAAGATCAAAGATCAGAATTGAAGATAGAGATTAAAGTCTCACTTGGGATCAATCCTGCCTATGATTACATCGAAATTGACTATTCCATTGAAGAATCCCTCAGCATAAGTTGAGAATGGAAGATTGAGATGGAGGGAATTACATTTGTCTCGTCTGGAAAGAAAGAATGAATAAGATAAGGGATGAAAGTCTGACCGATTACATATGCAAGTCGTCTGATTGAATGAATCTTCACATAGAAGAACTGAACCAATTCGAGAAGCTCGTTGTTCTACTTCTCTCAAATTGAATAATTATGATGAATACAGTGGAAATAATGTTACTTCTTAATGCTGTGTTAGATTTTCGGGGGAAAAAACATGGAAAAAGCTCCAGAATTGAATTCCCGCATTTTCAGTTTTTGATCAATATCTTGGCTACCAATTAACCAATCATCGCAAAAATTGTAATTTAGATTCCCAGATTAGTAATATGATACATGCGGAACTAATTTTTTTTTGTTTCAATTGATTCATCAGGAACCAAGACATTACGCAAAAACGGAAAATGCGGGTATTCAAATCTGGTGCTTTTTCCAAGTCTTTTTCCGAAAAACTAACACCACATAAGTAACTGTATCGTTTTCTTCAATCGAAATGGTGGATGGTCGATTTTTTGCAACCCTTCACAATTTCCCAATAAAAAAAATTGGATGAGGGGGGAATCCATAATTGAAAAACTGACTTCTTTGCAAATTCGATATCCTCAGTTTGCCATCTTGAAAGTGAAAGACATCCCATCATGTACTGATACACTGGACAATGTTTACACTGACCTGAAATTGATCCCTTTATTCATTTCATCCATCCGCTATCAAATATTTCATATATTCCAACTGCACATTCACAGTACATACAATTGCTCAGTATTTATGTACAGAATGGCTAATTGAGTAATACGAAAAAGGGAGAAGAGAATTGAATTACTACGCCGAACACTTCATAGGGTGAATAATATAAGGAGTAAATGAGACTATCTGAGACATACGCATGAAGCATGCATTTCCAGTGCAAATTCGCGGATGATGAGCACATTTCGGTGCTGCTGAATAATGAGTTGATGATGACCATGTGACAACGCATTCCAGACATTCAACCTATAATTGAATCGATTACAGATGATGTCATTGTGAAGTTTACTCCATTCTGTATATACCATCCTTCCCTCCCTTCCTACTTTCCATTCCATATTCCCTTCCCTCACACCTCTTCAACTCTCCCATTTTTCTTCCATTCTTCTTCGTCTCTAAATGGAAATATCACCTTGGAGACTGTTTCGTCCAATTCGGAGTGTCTACCAGAGAAGACGACTATAGGAAGAAGAAGAAAGAAGAGAGTCACGATAATCGATTGATGAGCCATTGAATGATCATTGTGAGAAGAAAAGAATCGATTGATGATTGAAGACTGAGAAGGAGAAGAGATCTCGATTAGATATGAATGGAGAAGATTCGAAATGCACGAAGAGATGGAGAAGAGAGAGAGAGAGAGAGAGAAAGGAGGGAAGAAGAAGAAGAAGAAGATCCATTCGGACTCCAATGAGAAGACAGATGAACAAACTAGAAGAGAAATCACTAAAGGGAGGAAAAGAGAAGTGATTTGTTAGCCAGAATAGAAGAGGGAAGATGGACACATTTGTCCCTTGAGACCTCCCCTATCTAGACCCATATCGAAACATGATACCGGGTTAGATAGGATAGAGAAGAGTGAAGGAGGGAAAGGAGGGAAAGGAGAAGAAGAAGGAGAAAGAGAGGTCTCCATTTCAATCTAGTGACCATTCAACGTTCCTTCCTATCACTTCCCTTCTTTTTATCTCAGACTACCCAACTGGAAAATAAGATGGTGAAAGAAGACTGAAGCTAGGAAAGAAGAATAAAATTGTAATGGGATCTATCTCGGAAGAAGGGAAGAGAGGGTGGATTGGAGGAAGGGAGGAGAGATGGAGGGAGGAGGGGGGGGGGGCAGATTGAGCCTCCGTTTAGAGGGGTGACACAAATATAATCATGACACTACTAGAGACAATAAAGGATAAAGAAAAGAGAAGGAAGGAAAGGGAGACTGAATGGAGAGGGAATACGATAAGTATAGTAAGAGGAGGGGAAAGTGATTATAGGGAGGGGGGGGGTGAGAGAGGGGAGGGGAGATACTCTTCCTCTTGTGGAGATGTCATCTGTCTCAGATCTACCATCTATCTCTCAGTCAACAATGGAAAAGGGGATGAATTGACGGTTCAGTAGGAACTATAATGAGAGAGAAGAAGAGAAAAGAAGGGGAGAAAGGAGGAAGATGAAGGGGAAGAAAAGACCAATTTAGAAGGAAGAGAAGGAGAGAATACGATTCATTCATCCATGAATAGAACTCTCGAATGGACTTAAGAAGATCATACAAATCATATTAATATATAATTGAATGCAGCTGTAGAAACAGAGAAATGAGGAGTCACGCAAGGAATTCTATTTCACCATCCCACACACGTTGCATTTCAGAAATATTACATATTCGTTAAGCTGCTTGAAACGTATAATGAGTGCAAGAGAAAATCTGGTAGGATCTGTCTACCATCGTAAGTATTGGAAGAGAGAAGAGGCGGAGATGGAGGGCTAAAGGAAGGAAAGATCATTCGTAGTCCGTCCCTCCCTTTTCATTCCTTCTGGATTTCTCACTTGGAAATTCAGATTGAGCCAATGCGAAAGGAGCGAATGAATAGAATATTGGAAAGGAGTGAAATGAAGAGACGAAGAAAGAGTTGAAATGAAGAGAAGGAAGAATCTAAGAGAAGACGACAAAAGAGGAAATTGAGATGAAAGAAGAAGAGGAGGAAGAAGGAGAGGAAGAGAGGGAGAAGTTTATATGAGATGAGACATCTGATATAGGGTAATACTCATTAGAAGGAGAGGAGGAGTCGAATGACACAATGGATTGAGCCACTTTGAAGAGGGAAGAAATGATTTATCCCCCACTGTCCATTGTACTCGTAGTGTACAGAGAAAGAGAGAGAGAGAAGATACACGTAAAGAGATGAGATGATGATTGAGATCCGATTGAAGAGGGAGAAGAATACAATTACACTCCTGATCGTTGGGACATCACCTTCAATTTAATATGTCAATTATATTCGATATAGAGGGAGGAAATGACTTACCGTGTTCAGATTAATTCTTCTGAACTGTCGGAAATGCAATTTTCCATTTCCATCATGGATGAAATTAGCCTCTGGACTTTGTTTGAATGTCTCGTATTCGGCGATTTTAGGAAGAGCAGCATCGATTCCCTTGAAAGAAAAGATTGGAGAGAAAGAGAAATTGGATGGGCCATTTCACATAACATATACAAATTAATGAAAGTACTCACACTTGGAACAGAAGATCGAATAAGATTCTTTAATTTATCCTCAAGAATTGTCTCCCTCCTTTGCATGGCATTTTTGTACAGATCAGTTAGGGGAGACGAGATTATAACTGGAATTAATACGGTAAGTATTGAGATATGATTACTGTAGTATACTTACCAGGAAGGAGAATGAGTAGGAGAGTGAGTACGGTAATTGAGTTTGACTGCATGGGAGTGATTAAGATGGAGAGAAAAGAGAAGAGTATCTCTTATATAGTGAGCATCTCTCTTTATCTTTGAATGATCAATCAACACGAGAGAAGAACCATCCCATTTATCGTTGAACGATCAACCAAAATGAACGAAGAGAAGAAAAGAAAACGAGACTAAAATAGACTTCCGGTATATCAAATGAGGCTTGAATTCCATTGTAGATGATGGGTTAGGAGTATATTGATTATCGATTGAGGGACGGACGGGAAAAAGCTGAACTTCCTCCATTGTAGGTTCGATATGTGACCACGACGTGTAGAGTGCAGAGATTGAATTGTGTTCCCTTTCATTCTGGTCGAATCGAAGAGAATTGCTGAATGAAGAGAGAGAGAGAGAGAGAGAGAGAGAGAGAGAGAGAGAGAGAGAGAGAGAGAGAGAGAGATGAACACGAGATCTCATTTGCACGAACAATTCAATCACGTATCTCACATTTTATCGTAAAGTTAGCAATAGTACAGCAGAATAAAAAAGTGAAATTATGCCAGTGCGGAAGTAAGAAACATATTATTTCTTCTCCAATCCGTAGAGTAGAATCATCTCATTGGGATAATCACCCTCGGGAGTCTCCAGAATAAGAGGAACATCGCCGAATCTGAAAGATAAGATCCATGTGAACAGATCAGACCAATAATTATCACCTTTTATCATTCATGATGAATCTGAATGCATCCACTCCAATCTTTCCCTTTCCAATGTGTTCATGTCTATCTAGATTACATCCCAATTCACCTGAATAATCAATTAATCTCTCTCTACCGTATCTCTCGCTCACTCTTCGAATCATTGAGATGCAATGCCATCAATCGATCGAATCCAACAATCTCACCGAACTTCTCAAATTCATTAATTAGAATACACGTACATTGTACTCTCGAATATTCTCTTATCATGGGATAAAATCGTGTCTTCTTATCTTTGTGACGTCACTTCCATTCGTCGAAAAAGTTTTTCTTTTCGTCGACAGTTCGTATTCATGTGAGTAATTTCACTGACCAGCAACAGTGAGAGCACACTTTCAGTATTCTCACTTCATTGTGATATACCAAAATAGATTTCACGTGAACATCAATGTATTTTTAGTGTAAACTAATAGATCCAGTCCACTCTCAATCATTCTCTCAACCTTCAAAGTTCATCTATCTAACTGACCTCCATTGTCTCTTCATATGTTTCTTTCGTTCGAATGTCATATCCTAAAACAAGGTCTCTTAGTTCAGTTTCCGAATATCTCATTAGTACCCGCTGCGAATATATGGCATGTATCGATGCACACTCCAACTCTCTTCGCATCTCCTTTTACTTGATCAAGAATCGAATGAATCTGAATAAGTTTCTCTTCAATCTACCCTAATCAATCAATACCGTACCTCTTCGAATGTTCCTCCTACAGTATGACCTTGACCAGCCATCGTTTCCACTACTGCAATTACCATTTTTTAACCATAATCAGTAGTATAAATGTGTAGCTTAAAATACTAACCGAGTGTGATTTTGTCGGTTCTTTCAAGTACGTAATCGATAGTCTCGGCTACAGTACGAATACAATCTTCACGTCTTCCAATTCCTGTCGATGAACCTGATAGAAACTCTTTCTAATCTTTCCTTTATTCACAATAATATACCAGGATGGAAATTGTACATTGTGATTCCCAATCTCTCAGCTCTCGTGCATTCTTCCAGCATTGCCTCTCTCAAATATTCCCCTTTCTTCATTTCTCCATCTCTTTCACTTACCGACTCTTCTTCAGTTTCTCTTCATCGGGAGATCCGGGATTAAGAAGATACGAACCATGAGGAAGAATCATTTCCAGATGGAATCCCGTATCCTGAATATCAATCCTTCTTCATCAACCATACTCCCTTTCCATTACCTTGATGGTTTTATTCCATTCATCGACCACACTTTCTTCCATTGCTTTACTATTCCATTGTCTTTGATTCCTTACGAAAAGGGCGAAAGAATGACATCCAATAGATCGAGCATCATGGATGGCACGAGAGACACTTCCTCCAATGGATAGATAACTCTCCCCTCTCCCTCCCCTCCCTATTCTTCTCTCTTTCTCACCTGCAGCACTAGCATGCATTCCCAATCTCTTCTTACTTCCTTTAGAAGCTTCAATCACTTTCTTCCCAATTGTTTCTCTCATAGTTTTTTCTTCTTCTGTCTCTCCTTCCTTCACTTTCTTACTTCTACTCTTCGATTCAGTTCCTTCCTTCTTCACAGCTGCTCAAATAATTACAATATTTTCCTATAATCAATAATCATACCTTTCTTCGGTTTAACATTCTTAACTACCGTATCCTCTTCATTTTCTTCTTCTTCCACTTTCACTTTCTTCTCCTTCACTTCTTCATTCACATTCGATCCTATCAGCCAAAATATCCATCAATCCTATATTTTACTACAACCTTTCTTTTTCTTAGCTACAACAGTAGTATCCATATTCTCGTTCTCTTCTTCCTTCACTTCTTTACTTTGCATAGTACGACTTCGGGTTGCTCTACCACTCATTTCTCAATTCAGTTTATAATAACTCACAAAATGTCCAGAATGTCCATAATAAAGTATGGTAAAGCTTCTGCGAACTTTCCGATCAATGTATTGTTAAGAGAAAAATTATTATTTATTGTCCAATCATCGGTCACAAATCAATTTATGAACGGGGACGGAACAAAGAAAAAGAAGAAACCATACTATCTTATATACTTTTTTAGGTACCTCATGCAATCAAAGTGAAAGGAAACACTGGGTTGGTTCAGTAGCAATTAAAAGGCGACAAATATGATCGAAAGTTTAACTAGTGTGGCGAAAACGAAAAATTGGACAAATGCCGAATAGTCAAGCCAAATACAATATTGGTGACAAATGACATACTGAGATATCTACCATCATCTTTTGTCACCAACATTTTATCAAGGTTCCTATTCCATTTACTGTACTAGAGCATGTATCACGAAAAAAGAAAACACGTTTACAATGATGGTCGAAAAGATAACCGAATGAGAGAGGGAGGGATAAAGAGAGAGAGAGGAGGTAGATTATGATTCAGAGAAACTGCTCATCTGGATTTTAAGTGCTCGTTCCTTACGACGAACTGTTGCTGTTTGACCCATATCCTGAATTCAATATTCAAGGATATTAGAAGATAAAAAGAATATAATGATCAAACTGACCCTAATCCGAATGAGTTTCCTATCCTCCTCAGTCAAAGTCTTCTTCTCTTCACTTTTATCCCTGTAAACAACAATTATTATTTATTTATGACTTCTCAAGCCACTAATTAATAAAGTAAGATAGACTCCATTCTGGTTCAAAATTTGTGAGATTAATACTATAGGATAATGCAATAGTTCACCTGAAGTAGAGAACAAAATGAGAGATCATATGAAGTAGCATATTGTCCTTGAATGGATTATCATTCCAATTCACATTCTCATGGAGATCGATTCGTGTCTTCGAGAATGGCCATTTCTCCCATGCACTCTGAATCTAAAATAAGGGACATTACATATGAAAGTGAAAATGTTCGTAAAGTATGGCTATCATGCAAACAGTGAGTTATTTTCCCCGAAGCTCGACTTTTAACCCAATGTGATGTGAAAGAATTCGAAAGACAGTAACTACTTTTTAAGCATTTTGTAGAAGACCGACAGTAACGTTTGACATGTCTTTGCAATCTGTTCCTCAAAGATAAAAGATAAGAATAACATACGTAAGTGAATTCGACGTTCTCAGGGGCAACATGGAATCGATGATTGATTGCTTCTTTCAAGTTCTCCACTTGAGCAGTTGCACCAAGAGATGGATCAACCATTACGAAGTCAATCTTATCCACCTATCAAGTATATCTTTCCTTCCTTCCTCTTCTCTCATCACTAACCTCTACACAACTAGGTCTGAATCTTCTCACAAATACAGCCTGTTTTCCTCCTTTGACCTCTTGGATTCTCTCAGGAGGAATAAGATGAACATATATATTCTCATTCCATTGTACTCCCAATCTCTGGTTCACTGCCTCATTATCAGCTAATTCGGCTCGTTTCTGTTTCAGACAACGAAGATGGATCCTACAAAATAATCAAAATAAATTACTTCCCTTAAAATATGAAGGATTTTAAAATAAGGAAAACTCACTGGTCAATTTCGACTTGCTCTTGATATTTATCTCTGAAGAGTTTTTGACACTTCTTCTTCACTTCAGCCACTTTTGAATTGGGACTAAGAGGCATTTCGAATAGAAGACGCCATTTATCACGCTGAAATGAAAGATATAACTCTTTTCCCTCCCATTGGATAGTCCGGACATCATTCTCTTCCATCTCGAATCGATACAATTTCACCATCTTCTCGTCTTCCTTAAGAGCTGGTCGCAACTTCATTACTAACTGCAATTATTATAGACATGATAATATTACATTCGATGTCAGTCTACCTTATGGATTGTTCTCCATGAATCGAGTGCCTCTTCATCTTTGGCATTTGATTCATACGATCCCGTATCCCCATAAGTGACGTGGAATGAGAAAGTACCCGGTTCGATACCACATCTCAAACAAACAAGTAAATATCAAGTAGAAGAGGGAATAGTATACCTGGTAGCTAACCACTGTCTCAATTCCCTGATTCTGCTTCTTTTATCCACGTCCAGAACGATTGCTAAAAAAAAGAATATTGCCACAAACTGAATCTTAACAAGAATTTTTTTTAATAATCGTAAGACTAAAATCTAACATAATGTGATGTTAATATATGATTACTATAAATAAATGTAACTTACTATTGTCCTTCTCTTCCAATACATGAATTATGGGTTCTTCTCCCTTCTTATCTCCTTCATTCTTAGCAACGATTGTCTTACTACTAGTAGTAGAATGAGTTTCCTCTTCCACATATGGATGGGGTACATTCTCCATTGCAGTGTACTCTCCCAGAGATGTTATCTCAAAATTATCTCATTATTCATCCATTATTATTGTTATTATTATTATTGTATTATTATTATATCATCATTATTGTTCACATTCATCCATATTTCTCACCTTAGCGAATAACATCTGTTGATCCTCCAGATTATTAGTGAGATTATTTGGCTCCCATCCATCTTCTCCTTCACTAACAACGGGACTCATTTGTGGAGTATTATTACACACAGATTCTCCACTTAATCCACAATCATCATCCATATCTTCCACTGAAGATGCCACTGATGGAGTTGCTTCCTCACCCAATTGAACATATTCTCTCTCCTTAAATGATCATTATTACCCACTCTGATTACACTTCCCCTTTTCTCTTCTCTTACTTGGATCACTTCCATGGGAGGAGTCTCCATTAAAGTGTACTCTCCCATAGAAGTTATCTCAACATTATCTAATTTAAAGAGCTCACGTCCTTTTTTTCTCACCTTAGCAAATAGCTTCTGCTGTTCCTCCATACTATTAGTCTTTGGAGGAGATGAAGGAGGTGGAATGATCACTTCGTTTGATTCATCCATCGCCATGCTCTCATTGTGCTCACATAAATCCGCTGAACATCCCAGTTCAATTTTGTTTTTTTAACTATCTAATTATAAGGCTTGACGATGAATATACTCGCTTCATCAATTTTAAATTGCATACCTTTTGAGGGGAGCTCAATTCTCAGCTTCTGACTGTACTTGAATCTATCAATGATTTTGAACATAAGTGTATTCTCCACTTTATTGATGTCTTTCATCAACTTTCTGAAATATGATCAGTATTTGAACCAACTGCTCACCCCCCCCCCTCTCCCTTCTTCTCTATCCCTCGCTCTCTCTCTCTCTCACCTGTCCTTATTCGTTTCATCTCCTGGTGATCCTCCATCCACATATAGAGTACACGTATCATTATCTGCAATTCATCCCATTTTTGTACGCCAAGATTTCGGAAATAATAACGCACCAAAAAAAGGTAAATTAAACTTGCTGCATACCATGTCTGAAGAAATCAGCAAATTGTTTGGCGGGAGCATCAAGATGTTCGAATTTATCCATTCCCTTCTCCATAACAATTCGATAATCTTTGAAGTCTTTCTCACATAAATAACTACCGAGAAGCTCACGAACACGTGTTATCTGGGAAAAAAGGAAACCTATTAATTGTAAGATGAATTATACTCCAACTCATTAAAATCAAATATTCAGAAATAAGAAAAAAACTTGATACCGTCTCATTTTCAGCAACGGGGAATAGGAATGGCTGTTCGACTTTCCTTTCCTTGATCTTGACCAGATAAATCTATAAGAGAGAAGGGTAATCATGTATTGTCTCCTTTCCCTCTCTTACTCACCGTGCAAGTGAACATTCTTCTATCGTTGTGAACAGGAGTGAAACAAGGTTGATTCGCATGTTTCGTGTCATATATGAAGTAGAGACTCTTCGATGCAATCATCGTTCCAGTGGGAAGAAGAGACGACAGCTTACGCTCAACACATTTCCATTATCATCTCTAATTTTACAGGCAAGGATTACAGAATGTAAATAACTACTGGAAACATTACCTACATTCCTACTTTATTTCAATATTAAACAAAAAAATCCAAAACATCAAAGAAAAAGAGTATAATCTTTCACAAGTCACATCACAACTCAACTCATTGTCAACTCAATCACAACTCATTGAAATGGAATCAGAATAATGCCGATCTAAAATGACGTACCTTCTTCATATCAGCAGGAGATACGAATTCAGCTCTCATATTCTTTCCATAACTACACTGAATAAGTCGTCCATTCTTCCTCGATGGTCCTTCTAATCCCTTCTCCTTGAATACTCCTCCGAAGTGAGTAATCACTTCACTCGCCAGTTTCTCCACTGTATTCTCACGTGGCAGGGAAATCTCAATGTATACTTATATATTGTATATTTCCTTTCTATATGCCCCATCGAAAATATAAAGAGTTTACCTCAAAGGGAGAAGAAGAAATCTCGAGAGGAACCAATACTCCATTAGCGTATACAGTAATCTGTAATACCATAGTGATTGAGGAGAGAGAAGAGGACAATAAATCAAACCTTAAGTAGACTCTCATCATATTTCCTCTGTTCTTCTTTCGCTTCTTCTTGTTCTTTCCATTTCTTCTTCAGATCAATTATGTGACGAGGCAAATCGATAGTTCGAATGAACTTCGCATTCTTATCCCTTCGAACCTAAAAAACCATTTATGCATTTGTCACCTCATAGCCATCAAATATATTCTTCTTTCGTATTGAATACCTGTCTATACATGAGCATGTATGCATTCGTATTACTATTTGTCCATCCTCCTTGCATTCCTCCGAAACTCTTCTCTACTTCCATGGGAGTGGCAATTTCAACTCGAGTATCATTGAAGCAGTACCATTCACTGGCATCCATGTTCCTGATATTATCCTCTTGCATTCCATTTTCATTTTAAAAGACTCACTTTATATAAGCAAAGTAGTGTCCTCCAGCAGCATTTCCCTGATGAACCATAACGGAGAATAATTCGTATACAAAGGGGCCATGCTCGAGAAGACGATCTGCTTCTACTGGATCAAATCGATGACCTACTCCTCCTTTGCCTCAATTCATTTAATTAATGGAAAAGGGAAAACGGACGATAACTCACCAATTTCCATCCCATTTGACTCTTCTTCCATGGATGTTTCCGATGGTGATTCGTTTCTGAAAAGGAAAGGAATTGTATCTGTGTGACACAAAGATTCGTATCAACTCTGTACTAGAGACACTGGTGAGCTTTGACAACCCAAAAAGCTAGAACATTTGGAGCTCAGCCGTGACTAGAGAATGAAAAATGCATGGAAATAAATAAAATTGGGAGAAAATGAGATTGACAAACAGCAACAAAACACAAAATGAATAGGTGCGATCAAATCAAACTTACTCAGCATCTTCTTTCTTATCCTTCTTCTCTTTCTCTTCCGATTTATGGACGAATGGATTCAGATCGAGTAAATCAGGGAACGAGACTCTCAAAAGCGATGATTATTTAATTACAACATTACTGACGAATCATACTACACTATTAACAGAAGTAATACAACTTAAAATTAGAAATACGTTATTATTATTTTTAAAATATGCAGAATTTGATGTTCGTTGACTTGGCTTGGCCAAGTTGGCTAACCTGTCGTTGAGTTTGATTCTATTGAAAGTTGTGTAGTCGAAATCGAATCTCTTGAGTTGTATCGTGAGAAGATACGGGAAAGAAGTGATTCTCAGACCCTGAATAACAAATCCTTGTATACCAACCCATTGTCCACTATCTAGAGTATACCTTGTGTGCATCCTGCTTGCTCTTGCATGTCTCACACATATATTGATTCGCTCCATCGAGTAATTCTGGCTGTACGAATGCTCCCAATGCCTCCTCCTGATCACATTACAAATCATTACCAATTTACTGATATTAATTTTTTTTTACTGATACTAGACGTGGTACATATACCACGTCTAGTACTACACAGCAAGTCAGACGGGGGAAAAAAGCTCATTTGCGTGGCGGCGCTCGGCCGAGTCATTTTGCGCCGCGCGAGAGGGATGCGCGGCGTGAAATGAGAGTTTTTTCGGGGTTTTTGGTACATTAGCTTACGTAGCTAAGGAATGAGATCGAAAATTGAAATTCGGCTTCTGCCGAACTGTTAGCAAAGGGTTCGTTCACTACCTCTCAAAATTTGAACTCGATAGCTCAACTCTCAAATGAGTTATTTTCCGTTGAGTACCGAAAACGGCCTTTTTTTCGCCATTTTAGGGCAGTTTGAGCATCATTAGCTAACGTAGCTAACGAATGAGATCGAAAATTGAAATTCGGCTTCTGCCGAACTGTTAGCAAAGGGTTCGTTCACTACCTCTCAAAATTTGAACTCGATAGCTCAACTCTCAAATGAGTTATTTTCCGTTGAGTACCGAAAACGGCCTTTTTTCGCCATTTTAGGGCAGTTTGAGCATCATTAACTAAATTTGAAGTCGATATCTCAGCTCTAGGGTGAGTTAGTAACCGTGGAGAATTGAAATCAGTTGTTTTTGGGCAAAATGCAACTGAGTTCAACTATGTTTCACTAAGTATAGAAATCATTCCTTGGTCTGCGAAAATTTGTCAGCCGGTAGAAATAGGTTTCGCAATATGTTTCACCATCCGTATGAGAGATTTTGAGAATAGTGATGGGTAATTCAAGCCATTCTCCACCGACCGACACGGTGTCTCGAGAGTCGCAACAGTGAGAGAGTTGAAAATGTCTCCGCCACGCAAATGAGCTTTTTCCCCCCATCTGACGGGCTGTGTACTATGTTTGACCAAGTTTAATATATATCTATCCTACTTTAATTTCCCCCCTTTCTATACTTCAATCAAGTGCATACATCATTCGTCTCTCCCTTTATTACTTTCCTCTCCCCTTTCGTGAAAGAATCTCGAGTCTTCTTCCTTCCATTTCGTGCCCTCCTCCAATCAATAAACAGACTGAGAGAGTCAGCCAATGAAAACCCTTGAGTCCCTATGATGTATTGTTATGGAGCGAGAAGAGAGGAAAGTGAAGGGAGAGCTCTGATGAGATGAGCCCATAATGCTCCATTTCTAGG
This sequence comes from Pristionchus arcanus, assembly GCA_900490705.1. Classification (NCBI taxonomy): domain Eukaryota; kingdom Metazoa; phylum Nematoda; class Chromadorea; order Rhabditida; family Neodiplogasteridae; genus Pristionchus; species Pristionchus arcanus. Next base: position 311,318 of record LS486987.1, on the reverse strand, counting down.
AGAATGTAAAGAGAAGGAGTAATAAATGAAAATAACTGACGACACTCTTGAATGCTTCCGTTGCTCCGAATGGTTTGACAGCGAGAGGAAGATCGAGGAAGACATCTGGTTTAACTGATTCACGTCCACACGAACGACACGCTACGAAATCCTCCATTGTACCTCTGAAACAATACTTGATTTAATATATTGAAATGATTCACCCTGTCCATGTATTCAATATTATTGTTTGATTATCAACGTATTGTAAATAAAAAAAACCTGTAAAGTTGTTCGATAAGTTTTTCATGTTTCGATCCCTTCCATCTCATTTCGAGTGCATCGAACATCAGTCTGCACAATTCCTGGACGTCGTGCTGATCGTATGCTCAAAATCATTCAATTATCATTCAGGCATGCACAAGTCCGAAAGCAACGTTGTAATACAATTTAATATGGGTTGGTGAAAAGTATTAGAGATTGGATACCCTCATTGCTGCTCCATCCGAATGCTGCTGTGAGCTCCTTTGTCTCTAGAGAATCAGCATCTGAAGTCTGAAGAAGAAGGAAGAGCTTCTGCAGCTGACACGGAATAGACTGCATCTCATTACGATTGCTAGTATATTCCCATCTACAATAGAAATAGATACATCTTCATTGATAAGTATTCACTCACTCGTAGATGGCATTTCGGAACTCAGGAGTCATGTAGAGAGTTTGAAGGAGCGAGTTGAGATAACAAGTCATTGCCTCGAATAACAAAATAATAATAATTAATAAAATACACAATGGCGAACCTGATTGACTAGCCCGACATACTTGTGATCGTTCTCATCTTTGGGAGTGAGATCGTTCGAAGGTTCGTTGTAAGTCAAAGCGAGTGCTTAAAAAAGATAGGCATAATAGGAATGTAAGGATGAACATACGAGGAAGGGTGGATGAATCTGCAGATGTCGATGGTTGACATGCTTGACTCATGTTCCAATCTCCACCTGGAAGACCACCTTTCTCTAGAGGTCCGAATGGAACTCCCTGGTCGCCTAAAGACAACTATTTATTACAAGAAAAATACAAACTGTGGCATACCATTGGGAGTTACCATTGCAGGAACAGATTTCGGTACGTGCCGAGAAAATACACTAGCCTGAAATTAAGCATTTGAACGTTTTAGTATGCGTTATCAATAATGTCATCACGGGGTAGCAGAGAACGTCATCGGCAAGAGTACATGCTCTCACACACAAATGAAAGAATCTACTATATATTTATGAAACTGTGAAGATAGGAAACATCGAAGCACGTCACATTGCAAGCAAGCAAAGGGAGGCGAGCTCGCCGGCGAGGCTTCAAAGGATTATTTCAGTAATGACTGAAAAAGAAGCGCATAAACCATAGCATGCGTCAACTGAAAGTTCAACCGATTTTATTTAACTAGATATTATTTTCACCCAAATATTCTACAGATTACGCAACTAATACAGAACTTAGTGTCAAAATCTAACTGTGAGAACGATGAATTGCGTTTGTGGTGTTTCAAAATCGACATAAACCAACCCACACAACGCTAATCGAATGGGGTGGCTAGAAGTAAGCTGATATATTGGAACTACTTAACAACTATTTAGAATTCAATATTGCATAACTCCATGTTAAAACCGGAATTGCTATTAAATTTCACTAAATAGAAATTTTTTGAAACGCTCAGACTTTTTTTAGGAAATTCTTGGTCTCGACACGACGTTATTGGCTGCACGCGGTGCAGTCTACCGTCTTTACGGACGTCTGCCAATCCGAACATTAGATTTGTAATCGATTGTATTCGATGTATTGAATATTATTTTAACTTATCGTATGTTCTTATTGACTTGTCATCATCTGTTATTAACTATATCATTTATCATAATTGTTCCAGACGTGAATGGTTGGACGGTAAGATCCGATTTGAGAAATGGATGATCTCGAAGACTTCGAGTTCGGCGAAATGCTTGATGATGACGATGTGGTTGGACGAGAAGAATATGATGCCAATAACGAGGATACGTTTGGTGCTGACATAGTATCAGACTTTGAGCATCCCGATTTATCGAACTATGCCGAACAGGTTAGATTATAGAGATGAGCGCACATTTATGTATATTATTGGCTTCGTTTTGACTATTCTTTAAATTTGAGACCAATGCTCTGGGAAAACGATTCGAAGATCTTTGGACGGTTCCCGGTCGTTCTACTGATGCTCCTGATGCTTCAAATCTTCCCATGCCATCATTTAATTTCGATGATTCTTCGTTTGTGAGTTTTTTTCAGTTGTTTATTTTTTAATTATGAATTTTTGCAGTCCTCAATGAAAGATAATCCATGGGATGCTGGTTCAAGTAGTAACTTCAATATGTGGCCTACCGATGGTGGTAGTGCTGCTGGTAGATCTATCGCAGACAATGATGATACGGACTACTTTCTGAAATACATGGAGGAAGTTCATGCAGTATGGATTTTAATGTCTTCGTTTTAATATTGGAAATACTTTAAGGCCAGGACTCAACTACCTGATCCAAATGAAAATAAAAATCGTCAACCATACATCCCCCTTCGACCATCAGATGTAAAGAATGACTTGGTCCATAGACCTGTTCTTTTGAATAGAAGAATTGACGAACCGTGAGTAAAACCGTTGCATTTTCATTCTATGTATACGTATTCAGCGAGACTCCTCTAAGAATACCTCCTGGTTCAACGAACAATCCACTTTCTGCATCTGAGTTGGAGCAACAGTTCATCGAGGAAGCCCGGAGGTTTTGTTCATTGTTTATTGTAAATATTACTAGTATTCTATTTTTTAAGGAAAAATGAGAACGAACAGCCTGCAATCCATCCAACATTGCTGGCCATGTTTCAGTCACATGAATCAAATCCAACTGCTCCCCGACGACCTCAAACAATGTCACCTCAGGTATTTTTTTGAGATTATATAGACACGCAACAACGGAATAAACGATTAAATGGAAATTTCAGCTGCAAGGCCCACCTCCTCCTCGACAGCAGCCTCAAGACCGTTCATATCCTCAAATGAATGGTCCGTCTCTTCCGATGCCTCACCAACCTCCTCCTAATGGGCAACCTCCTCCTCCATGGGTGATGGCAATTCCTCCACAATTTCACAAGTTCATTCAAGTCTGGTTCGACGTCGCATGGAGGAGGGTTCGTTTTGCCATACTGTTTTTGGTTGTACTTATTGGATATTGTATCTTTTTTTATTAATTTCAGATTCCGCATCTGCCTCCAGGCGTGCCTCCAGTGCACCCTGTTATTATACAAGTAATGAATCTTCAACGGCAAGCTGCCATGAATCGAGGTTAATATTTGATTATTTCGATAATTTGTAAAGGAGTATATGTTATCATTACAGGTCCTGTCCCGCCCGGTTTCAATGGTATGTCTATTCCTCCTCCCATGATAGGCCCACCGGGAATGTATGGAATGAATCCGATGGTATGTTTTTGAAGAGACAATGAAAGAGAACTGCTGACAATTATCATTGTATACTAGATTATTTACAGCAAAGAATGCAACACATGGACTCATTCCGTAATCGGCCTTCATCGTCCATGTCGAATATGTCTCACAATCAGAGGAAACCTCCAGGTAATTTTGACATTCTTGAGTTGAGAAAAGCTTAGGTTTCCAGGTTTTCCAACTGGAAAAACAATTGAAGACTTTGCTTTTGATCCATATGCGGGATTTATGTCGAAGAAGGAGAGAGAGTGGCTCATCAAGATCCAGCTTTTGCAATGTCTCGGAAGCGGAAATCCGTATCTCGAGGATTACTATTATACGGTAAACAAAATTATTCTTTAATTATCTTGAAGATTTTCTTCTGTTTTTTTTCAGTTGTGGTCTCAGAAGCGAGCTCGCGATACAGAATCTGTTAATGGAGATGACGTCCACGAGGAAACCAAGAAAAGGAAAGAGGTAATTTTCAAGAATAGAAATATAAATTTTCATTATTACAGACTTTCTTTTTTTCAGAAGCTCGTACCGAGAAACTACAATGCACCGAAATTCAGCGGAAGTTTGGGGAAGCCTGTTTCGAGCACCACATCGAATCCGAGGTATGTCGTCTGATTGTGAAAATGTAAGAGTATTTATACTTATTTATTATTCAGACATTTGATCGATGTTTCTGTGCATGTGGATTCACCTGATGACGAAAGCAAAAAAGCGAGCAGTCGGAAATTGAAGACCGTTCTATTGATTGTCGAAAATTCTGTATTGAGTCTACTACAATGCGAGGATAAAATGAGACACCCAACCCTATCAAGGTTAGAGTTAATACTTTAAACTTCATAAAACTATTATTTTTTGCAGCGAGTCTGAGATTGAAGGGACGATGGAAGTGCTGATGACCCATGTCTTCACTTCCAACATGATTTCGAAGATTGTGAATATTCCAAAGGGGAGACGGCTGATCGCTCAGTTCATGCAAATCGCTCCTGTCAGATTCCAAGTAAGTTATTTATTTCCAATTCCTCGTATAATATGGGTATTTACAGTCGCGTGCACTTCTGGCATTCCTCGAGAGTAGTTCACGTCTGACTGCGAATGGTCGAGTTTCAATTGAAGTGATGACTTCGATCGGAGAAGAAGTTATACCATCCCTCCTACATTCAATGCTATTGTGGTCAAGAGAAGAACTGATTGACTTAAGCAAGCTGTTTTCTGTCGAGGCTCTTCTCAACGATCTCTCGGCGAAAAATACGGTTAATATCTTGTCAAAGATATTTTTAATAGTATTTGTTTAAGATCACTCGCGACATTCTACTTTCTTTTCTCTACGCCTGCTCGGTTCTGAGGGCGCATTCTTCGTCAAGCATCTTTACTTTCTTGAAGGGCTCCACTGGCATTGATTGGAAGTCGTTCAGCCCATCTTCCTCAATGTGGATCACGAACTGCAAATTGAACAAAACTAAGGTGATCGGTTGTCTCGTCTTTCATAAATATATCTTGCATTCGGTTACTACGTTGAAACACAGCCAACGGGTTTGTGTGTAACTTATCTGCCTTAGAATCGTTAGGAAATTTAACAATCGTAATGTCTGTATAGGAATGTTTAACATGGATTAATCTTAAAATTTGCGAATCCTGATGTTTCTCAAAGGAGTAATAAGAATCGTTAAAATACAGAATTCTGTTAATATCTCAAAAAAGGAAATAATTATGTTCAGGCTGAGGTTTTTGCTGGATGGCTCGGTCTTCTCTCCCATGGATCTGGACATGTTGCCGCACAACTTGCTAATTCTATTCTAATCTGAATCATTCTTTCATGTGTATCTTTATACTTTTCTGTACCTGATCGATGTGCCACTCAATTTCCATAATCTCGTCCTAATCTTTCCTCTTTTGTATGGGTCTTGTTTTACCTTGGGCACACCGCTTTTTCTCGTTCTCATCCGGTTCGAGTCTTTAACCACAATCATCGTCATTTCACCACTATCGGTTGTGGGCGTTGTGATTGTATTATTTTTTCCAAATATGTTTTTCCTTTTTCCTACTCACCTGTTTGTAGTCAACGACGATGTATGTAAATTGATAACTGATAGTTCAATACCTCGGTCATCGATTCTCAAAATGTTCACGAAGGGAATTGTTTTATACTAAATTAAGTTCATAGATTTGCTATCAATTCAATTGCTCCACTCACTGATTCGTTACTTTCCATATTGGTACGTTTGAGACATTTATATGTGATCCGTGAATCTGTAAGAGTAAAGCTCTTTCTTCAATTTCCAATTTTTTTTAAGATGTCATATTTGAAGATGAGTTCAAGGCTCCGATATATCTGTTCTCGTAATCATTGCTGTTACGATATTCACGATGATGTTTCAGTAATGGACGCCGTCAAGGGACTCTGGCAGTCGGTTGTCAACACCAAGAGGGCGTACCTCAATCCCCACGAGCACTTCGGACGGTAAGCTTTGCTAGTAGCTAATTGCTGACCGAAAAAATTTGCAGTGCCAACATCTGCCGTGCCGCCCTTGCCTCGTACGTCGGAATCTACATGCTCTTTAAGTGGAATCAGGGCAAGAAGGCTAAGGCTCTCGCCCTCGAGAAGCAGGCATCGAAGAAGGCCGTCGCTCACGATGCCCTTGCTCGTGCTGGACTCGCTTAGAAACAGATTGATTCCCCTTATGGCTTGAGTCGAGTAGATTTGTTTTATGTCAGATAAAGATATACTCTATCAAATTTTTAATTTGTGCATTATACATTCATCAATTTTTTCCTGCAGAATAAAAAAAATACATAGAATAAGTTTGCCACATCTGACGCTCTAACTCAACAATCCGCGCATATTTGGTTTACTGTAGGTGGTTTTCGCTAGAAATTTGTTTCGTACGTAATTTGGTTATTTATTGATTTTTTCGTAGTATATTTATTTGAAATCGAATCGGCGACACAATAGCTTGATAACAAGAGGGATAAATTATAAAGGCATTCTGGAAAATACCCTGCGCTCCCTAAGTGAATATGTGAATTTTTGAATTCGCGCGGATTTCCAACAGTTTCCACACGGGACCATATCAACGGGACCATATTTAAGAAACGCTTTATTTACGTTTATTTAAATTTATTGATTTATGTTCGGCATTGTAAAGGTGGGGCATAACCCACTGAATTATCGTGCTTCAAAACTTATTCATTTTTTAACATTTGATCATGGTTTTTCGCGATGGCAATTTTAGCTACAAGCTGTTTCGTCAGGTTGCTTTGCTCACACCCCTGGTCTACAAAAAGTTCAAATCTCAATGGTGGAAGCCGAATTGAATAAAGAAAACGAAGAGGAGCCATGCTTCGATGATCCCCCAAATTTTGTCGATGATATCGACGATGAAGGTTTGCTTTCATATGTGATCTACTTCTAAATGTCGCTCTTAGATCTTGTCGGTGACGTTCTCAAGCAGCGCCCGGAGATAAACGAATACGAGGATAATGTGATTTTGGTGTTCGGTCTCCCTGCTGTCGGAACTGAACGGTATTTATTCATATTTTCTATGTGATGGAAATTTAATTGGTTTAGTCTCTCGAAGCTGAGGAATGTCCTCAAGAAGATTTTCGATAATGTTAATCCCACCAATAATTTGCACATCCCCGTTGATGAGGCCGGAGGAACGAAGGTTTAGACGAAAAAGCTTAACTCTATTTAATATTGTTTCTTCAGGGAGTCTGCTTTGTCGAGTGGCCCGACAAGGCAGTTGCTGAATACGCATGCACCGTCTTGGAAGGATACAAGCTCGATAAGAACCATACCTTCCAGGTTTGTTCATCGTCGCATGTTGTTGAAAGAATGGTATGCAAATTTTCATGCACTAACATGTTCAGGCTATACTCTATTCGAATTCGAGAAAATCGGGACCTCCCGATGAGGGATGGCAGACTCCTGAGCCCCAGGAGTATCTTGATATTGTACGACTTATTTTCGTTTTCTTCTTGAAACGCCTCGATATTTTAGGGTGAAAAATAATTGAATATCACGAAAACGAATATCTGAAAACAATTGCATATCGAGCATTTTTTTTCCCGCTGTTAGTAATGATTGTCACAGGGAGACCCGTGGCTGTGGATGCACAACAACAGATGCCGTGATCAGTTCGCTATCCAATACGACAAGAATGGAGCACCCACCGTGTCTGTAATGTGGAACATCAAGGGACACGACCCGGAAGTAGTTGGAGATGCCGAGAGACCTGTATGTTCTTCTGGCTAATATCATTTTTATATCCGTCAATTTCTATTCAGTCCTGGACGGAATCTGTCTTCCGTTGGTCTCCTCATGGATCATTCTTGACTACCATTCACGCAAAGGGAATCGTTATGTGGGGTGGAGAGAAATTCTCGAGGTTTTTATTCTACTATTTGACAAACGTCTTTTATTTGGCAAACTTCAGTTTCTAACTTCAGATATCGCCGATTCACTCATGAGAACGTACAGTTCATCGATTTTTCTCCGAATGAGAAGTTCGTCCATACATCATATATATGCTATCATAATAGTTTCGTAATAAAATGTGTTGGCATGATAACAATTGCAGCTTCCTTGTGACGTATGCTCCGTCTGATGGACGATGGGGAGAAGATGAAGATTGTCTTCGTATCTGGGACGTGTTCACTGGTCAGCAGCTCAAGGGTTTCTCCCTTTATGCACTCACCAATCGTGATCACCTTTCGTGCTGGCCCTTCTTCCAGTACGTATTTGCTAATCATTTCTTTGCTTAATTTAAAAAAAAACAATATATACCGGATTTGTTAAGTTGTATTTTTATTTATTTAAATATTTTTATAGATGGTCTCATGACGAGAAGTATTTCGTTTGTGCTAAGACACCTGAGAAGGATAAACTCGAAAAGGAAAAGAAGGTAATGAGAACTATTCTAGAAAAGATTTATCCTTTGTCCGAGTAGCTTGTACGGATTTAATATAATTATAATATTCTCAGCCGAACGGTGTATCCGTCTTCGAATCCTCTACCATGGAACTCCTCAATCGACGATCGATCATCATCGATAATCTGAAAATCTTCAGCTGGAACCCCGCGAGAAATATTCTTGCCTACTACTCTGAGGTAAATGTTTTTATTTGTAAAAATTTTTTCTCTTTTATTTTTGTCGTTTAATCATCTATGGGATCAATACAATTATTAAATATAATTTCAGGGAGAAGAGAATACACCTGCTGAATTCGGCCTTCTTGATATTCCTTCTGGTACTAAGCTTCGAACTGCTCGTATCTACAATGTGGCTGAGGCTCAGATGTGGTGGCAGGTACATTTTCTTCTTTTCAATCACTGATTCTAAGTTGGACAAAAATCGCTTTGAAAATTTTGAATTGAATCAATTTTTTGTTTGAATTCGGATATCTTACTCCATTTTAAGAAAAAAAAGTGAATGGATAATGGATACAGTGTTGAGCGCGAACCACCAATGTCAGGTTTTTTCGGGGGAACACGAGGATGTTTTCCGTGGGTGCAAGTGTGAAAAATTCATATTTTCGCCTAATTTTCGGATGCAGGGCTGTCAAATCGCGGGGGTACATACCAAAGTTGGAGAGGTCGCTCATCACTGAATGGATAATGGATGAAACGATTCTTGTAGAATAAAGAAATTCAGATTCAAACCTTTTGAACACATTATTGGGGCCATGTTCATATCTGATGAATTCTATTTTTCTCAATTTCAGGAGTCTGGAATGCGGATGGCTATCCATACTCTGAGATACCAGAAGAAGGCCACCAAAGAGAATGGAGACGTCAAGTATATTGTTAGTCCTTGTATTTTCAAGTGATATGTTTTGTTCTTTCGATGTAGAATTAAAATTCATACTATTCAGGGTGGTACTACTTCTCACATCGAGATCTTCGATCTATCGGACAGAAAGGACGTCTCTCAGATGAACATTCCGTTGAAGGAGCCTTTCGTCAGTCTGGGATGGGAACCCCATGGAGACAAACTGTGTGTACTCACTGGAAATGCTGCCAAGTGCCAGCCATTGGTATACCGAATGGATCCCACGAAGCATGCTCCCGTTCCCATGTCCAAATTGGATCCAGTCCCTCAATTGAATTCCGTCGAATGGGCACCCGCTGGTCAGTCGACTATTCCTAATTTAAACGGAGTTCATTATGTTTCATGCTGATTATGATTGTATGCATTATAGGAGGATGGTTGGCTGTTCTCGCTCGTCTTTCAACGGGAGGAAACATCGTATTCGTCGATGCAAGTGGAGCTGAAGCAAAGAGGAGTAATGTTGCCGAGCATCCTGGATTCAATAAGGTGCGAAATGGAGCTAACTTACTCAAATAGAATAGTCGCTATAGCTTACATTATTATTGTTACGAGAAAGAATCCAATATAAATGCATTATGTTGCCGTATAAAATTACGGATATATAATCACAGTTGAAAAAGGGAAATTTCGGCCCCCAAAAAATCCCATGGTATGAGCTATTTTTGGGTGAAAAAAAATCAAAAATTCCAATGGAATGAGCCATTTTAGCTCCAAAATCAAAAATTCCAAAGGTACGAGCCATTTGTGGGTCAACATTTCCCATGGTATGAGCCATTTTGGGTCGAAAATTCCCATGGTATGAGTTTCATACCATCAAAAAATCCCACCCATCTGTGTATATAATGATATGTTTGAAGGGATACTGGGATCCTACTGGTCGCTACTTCGTTACTTGCTGTACCCAAGGAGGAAGAGCTGGTGCTGATCTCGGATATCGAATCTACACCTTCCAGGTACAGAGCAAATTACACCAAGCAATCAATCCGCTGAACAGCTTTATTAACTGATAGTCATTGCAGGGTCGTGAGCTCGTTCGAAAAAACTTGGACAGACTTCTCCAATTCAAGTGGAGACCTCGTCCTCCCGTGAAGTTGCAGGAACAGAAACTGAAGGAGATCAGAAAGAATCTGAAGACGACGAGTGTCAAGTTCGATAGAGAAGATAATGACGAGAAGGTCAAGGCCAGTCAAGAGGTGAGTGTTGAAAGGAGTACTGTAGAGAGAGAGAGAGAGGAGGGGAGAGTGGGAGAAGAGGGAAAGAAGTGAATTTGATGATTGCAGGTTATCGACAAACGTCGCAAGATCATGAGTGCATTCGATGTCGTCAGACACAGAAATGTGGATATGATCAAGGCATTCAAAGAGAAGAGAATGCAATTGAGAGATGGAGTGGATACGGATGATCTATCGACGAAGGATCAAGATCTTGTTGAGGTTTGTTCTTCTTATCTTATGGGGCTTTATGTGGAAGAGAAGGGAGGGCGAATAATTCTTTCAAAAATATAGTGAAAGGATTCATAATAGAAAGGCACAATTGTGTTCTCCAAATTCTGAGAAAATACTGCGATTTGGTTTGAGTGTGAATGAACAGAACGAGGAATAGAATGAAGCAAGAGCGGGGAAAGAGGTAATAGATGTTCGGACGTTTCTATAATGGTCGAACTGAGTGTGTTTTCCAGTCATGGCTAGAAGACTGAAGAGGAGGAATAGATAGGAGTATGAGTGGAAGGAGAGATTAGAGAGTCGAGATAGAGGGTGGAGAGAAGAAGACTCGCCTTCTTTTCAGGAGAAGATCACAGTGGCACTTTCAACCCAGAGGACTCGTACTACTTCCGGAGAGGAAGACATTGGAGAAGATTAGATATTTATCCATCTACCGTTATCTGTCTCCCCATTGATCTATGATCTTTCCCCTTCCACCATGGTTGGTGCCTAATCCAGCTTCCCGGTTAGGCCATGATGATGAGCAATTTCCACGAGCTAGACGAAAAGGATAGAGGGATGGGTTCCCAGTCTCCATTCATATTCCTTTCTAGTCATTGTATCGTGTATATCTCTGAATCTATCGTGTCCTTCGTTCCTTCTCCATTCAACAGTTACTTGTTGTGGGTTTTTCTCCATCTCTATTCTTCGCCGTATCTATTCATTTACTCCGTTTTGTTTGTTGGCTAAGAGCGTAACTGTTAATTTCTTGTTGCCTTTCTTCTTTCTTTCGTGCTAACATTATTTTCGTTTTTTTCTCTCGATTGATGAAAGTATTTGTAGTGAAATAAATGGTATTGTTATTGCGGTGGATGTCAAGAGGGAGGGGATATTGGGGTTGGTATTAGTATTTGAATGGGTACTCGACGGAAGAATGACGAGAAGGGGGTGGATACTCTCCAGACTATGGTATTCCTCCTTTTCACAGATAGATAGTCACTCCATCTTTCCTCTCACAATTGAATTGACGATTGCCCTCCCCCCTCTCGTTTAAGTTGTCAAGTAGTTGAAATAGGATTTGTTCCCTTCTCCATCCTTCATCTCTCTCTTGTATCCTCTTCCACTCATATCATCTCTTCACTAGATATATCTCAGATCTCTTCCAATTTCTTCATCTCATTCAATATCATTTCAGATATCAATGAAAGGGAAGAATCTCGTATCAGATCGTGGTCGATCACTACGAGGTAAGTCCTTTCTCTTTCTCTTTCTCAATGGGCGGAGTCATCCATCCATTGTAACTGGTTGTTCTTCTCATTGTGGTTGCAGTCCATATGGGAGATCCTTCTTCATCTCGTCTATCTCGTTCACTTTCACCCTCTCCTCTTCGACCTCCCTCACTTGTTATATCTCCTCAATTAACACGTTCTGCTTCTGATAGAGGTATTCACCTCTCCTTTCTCTCTCTCTCTTTCCCTTCTCACAATTGGATTATTCTAGATAAAGAAGGACGAGCTCTCAGACATTCCATCTCCATTTCCCCCCAATTGACACCATCTCAGGTATGATGGTACATGAAAACATCATCCTCTTACGAGCCAACCTTTATCGTCATGCCGATCGAAATACATTCTATCCATACATAATTTTGAAGATATCTTTTGAATATTGAATACGATTTAGTCGATAATGTAATGGTCACGAGATGTTTCATATGAGAAATGATAGAATAGTGAATGGAGTGAGGATGAACATGCCATCTCATCCTCCCTTTCCTCCCTTTCCTCCTTCCCCTACCCCCCCCCCCCCTCCCCCCATCTTCTCTCTTTTAGGTCGTCCTCATTCGGAAGTCATGGAAACACGTGAACACGAAGGGATTGAGTGGAGTACTTCGACGATGTTTCCAACGGGTGAGAAAGAGATAGAAAGAGAAAGGGGATGGAATCAGAGTGGACATTCTATCCTTATTTGAGATAGACGTCACATTCCTTCTTCCACCATAGAAATAGACACTCCTTCCCTTGTTTCGGAGTCCTCTCAAATGAAATCCGAGAAGATGGAATATTTTGAGAGATGAACGGTGAAAAAAAGACTCATTTCCAATTGATCTTCAATTGTAAGTTCGTTTCCTCTCTCTGGACTCCCTCCATTCCTCCACGACAATTAACTACTTAGACATCCAAAATTCCCCTCTTCCTTTTTTGGAAGTAGAGACAGACTGAAGTGAGAGAGAGAGAGAGAGAGAGAGAGAGAGAGAGAGAGAGAGAGAGAGACAGAGAGAGAGGGGGGGGGAGAGTATCGTCGGTTGTGGTTACATGGCTACCCCCCTTATGATCCCTTTCTTCCTGTGGAGTGACAAGAGAGAGAGGAAGGGAGGAGAGAAGGGACTGGGGAAGAGGGGAGGGGGGTCCTTCCTCCCTTCTTCTCTTCAATGGGAACGGCAATGGAATACCGACGGATGGTCTCTCTTACACACGAATGAATTAGTAAGTATTGGGAGAGGAACGATAGAAGATGAAGAGAAAGGGAAGAAGATATGACGTCCCTTCTCCCATCAATACTATTCCTATCTACGAGATACATCGCTATTATTGGGAATTTCTTAGAATAAGTGTGGGAATGTAGAATCATTGCATTAAGAATGTGTGTATGATAATGGGAAGAAAGAGAAGGAGAGAAGGGTAATGCAATGGATGATCTATCTCATTTTCATTCTCTTCAGTTGGAATCTTCGTGTCCTTCAGTCGCCTCAACATTCTCTGCTGCTTCAAATAGTCTTTCCACTTGTCCCAATCAGGTACTCCCTTCTTCCTCCTCCCTTTCTCTCTCTTTCCTCCTCTTCACTTTCAAGTTCATAGGTACTAGGGACTCCAGGATGAAGAATCCGTCTCTTCATTCCGAGTTCTCTCTCGTCTCTCTAATGGGTGAGAGAGTACGCGGAATGAAGAGACGGATTCTTCACCCTTTCATACCTAGTCCACACTCCAACTTCTTTACTTCTAAATCTGAATCCGATCTGGATAATCTCTCTCGTTAATCACAATCACTTTTTTCTTCCTCTTTCTTTCTCTTTCTTCCTTAGATGTCTCATTCGAATAACAGTTTCTAAATGAATGTTATATCATAAGAGAGAACGGAATCCGTTAGGATTGAATCTCATTTCTATTCATTCTTCTTCTAATTGGTTTAATGACAGATTCGAACACTCGCAGACCATGCCAAATATTTGGCCACTCTTATGCAGAGAATTATCGACTCTGAAGAAGTGAAATCTTTTCTTTTTTATATTTAGGATTGAAGATATTTCAGAAAGAGAAACATGAGAGAAACATTCGGAAGTTGATCGTCATTCAAAATAGAGAGAGAGAGAGGGAAGGAAGTGAGAGAATGAGTACAAAGAGATAGGAAGTGAAATAGATTCTAAGGAAAGAGAAATATATATTCGTAGTCTATGGAATAAGAATGAATATATAAGACGACAGGAATCCCAGTATTCCAATCCGGAAAGGTCTTCATCGATTTAAGAGTTGAAGAATCTTCAACTATTGCATAAAAAATATTTTTTTGTTATTATTCTCATGGTTTAGGGCTTGAAACGCAAGAAAACAAGGAAAAAAATTTTTTTATGCAATAGTTGAAGATTCTTCAACTCTTAAATCGATGAAGACCTTTCCGGATTGGAATACTGGGATTCCTGTCGTCTTATATGATAATTGAAGGGAGTGGAAGATGAACTTCGATCAGTGGGCGGATCTCATGTTAGATTGCAATCTGATCAAGGAATTGGAATTAAAGAATTTGAACGATTCGGAGAAATATTTGTAGAGGTTCGTTATTTTGTGGATTTGAGAGAGATGAATTCATTATCATTCACTAATTTTATTGATTGATTCATTTCCAGATTGTTCTCAAACTGGATGGAATTCAGCAAAGTAAAGAAACAAGGTAAGTAAAAGAAATCGCAAGATGTTAAGCGACATCAAAAGTGAGAGAAAGTGAAAGAAAATAGTCCAAAAGTTTTGAGATAAAAATATCTTAGTTTTAAGATATGTCTTGATAATTTTCTTTTTCAGTCGTGCATGGCGTCAATTAATTTGTTCGATGGTTGATCATTTTCGAGATGGATTTGATATGCATATGAGACAATCGAGAAGGAAAAGTTCATTTGGAGTTCATTCTGAATATTTCGATGGATTAGAGTGAGATCTCTTTCCTCTTCTCATCATCTTTCAATATTCTTCATTCAGAGTTCGTCGTAATTCATCTCCTGGATCTCGTAAAACTTCTCTTACTATCCCATCAAATCCTTCTCTTCAACCTCGAAAACTGTCTGATTTTACATGATCTTTGATCTCTTTCAATGTCACATTGTCCCCCTTTATGTCTATCTCCTTTATCTCAGTCGATTATCGTTCACTATCTCAATTTATCCCTCATTTTCTTCTCATTTCTCTAATATTCTTCTCTTCATTAATTGTATGAGCATCTCTCAACGGCCATGAAGAAGAATTTTCCATTTGCTTCTCGTAGACCAATCGGACCGAATTCACAGTCACCGCACATGAGAACCTGGAGAGGGAAGGGATACGGTAGGGAGGGGAGAGGGATGGGGATACGGTAGGGAGGGGAGAGGGATGGGGATACGGTATACCTTGACTCCATCGACAGTCTGGAATCCGATAGTATCGAAATCGAGATCATCATCAGTGAACCACCACCAGGAGATCTTCTCCTTTCCCACTTTACCCGCTCCTTGATGACTCATCAATTTCAATTCTCGCTGCACATCTGTAATCACTCATTCTTTCTCTCTTCCCCTTCTCCTTCTTCTCACCCTCCACATAGATGACAGTATCGGCAGCGAAGAAGAGACTTCCACATCTTCTGCACACGATATTCTTCAGATTACGATCGTCACTATTCAAGATATCACCCGTCACCTGAGAGAGAGAGAGAAGGGATATAGGTGCACAAAGGGGAGGGGAGGGGAGATACCTTCTCGCATTTATTGCTGCAGTTTTTGATTGGACGCGTTAAGATATTGAATCCAATGGGATTCATGGTCTGTCTGAATAAGAGGAGTGAAGGGAGAGAGAGAAGGGAAGATCGTACCGCACAACGAATTGACGAGTAGTAATAGTGAAGAGAGAAATGGAATAGAGAAAAAGAAATCAATCAATTGGATAAGAGACAATGAGATTATAGATGGTGAGATTGAATTGAGAAGACTCAATTATCACGTGTCTATCACCAACAACTACATTCAATTGATTTATTTTTTTGTAAATACAATTACAAGTAGAATAAATCTGATAAAGGAAACGTCGACCACCGTATTACGAGGCGGTTATCGAGTAGTAGATTAGCATTCCCACCACTTTCTCTCTCCAAACTATATTAGATACTATGTATATAATATTGATATCGATCACATTTGAAGCGAACAAAGAATGATGCAACACAATAAATAGAAAATAATTATAATACGCAATCGAATGTAACAAGTATCTCAAGGTGCTATTGACATACAATTCAAGGCAATTTTCACTCAGTGATTCAACTCTACAATGAACAATAAGAATGACTTAATTGACGGCCAGTTTCTCCATTCCTTCTTCCACTTCTTGTGTTGGAGGAAGAACCACTGGTTTCGGCCCCTTTCGTTCCCTCTGAGCAACATTGATCTGAAATTGGAATTGGAATTAACGCCACTACAAATTGAGTATCACTAGCTCTCTAATGATCAAAAAACAATCAAAACAGTAACCTTATCTCCGAGAGTGAGTGCCATTCCTTGACTCTTTGCTCGTATCCTAATATGTCCATGGATGGGACTGCTCTCTTCCAATGGATTTGCCTTCTCTATCGATACATTGGCAATTGCATCCTCTCCGAAGATTGAATGGGCACACAGATTAGCTGCCATGAATCCACACGAACCATCTAAAGAGACAAAATATTACGCCAATAATTGATAATTGTAGATTCGGACAGTCATTTTTAAAAGAATAATCACAGCATACCGAGTGCAGTTTCAGGAGTAAGAATCTTCATATTGGTGACCTTGGATAGATGATCGATATACTCACGAAGATCAGTGATAGAAGTATGAACTGCCACCTTGAAAGATGGAAATAAGTAAAAGTAGGAAATAATACAATGCAATTTCAAAGTCTGTAATATTTCAACTAACCTTATTCTCCCATTCGAAATCACTCCACATCTTTCTGAACTCGGCATCCGTCGCATTTCCAGGAACGATGTAATCCTGACAAGCGAATAATTCAATTATGAATTGACGTTGTAATTTTCTCCCTGTTCGATTCCCTTCATCCCTACACATCAACTGACCATAATATCGATTCTGATATCCTGTAAATAAACAGCATTTCTATCACTGGCAGCTCCTCTCACATCATATGAGATCATCGAGAATATCACTCCATTCTCAGTCGAAGCAACCTTCACCGTTGCCTGCAAAGATCAAAGATTAGATGAGGAAAGGGAAGGATGAGAAAGAAAAGAGTACCTTGATATTGGCGAAGTCAGCGGGAGCGAGAGTGCAGGGAGTGGGTTTGTCCACCAATTTGAGATCTCCCACGGTCGATAATTCGAGAGATACATTCTGGAGGGTATCGGCTGTCTGATTCACAATGAGAACGTCCAGAACTGAGATAGGATAGTAAGGAGGGAGAGAAATGGAGGGAACTGACCAATATCATACTGATTGACATTGACGTATGCCTCTGCATAGATGGGATCAGAGAATCCAGCCAGCTGGATAACCTTTCCCAATTTGGATGAAGAGAAGTCAAATTTGGCAGTCTTGTTAGCCGTTCCCAGAGCCTGAGGAAGGAGAGATAGATGGAATGAGAGAGATGCCTTGTTTATACCTGTGAGAGAGAGAGATCGAACATATTCTCCGTTCCTCCAATAGCATCTCCTCTTGCAGCCAATTGAGTGAATAGAATAGTCTTATCTGCTTGTACTCGATCTCTTGCTCTTCTCTCTCCACTCTCTCCTACTCTCATCTCTCCTCCCTTCTGAGATAGAAGCATATCCAGAGAAGCACGAGTCCTCAATATCAATCAATTACTCTCTCCTTCCTCTCTCTCTTTACTCACTTCTGTATCATTGTCTCTTCCATCTCAGCTCCATAATCAGCAAGTACTCTAATGGTAGTCATAACTCTATCCACATCATCATCACTCATATTCGTCTTAGCCAATCCACTCTTTCCGAGATGGACGATCGATGAGAGAATGAAGATGAGCTCTCCATTCAATAGATTAATCTGCTTCTTCTTCTGACTATTCAATTTGGCATGATTAGCAGCCAATTTGGATAGTGAAGTAGCAAGAGAAGCAGCAATGAAGAATTCTCCATCGAGAAGGAATCGACGAAGAGGAGGACGAGATTCTCCTTCTCTCTTCACAACAGATGATGAAATGGCTGATTGAGTAGCATATGTTCCATCTGCAGTCACCATAGGACGAACTGGCTGAAGGGATAATCATGATAGATACTCTTCATCTTTGTCGAGAGAGACTAACCTTCTTCTCTTCAGTTCCAGGTACAATATTCTCTTGTCCCTCAGTTCCTCTCAGTTCAGACTCCACGATGGGAAGCTCACCCAGAGACTTTTTCACCAGACTGAGCACCTACAATTTTACACTTATTCTGTTTTTATAACCTTTCAGTTAAAGACAGAAAAAAAGTTTTTCGTATATAAATGTCTATCTAGGTTCACCTGGTGGATGGTCTCATTCGTATCTGCGAATGTACACAGAATCCAGAGAGAAGCAATGAGAATCTTCGGCTTCTGGATGAAGAGAAGACCTTCCTGAAATAGAATTCGTGTCATCGATGACGATGTATCCAATCATTCTGACAATACTCATTAATTGTAAATGAGACTGCCTTATCCAAAGGTAATATATCTATCCCAATACGACTGTATTAACTACAAATCTTTCATACGGTACAATTCTTTGGTTGGGACGTACAATATCATATATTGTATGAACTAACCAAAAGGGAGGAGATGATGGTAGCTCTGAGATGGGGAAGCTTATGAATGGCCTCTCGAACGAATTGGAGAACGTATGAGGAAACCTGAGAAGAAAGAACTTATTAGAAAGAATCTTGATTTTGTATTGTACAAGAAACGATAAACTGCTAGCTCTCTGAGAAGAAGCGACCTCCTAAAATAGCGCGGCTGGATGTATCATACATCATGTATGTTAGGAAGATGGAGAGGAAGAAGGGAGGAAGAAGATAGAGAGATGGAGTACCTGTTCAGATTCGTCACTGAGGAATTCCATGAGGACGGGCACAATCGAGACTGCGACATCAGGGAACTGAAGGGAGGGATTATATGAGAGAGGAGGAGAGAGGGAGAAGGAGATACCTTGATAGTTGCAGTATGAAGTGTCTTCACTAGTTCCTGTCTGTACTTCGATGCATCGTCAGCATTCTCATTCCCACTCTTCGCTATCTCCTGCAATGAATACACAAACTACCTATGATAGTAACATTTTTATTTTAAAAAATTAAATATGCAGTAAGTAATATGTGACGGACCTTCTTGAGGAACATGACCATATCCTCGACATTCCTCGATGAGACCAACTCGAGAGCGAGAGACAAAGTCTTCTTACGAACCTAATAAACGATTTTAATTAGTTGTTCATTGGGTGATAGTGAATACTAAGTGATAGTGAATACCTCTAGTCCAGGTGCAGTGAGCACTCTCATGATATCCATCACCAATTCCTGCAGTACTTTCTCTCCTGTTGATGACTGACGGAGATGAATAAGTCGATCGAGGACAATCAACTGAATGGATATACTTAGTTCCTTCACTCTGATCATTCTTCCTCACCTTGATATTGTTATCACTCTCCTTCACTATCAATTCGATATAAGTAGTGGCAGCAGCTCTGATTGCAGCAGGAACAGTGGAGAGAGTGACAAGAGTACCCGCTGCCTCGTATCTAAACGGTCATCATCACTACTATTTTATTCGGTAAATACTAGAGCTGTTATTGCGAGCGCTCGTCGCTCGCGAGTCTTTTATTCCAACTCATTCGCGAGCGCATTAGAATACAAACAAATAATGGATAATTTAATTTCACATCCCCACTTTTCGAACCATTCTCCTTAGTCATTCTCAATTCAGTCAGTTTGTGATAGCAGCGCTCGCGAGCTACAATAGTCGCGAGCGATTTGGAGAAATCATTCGCGAGCCATTCGCGCTCGCGAGCGGTTTTGCATAACCGCTCGGCGAGCAATGCTCGAGCGAACAGCTCTAGTAAATACAATCAATCCTCAATAAATTCAACCGTACCTGACTGCTCCAGATGAGCTCTGCAGCAGATTGTACACACATCGGATGAATCTCTGTCTCTCCATTGGATTCGCATGGCACACCTCAACGAAGAGCATGACGAAACAACTCTAAGTACGATAGATTACCTTGTAGATCAATTCGACGATGATGAGCTGGAGTATATCACCGAAGGTAGTCACTTGCTCGATACAGTTAGAAAGGAAATCGAGAGCTCGCGCCTGAGAGAGACACACTCATCGTCATACTTATAGATACGACCAACCCATTGTAGGAATAAAAAGTGCAATAGAATACCTGATCGACATGGAGAAGCATCATGAATGCATTTCTCTTGCAACTGGCATCTTGTTCTGCATCGAGGAACGTGGAGACAACTTCGGGGGCATCAGGGATCAAGAATTCGAAATTACCTGAGAGTAAATACTATACAGTCAGCAATTGACAATAATAATCAAAATATATTTGTGTATTCGATAACGAAAACTAAGAATGTTGATTCCACAAAATGATAAAACATGACATACGGTAGATTGTGAAGATGGCGCAGACTGCATTTCTTCTCACATACGAATGACGATGTTCGAGACATTGACGGATGGCAGGCATGAGAGGCTCGATCAGCTCAGGCTCTTTCAACTTGCACAAAAATCTATAACGTCGACATGAACCAATGTTGACTTTAAAAACTAGCAAAAAGTGATAATGAAGCTACCTGAGTGTGGATCCTCTGACGAATTCATTCGGGTGTTGGAGATCTTTGCGGTAAGCATCACAAACGAGAATCATCTCTTGAAGAAGTTTCCCTTGAGGATTAGTCTGAAAATTTTTACCATGGAACAACAAAATTATCACATTTTTGAGCAGCCACTTTGCCATGCATGGAATATACACCCTCATTTGACAGTTTAAAAAATGCAAACCTTTGGGACGACTTCCCAGAAATTGAGGAGAAGTTTCTTCAGTGTGTGATCGTTACTGGGGAGACAGAATCGAATGACGAACATGATGAGGTTTTGAACCTTCAACAATAGTGATCACAATTTATTTCAAGCAAACAAATGCTCACCTTCTCTCCATTCATACACATGAGAATGAGCTTCTTGAGAGCTTCAACACGGACCTTATCATCACCTTAATTCATATTTTTTCTCATTCTTTCAACAGAACCGAACAAACCTTTCTCGAGCTTCTCCTTGAGCTGTTGCTCCGAAGGAAACTCGGTGTCCGTAGGAACATGAATGAGAGTGTAGCATGATTGTTCTGCGGAGCTCATCTTCGGCCGATTTTGCCGAGGATTTCGCACCGATGTCTCACTGGAAAGAATATTTAGATGAAGCACGAGCATAAGCACATAATGTAAACATAATATACGACATTAGGCAATACATTTCAATTACATGAGAAGATTTTCCTTCACTGGAGGCTCCAACTATTTTCAACCACGTTTACTTGAGCACCCTCCTCACTTTACACACTCTCTCGAATTTGGGCATTTCCTCTGGCTTTCAAAGGATTTTCGTGGTGGGACATTTTTGTGCTTGATTTTTTTAACCTTACTGATACTTAATTTTCAAAACTCGATAGTATTGATGTTTTTAAACGTTAGATGTTTTTTTCGGGTCGTTTATATATAAGCCATTTCCTCGATTCCCCTTTTCCACACTTGACCGCAATCGATTGGCATTTATTTTGACGCGAATAACGTGATTTTTCCTCTCCAACGTGTATTCAACTACGTTTGTGTTTGAAGGATGGCGTCAGCTGCAGAAGCAGAGAGACGGAAACAAGAAATGGCAAAGGACGAGGATCGATCTCTGGCTGAATGTGCTCAAGAGTGTTCACAGGACATCACGGCTATCAGCAAGCAGGTAGGGACACATGTTCTTTCTCCCTCCGTTTTTCTTACTCATTGCAATACATTGTAGATCCTCGAATTCATGCTAGATAGGGATCGAGCGAGAAGAGGATCCAAGGAAAAACTCATTGAACTTATTGTTCTCTTTGAACAAAAGTTGGATCGGATGAAACAACTTGTCCTAATCAGTAAGACAGTTTTATTTTTATTATCTGGGAGGACCCTTATCAAGGTCCCGAGTATCGCGAGCGGGAAGAATTAATCTCACAGCTGCAGAAATGTGTGGAGAACAGAGACGAAATAATTCAGTCGTATGCGAATAATCTGAGAGGAGCAGAGCAAATACTCACCAAAGGAATATTCCAAGTATGAGGGAAGCTGTCCCTTCCTGTGTCTCATCAATATATTGCAGGCGAGTAAAAAGTTAAAGAACTTGGCTGAATCTGAGGCGAATCCCGTGCATAGCGAAGATGTCATCAAGTTTGCACATCAAATCAGTAAGACTTACTCGGTATGTCCATCGTTGTCTTTATTCTCTATTGTTATAGAGGAACCTTTGCTTTCTTTATCGAATATGGATCGTGTTGAAATGATGATTTCTTGGTGTTGTTTAGGTGGCAGCACCTGCGTATTGGCAGCAGGGAGATCCCCTTAGACCATTCCCTACTGAACACGAATTGAGACAATCATCTATCTCATCAGTTAAGAATCCCATTGGATCTCTTCCTGCTCAACCGAATCTAATCGTGAGACAACCTTTTATCTCTTATTTTCTAACTCTTTTGGTGTTGTTTCACGCAATGATCAATCCGATCTCTGATTGAATGGGTGAAAGTGCACAACCTTGTAATTTGAACTTGCATCATCTCTCTTATTCCGTTATCATTCGATATGATGGTGTGATAGGTACCATCTCGATCATCTCAATTCCCTCCTCGTCTCACTTCTTCCCCTGCCACTTATGCTGCCAGTCCACGAACATCGTATGTATTTTAGATTTTATTTTTCATATAAGTGTATAAGAATGGATAATCACATATAATATGTTGAGAGTGTCTACAGCGAGTCAATCACCTAGAGGAAGGATGAATCAAGGAGGAGGTATTTTTCCTTTTCATCAGCAATAATATCTGATTATTATACTATAGGTATTGTTAGGCTGGAGTTGTTATTGAGAATATAATATAATAATAATAAATTATCTACGCCCGAGGCGCGACGACATTAATGGTAACATATGAGGTGGATAACTGGAGGTTCTCCTGAATTAGGGGAGTTTGGAAAGGCCGGCGATGATGGGATGTGTGGTAAGTCTACGGCGTAGACTCTACGCTTGAAAACTCGAATGTTTGGGGCAGTGCGAATTGAGTCAGGGAGTTGGGAGTACCAACGTGATGTTCTGACAGGGAATGAATGATATCGTGGAGTACTCGTAGTGAGCTCTTTGTAGACTCCGAATGATGAAGTTCTGTCGCGTTGTGGTTTGTACACATAGAATAATGATCGAGGAATAATTGTGTTTCCAGACATAATTAAATGAGTTATACAAAGATCACCTATGACTCTCCTCTCGGTAAGTGTGCGCAGGCCAAGTATTTTTAGACGATCGGGGTATGAAGGGAGAGATAGGGGATAGTCAGGAGAAGGAAAACAACGATAGAAGACTTGACGAGTGAAGGTATGTTGGACTCTCTCAAGGGTGGCAATATCAATGGAATAATGTGGATTCCAGAAAGGATAAGCAAAATCTAGTAAGGGAAGAACATAGGCTTTGTAACTACGAATGAGAATAGATGGACAATTGAAAGGAACATTTTGGAGGTGGCTTTTTAGGCACGAATTTTAATAGAGGAAGATTTGAGGTCAGAGCGAACTTGTACACCTAGGTCACGTACATTGTTTTCGAGTGGTAGAACAACAGAATTTATCTGATAACGGTATATATCATTGTACAGGTACTCCATCGGGTTCTTCGATGGGTGGATCAACACCATGGAGAGGACAAGAGATATCTCCATATCCACAAAAGAAGATAGAAGCGTCCCCTAAGAGAAGTGCTCATCCAACTTCTACATCCAAACAAGTGAGTACAACCTAATTATTAGGTAAAACGTGCTCTTTGTCAGCCGGATCAATTGATGAGTAGTGATTCAAGTTCGAGTTCGAGCAGTGAAGAAGATAATTAAATATAAGATGGATCTCATTGTATCATCTTATGTTCCCCATAAATTTTAATACAGGTATTGCAATGTTGACCTCATTCTTCAAAGTTCAGTCTGTCGAATGGTTTCTTCCCAATGTTAAGTTATATTTGAAATAATTGCTTATAATTACGCATATTTTGATAAATCTCTTTTTTAAAAAAATATTTCACGGTTCTTCATTCATACAATCGGTTGCAATTCCGACCCCACTATCTATTATTGTTGCTTATTCAATTAGTTTTGATAATTTAGTAAATGGTAGCTCTCTCATACGAAAGAGTTATTGATAGGGTTGAATGTTGTCTACCAAGGGAGGATGGATTCGAGGCATACCCATTCAGAGTGAGGTTCATTAATATTCTATTTAATTCTACTAAATAATTGTCCAGATTGGATCATACAACTCTGTGGTCTCATCTGATTTCACTCTTGATTATCCCTCTGATTCCCTTGCCGTTCTTATTCTTTCCACTCCTAAAATGTTCGATGTAGCATACAAGAGATGGATCAGGGAGGAGACTTCTAAAGTGAGTATATCATTTTGAAATTATGAAAGAATGGATCGAAACAGTTGCATCTTCCTTTTTTAAAAATGATATAAAGTCGTTGTCAGGCAGGTTCTTTCGATGCTTTCACGGAGGAAATGAGCAGTCCCATTAGTGAATTTATCGATTCACGATTGGAGAAAGTGCAAGAGGTACGATTGAATTGTTTTGGAAATGACATCTATAATTTATCCATTCGAGAAGTAATGAACTAACTAATTTTCTCTCAGGAACTCTGTTCTATTCCCTTTGAGATAATTCATGATCATTCGATGTGGCCGAATAGGAAGCCAAAGGTAAGTATTTAATATTACTTTATCTATCATGGAATTAATTTCACTCTCATAATTAAGATTCTAATGTGTACGTGTGGCCATGTAGCTGGGGCAGCATATTATTATCGTCAGAGTGATCCCACTCTCTCAGATACAAAAGATGGAAAGAAATGGGATCCCAAACCAGCTGCAGCCAATCTGGTATTCATCCTCACTTATTTCGATATTGGAATACATGGTTCTACATGGAAGTACACGCTAAAAATATCATTCAGAAATTCATTGGTCTCTCCCTCCATTCCGATTTCGGTGGTCATTTCGCATTCAGAAGTGTCCTCATCTTTCCTCATATCTCCCTTCCCGCCTCTTTTAAGGTAAGACTATTTTCACAAATATATTCATGTGAATTTTTATTAATTTGGTCGTAGGAGCGTGAGCCAGTGGCAGTTCTTCACACTATCGATGATATCAAAGATGCACTTGAGAAATTCAATTATGCATGGAGAGACTCACGATTCAGGTATACTCTCGAATTGTAGTGGACGGTATATTAATGAATTATAATTTGAGAGATTGTGGTAATCCGAAGGAAAGATACTCATCTACACAAATGGAATACTTTGGAAAACCTCCAAGCGAAAGATGGGAAGTAATTCGACATTGGATTGATAAAGAAGAAAAAGGAAGAGAAGAAGGAGATAAGATGTAGTGAGAATAGTTGTAGAATAATAGAATAGGTCACTTTGTTATAGTAGACATGTGATTTTTGTTTATTTTGTCCTTTGTTCTTTCTGGTGCCGTTACCTCGCCAATTCTATATCCGTGTATCTATCCACAATGTACCATAGTGTCCACCTGTTTGGGTTACCCTTTTCTTCGCCGGTTGCGGTAATATCACTCATTAAATAGCCTGCTCAACAAATTAATCGCTTGTATCTCCACTTCGCTATGATATTTGAAACAATAAAGAAATTTGGTGCTCAATCTTCGTGAATGAACGATAGTTAAGGGTTACATCTCCCTCTGATACTTCGTACTCTTTCATTCCTTCCTCGATTATGTAAATGATAGGTGGGATTGATTGGGAGGTAACCCAAAGGGACGACTAGTCATAGTCAGTCTCCCTACATAATGAATACCCTTCAGCAATCATTCCAATCTACTACATTTTTCCATTTTGTAAGTGAGTTCCATTGGGGGAAACATCATTTCACAAGCTTCTTTTTTGCACTCAATTTATTTCTCTGAATCTTTCTCTCTCACTCTTTCTCTCAATTCTCTCACTGAATCCCATTATCCCTTTCCTTCTCGGGATGCTTCGCATTCAATCCACAAAAGGTGTATACTTTGTCCAACGAGATCCCAAGGTGAGAAAAGGACGTCATTCTTCCTTCCTCTTCCCCCCCCCCCCCCCTCCCTCCCTCCCTTTCTCTTCCTTTTTTTCTCCTTCTTGTCTCAATCCTTCAATATAGTAAGTGGGAGTCTCTCTTCGTTCTCTATCTTCAAGTCTGCATCGATCTTCCTCCCCTCCTTCCCCATTTCCTCCTCCATTCCTCTCTCTCTCTCTCTTCCATTCTCATCTCGAATGACCCATTCCTCTACTCTATCCATGTTCCATTCCTTCTTCTTCCCATAGTAAAGGGTTTCTTCCTCTTCACACAATGAGTCCGATGGAGGTGGGTAGACTATCGGGTGTTAGTTGGATAGAGAGGAAGTGTCTCTCCTTGAGAAGGAAAGGGGTTATCAAATGAGTCAATGATTGGTTAATGTGTTAATTGTTGAGTGTTCATCGTGTTGCTGTGGACGAGAGGAAGAAGAAGAAGAAGAAGAAGGGCAGAACGAGGAAAGGGCGAGACACCATCTATTGCATTCCGTCAGTGATTCCCCCCCCCCTCCCCTTCCCCCTCCCTTCACTCTCTCATTCATTTGACCCCCTTCTCTTATTCTCTCTTAAGAATCATGCAAAAACTATGTGATTGTGAAGACTGTGAAGGAGTGAGTAATCAATTAAGTAGGAAATATTGAGTGATTTGAGCGAGTCTTATTTCAGTCTCGTCCTGGCAGTTTCTCTCTTGATTTATCTACTGCAATAGAATATATTCTCTGTATTCGGTCATATAGAGCTGCCAGGTTAGACGATATATCCACTTTTTTATAATTGTGAAAGATACTTCATGAGAGATCAAAGATCAATCTTCAGAAACTACGCAGCGATGAATGGCCTATACTGTTGTGTTCCATGCAAACCGAGGTGAGTTCATTCCATTTCTTTCTTTCTATTCTTGTTTCTCAGATGATTCAGAGTGTGGGAATAAGTGGATGGTTACCATTATCTCTCTTTTTTTCTCAATCGAATGTTTCTCTTCAGATATCGTCGATTGGTTGATAATATCTACCCGAGAGCCATCAATGAAGGACTCATCAATATGCAGGTAAATTATCCATTCCTTATTTTTAAATCTATTTTAGGAACGGTGTTTGTAGTAAATTTTTCCAAATAGGCCTTCTTAGCAATCCATGAACGTGGACGTATAGAAATTCGGAATTATGGCAAATTTTAGAAGATTGATGATATTATCTCCTCATTTTTAGATGCAAAAACTGACATTCTACGCAATTTCGCATCCCGAGAAGTTGGAGAGAATCGGAGAGTATTTAGTGCAGAGAATGGCACGAGATCTAGCCAGATTGAGATTCGTCCAAGTTAAGGTACGGTAGATTACGGTACTCAGCCCCCCCCCCCCCTCGATAGAGCATGTAAATTAATGATTGTACATCGTAGATCGCAGTGGAAGCAATGGATCAACTGTTGGAGGCATGTCATTCCTCCCCTTCTCTCGTTCAATTCACTGAAAATCATCTGAGAATGGTGCAGAAACTATTGGAGAGTAACATCCCTGCGATGGAAGTCAGTCGTCTACTTGTACTATTAAAACTCTAACACAATGTGATGCAAAATTATCAATAATTTCTAATTGAAGCAATTGGCCACAACTTCTTTCGTCAAGTTCTCGAACATCGAAGAAAATTCTCCGTCATACCATCGGTATTTTTCATCTGTCAAAATTGATTGAAATAATATTGGTATATTTCAGTCAATACGATTTCTTCATCTCAAAGTTTTCTCAAATGTGTCATTCTTCTCACGACGAACAATGGAAAGCAATGAGATGTGCTGGACTAAGAGGATTGAGAGGTTCGTTCATTTAATCTATGAGGTAGATGGAGGATCAAGGAATGTGATTGAATTATTCAATTGTAGGAGTAGTATGGAAGTCAGTGACTGATGGACTCCATCCTACTATATGGGAGAGACAACATATGGATAAGATCGTCCCTTCTATTCTATTCAATTTACACGATGGAGGAGGTTAGATATGCTCTTACCTTATCTAATCATATACAAATCATTCTATATTATATTGGCGAAGGAAGGGGAATAGATAATGATATTGTTTTTCAGAGGAAGCATCTCTAGCGCAAGAATGTATCGTATCAAGTCGAAATGTATTCTCTACTCTTGATGATGAGAATGAAAGAGATCGAGATGATCCCCATGCATTATCTGATCTGTGTCTAAGGGAACTCATGGGAAAGGTATTCATTCTCTCTCTCTCTCTCTCTCTCTCTCTCTCTCTTCTTCCTCTCAATCTGAATTACAGGCAACATTCGGTTCGATGAGAGCAGTAATGGATCCCCTTCTCAAGCATCTCGATCTACATAAGAAGTGGCAGCCACCTCCTAATTTCGCCATTGCACTATTCAAGTGAGAGGGAGTGATTAATTGAGTGGGAAGATAGAGGGGAAGATACTGGGGGAAATGATTACTGTTTACTCTGACCGGTTGATGACTAGTAATGATTCAATCTCAGGGCGATTCTCTACTCAATTCAGACGCAAAACTCGTACTTCGTCATTCAAGTAAGTAAAAATTGATCGTTAGATATTAAATTCATCAAAAATCAAAGAAATATAGTGAAAAGTAAACTTTAAAATACTGGCAAAAAAGTTTTGTCACGGGCGGGATTCGAACCCGCGAGGAGTTACCTCCATGTGATCATAAGTCACACGCCTTAACCACTCGGCCACCATGACACGTTATCTTAAATATGGCTTCTTTGAGCCACTTTTGCTGATTTGCATAAACCATGAGAACGAATTTGATTAGTTGAAACTGAAGTTGCATTTTTATTTGTACTTGAGTGTATCAAAATGATGTATTTGAGGAGTTGATCAATCATCTGGACACAATGGCGTCATCGAATGCAAAGATTAGAATAGGAATAGCCACAGTACTCTCATCTATAGTCAATATCGCTGGAACGAGCATTGGTCAGTTTATTTATCGGGTTGATGCAAAAGTTTCTTAACGTTTTTATCTCGATAATTTATGGCTTGTAACTTCCATATTCTTTGGACATTCAAGTCAAGCTTTTTCATGATAAATGACCACTTGAATACTCTATGTAGCCAGCATGATAGAATCCCTGTTTGATAACTGAGGCCGATTCGAGATCAAATCAAAGTCAAAGTAGTGTGATTTTTCGCACACTTTTAATCGAGCCAGTGTACCATGACTAACTGAGATATGCTCAAATCTTAACCACTGACACATAGTACATTCATAAAACGTCACAACTGATGTGGAAAGTCAATTCTAACAGAAACATCCTTCTCAAGATACTCACATCTTCAAACCATAGGGTAGCTTTAAAATATGTCATTTTATAAATTCTTACATAAATTTTTTCTCGATGGACCTAGAGATACCAAATGTGTTGCAAATTCAAGTTGTTTCCCTAATAGGTTCACAATAATATTTAGAAGATTATGGAAAATACCATCCTTGAGTTACTTGTTTTGAAAGTTGTGTGTCGTACATCGGCGATCGAAATAGCCACTGTTGGCGGTCCACAGTTCCGTATGATATTCATATGCCCAATCTTTCATTGTCATGCGCACCAGTTACCTTTCCCTAAACCCTCTAAAATTGGTGAGACGTCAGGGATCATTTGTTTTGAAAATAATGCGAAGTGATTGAACATATCCAAAATGCCATGTATTCGATGATATTGGTTTCCGATTTTTTCCCTCAAATACCAAGCAGCTTTGAGCCAATTCAAATGTATGGTTATAGTCCTCGTGACCATACCTAGTTCCCATTATATGGGAATTTGGGTGTGATTCGTTACAAGAGCAATACATTCGTAATTCCGGCGTTAAGAAACTTTTGCATCAACCTAATACTTGTAGAACCATGATTAATGATGGCAGAATGAATGGAATGGCTCAGGTCCCCTTCTCCTTTCCATCTTCAATTCTCTTCTCAAACATCTGAGAACTTCGGTGGAATTCCAACAATCGACATATTGTCCGAATAAGGAAGACGAGACGACGTATCAGGTAAGAGAAGAGGGGAATGAGCGGAGGGAAGTGAATGCGCATTGTCCATAATTTGGTACATTACTTTTCATAACGATTCTTCTTTTTTCAGGAAACATTGATAAACGCCATGGGAGATTTTGCGAATGCTCTTCCTGACTACCAGAAGGTGTGTGGTCATATTCATTATGATTATCTTATTCAATTCCCTTTAGGTGGAGATGATGATGTTCACAGTTGGTAATATTCCCTCTCTGAGTGCATCAAATGAATGTAAATCGAGTGATGCCTTCCTCCAACACGTACTAGTTAAGACTTTACTCAAGGTAACTATTTATGGATGCTACGTATTACCAATGAGTTGCATGCACAATCCCCGCATTACTCTCAATTGTGTTACAGGTGGCGACGAAGTACCGTACTGCTTATCTAGCTACAGTATTCACTGATTCCTTCCTTGCCACTCTTCTCAGGTAGATCAATCTTCTTTTCTCTATCTCATCTTATCCTCTCAGACTTTCAATGGCAGCTGATCCCCAAGTGAGACTGAATACTCTCTACATATTCCACACTCTACTCGATCGGTATGGTCCCCTCTCTCTATCAGAATAAATAAGCGTCTTCCCTTCAGACACGATAATATCGGTTGTCTTACTCATCTCGGATATTCTCTCGATGTATCCGATCTTCAATTGACAGTGGAGAAATGCTCGAGAGCCGATCAAATGTTCATTAGGAAACATACGAATCATCTTCTCACTACTCTGTATAAGTGAGTCCCTTTGAGAGGGAAGAGAAGGGAAGGAAGATGATCTCTTCTCTTATAGATGTGTACAAAAGGAGGGCGATGGGGCTGAATTAGTGGAGAGATTGGATGCCATTCAATGTATTCTCTGTCTACTCTGCATCGAAGTTGGATACGATGAGGTCAGTCTCTCCCATCTTCCATTCACTCATTCTATTCACTTGCAGATGCTTCTTGAATTGTTCCGTCTTTCTCTGACTCTTCAAGATTATGCATTGGATACGACTAGCAAGATATCGGATGAGGTATGACAACATCTGAATAGGGATAAATGAAGTTGAATTGATTGCAGAAGCGAATGCGAGTACACAATATGGTCGCCAAGTTCCTTAATCTCTCTTCACAATTGATGGCTCTTCCTTCACTCTGTCAACATATACAACAGGTAAGAAAGAGGAATGTAAACAAGAAGACGCAAAAGATTATGAGTGTAGACGAATGTGGTTCAATGTGATATTGTTAAGGTGGTAGCTAAACGAGCGTCTCGTGGTCCTCCCCTGATGAATCTAGTACAAGATGTAGTAGAGACAGAGGAAGGAGATGAAGAAGAAAGAAGGAGAATTACAATTGGAGAGATTAATGAACAATCGGGAATGATATTCGATAGAGCTGTCATTGCAGAATGTCTCAAAGTGAGTTTGATTTCCTTCGAATAATGAGAGTGGTATATAGAGTAACTAAGTGGAGTGTATTACAGGCAGCAGGGAAGGATTCATCTCGTGTGATGATTCCCCTTTCTTGTCTCACTCCATTGAGTCCTTCTCTTACTCCTCCTCCTCTTCCTCTTTCTCCTTCTGGATTCGAAGATGAAGATTCAGGAAGAGGAAGAGGAGAAAGAAGAGATGTGGATGTTGATTCTCTTGATCTTTCATTCGATTCATCTCCTCCTGATTCACCAGTAAGAAGTGGAAGAAGGAACACTGCAATATTCACTCTCGCTCCCAATAGTATGCGTCTTTAGTCCATTCCTATCAACTGGAAATCAAATAAATTCAGAAATCTCGACGACGGGTCTTCCTATTTCGGTGCAATATCTTCGATCAATGGTGAATACTCCGATGGATTCAGGGGAAGAAGAGAAGAGAGCTATGGTGAGATATCTTGATACATATTATCGGCTATAAATATTATATTGGATATATCGAGTAATGGCTTGATAAATTACAGGAAATGACATCAACGGTCGTTGAACAATTGAGAAGTCGTCCATTCGAGGATATATCTGATGAAATCTGTGCCCATAATGAAGAGGGAGATATTGTCAGGTCAGATATATCACGTATTCTTTTTCTTGATCACTTTGTTTCAAATTGCTTTTCTATTTGTATCAAAATTGTTATATTGCAGAACAGTGTCTCGACTTCTTGCTCGTAATTCGGAGAGTGTTCGAATGAGTGAAATGGGAAGAACGGGAGGAGCAAGACCAAAGGACATATTCAACATTCAATTACCCTCTAGCTACATCTATTGAACACTGTCTTTACTTTCCCATTCCATGCATTTTCGCCTCGAATCGAAAAGAAGTTATGTTTGAATTCTTTTGTAAATTGTCCAAAGTTTCGAGCACTTCCATTGCCTTTCCCTTTCACAACTTTGTATTTATTAGACGTGTATTCAGAGTAGGAAATGTTCATTTCAGATATCAGATTGAAATAGATAATTGAACGCTTACTAAGGTGTAAATATATTTATTCGGTGAAGGCCACGATAATAAATACTAATTTTTAAAGTGAACATAATCAGAAGCTATATTACTGATAAGAACGAATTCATAGTTCCGAAGATCAAAGATCATTTCGATTTTCAGGTTTCGTTGTATTCTATAAATGTCTTCTTTTGTCATCGCGAGTGATGATCATAGGATGATAATGCATTTATCATACAAATTAAACCATTGTGAGCAATCGATACAACTAGCGCAATATTTATCACATATTCGGCGATATAGTAAAAAGATTGTAAGTGCGCTAACAAACACTGGGAAAATGACAGTGGCAGGGAATAATAACAAATAACAGATAGATAATAAGACTTTTCAATCGGGTGAGGAGGTAGTAATAATACTATAATGATTAGATAATGATTGAGAATAATAAGATTTCTTTTCAATATGGTCCACCTCTACCCCTTCCACCCCTTCCTCCTCGATTTCCTCTGAATGGAGAGATCTGTCCTCCTCCTCCTCTTCCTCCTCTCATTCCTCCCCTCATTCCACCAGGAGGTCCTCCCATTTGTGATTGATTTCCCATTGGAGGAGGTACACTCAAACAATCACTCATTATATTCGCTCTCCTCTTCTCTCCTTTCACATCAATGGACTCACTTGAATTGCATTGGTGGTTGATCATTTCCCCATGGATTAACCATTTGATTTCCTTGTGATTGTGGTTGATTTCCTCCTTGATTTCTCCTTCTTGGATCTCTCACATCTTCAGCCATTTCATTCCCTCCCGATCGAATCCGAGGATCATTATTAAACGTTGGTGATGGGGCTCCTATATTTTATTATACATCGGAATCTATAATCCTTCATTCTCACCATTATTCCATTGTGTATTCTGTCTCATATCAACATCTCCAGTCTGAGAAGGTGGTCTTCCCATCTGTCGCAAGTCTATGTCCTGCAAGAATGATCAATAGTCAGACTGTCCATGAATGATCATTAAATTCACTGATACTTCAGATGGACGAGGAGTCTTCCATGATTCATCCTTCTGAGGATAAATACGAGGAGGGGGAGGACCATCTATAATCAAATATATAATATTTCTATGTCTGGATATTATACTTATACTTATACTTATACTTATACTTTATTCACCACTCAAAACAATGCGTGTCAGGGGCGGTATGGGACAACAGGTGGTATTTCAGGCTCTGGCGAGCTTATTGGGATGGGGGTCATGTGGCAGTCCGTGTTACAATTTTAAAAGGGAAGTTGGGAGAACAAATGATGGGGTTCTTTTAAGAAGAATACGGTAGGGAATGCGGGGCATGGTGACTACTTGGGGAGAAAGGGAGTTCCAGAGCGTTAGCGATCGCGTAGCGCAAGATGAAAAAGAAGCAGACATCAGAAATGGAAGTGCGAAACGTAAGCTATGAGAGGAACGAAGACCACGAGTGAGAGGAGAGATCGAGTATAGATTAGTGGTATCTAGGTGAGCGAATCCATGTACAGAGTCAAAAAGGAAGTACAAGTCACTAAGCGCACGGCGATATTCGAGAGTCTCTAGTTGGAAGTACTGGAGTCGCTGGGGGTAAGGGAGATATGGAACGTTTGATCTCCATAATATGCGCCTTGTAAATTCTCGCTGCACTGACTCTAACCTATTCACAAGACCAATGGCTGTAGGATTCCAGATGACAGTGGATGATTCAAGAAGGGGGCGAATGTAAATTTTGTAGGCTTTTAAGAGCGCTATTAAGAGATATTGATAATCTTACTCATGATATGAGGAGGAGGCAAGATAGGCGGGGCCATATTAGGAGGCCATTGTAATCTTCCTCCAGGAGAGATAATGGGAGGAGGCATCGAGGGAGGAGGAAGGGCCGAGGGAGGAATACCTTGAATCAAATATTATTCGTCTGCCAACGGAAAGATAAACGGTCAAATATAAGAATGAATAGTGACATACGAATAGCATTAGATAACATGGATGGCATTGGCATTGAAGGAGGTGGGCCAAGTAGAGAACCCTTTGTACGACGAGGCATCTTCAATTGACTTCATCTATCCCTTCTTCTTTCCCTTCTCTCATGAATACCTCATCTTCTTCCATTCCTCCTCCTCCATAATGTCCATCTTCTCCTCCCGATGGTTTGCTTACATTCCACATTCTCTCAAATTGTCTCTGTGCTTTCTTAGCTGGAGGCTGTTTGATCAGTGTACGTTTCGCACCAATTCCCGCTAACTGAAAGAGAGATGAATAGAGATGGTTGATAACATGGCGACGTACATCTCTTCGTGCATTGAGATCTTCAGGAAGAAGAGTAAGAGGATTCATCTGAGTGGATGCACTAACTGCCACTTCTGTATTCATCTTCTCCACTACATCCTCGTCCAATCCCATTCCTTAATCAATCAATATGATACAGTATCCCTCTCTCTCTCTTCTCTTACCAGGAATATACACTCCATCCTTCTTCTCTTCATCTTCCTTTGCTTGTTGTGCTGCATGGACAGCAGCCATGGCTTGAGATGCAGCACTCTTCGATTCCTTCAATCAATCCTCCAATCATTCTACCGTATCTCTCTACAGTACCTTATCGAGTGCAGCTACAACAGCAAAAGAGACGAGTCCGAAGATATCTTCCTGTGTGTCTCCCGGTCGATTTCTAGCCCAGAATTTAGTGTTGTTGTCATTGGAACCTAAGAGGATAAAGGCCATCGCAATGAGAATATATTCCTATTGACTGACCAGAAGCGAGAACGTGTCCAAGTGGATGGAATTCGAGTGCCCATACAGCTTGATCATGAGCATGCTCCAATAGACCAACCTGATAGAGAATAAGATTACTGTAGTTCAATGAAAAGAGAGTATTACCTCCTTCTCATTATCAACGAGCCAATAAGCGAGTGATCCATCTCCTCCTCCAGAGACGAATAAACCCTCGTGAATGGGATGCCATGCAACAGCTGCAATTTACAGTACAACTCTTACCGTAATCATACTACTGAGTACAATCTACCGTACCTGTAACCTCTTTCTTGTGTCCTCTGAATGTTCTCATCTCCTTCATCATTCGGATATCATATCTGTAATCAGGGATCATCTCAATTCTCTTTCTCTCCTTCTCACAGTTTAATGAGATGATCTCTGGATGCAGTGAGTAGCCAATGTCCATTCTTATTCCATTCCACAGCCAACACTGATGATTTATGATCTTGTCTGCAATTAGGACAATCTCAATCTCATTAGGAAGAGGATAAATGACTGACAGAGTAGCGAGACATTGTCCACTCTTTGGATCCCACATCTTGACAGGTTGTTGTGAATCTCTTGATCCAGTGACCACCAATCCCTTCGTTGGATGCCATTTCACACATCGAACCTGATCATTCCCATATCTCTCTTCACTTTCTTCTTTTCTCACCTCTGATCCGTGTCCTTTCAATGCTCTTTCCTCTGTACAACGAGCGAAATCCCAAATGCGTGCTGTTCCATCATCAGAAGCAGAGACCAATTTGATGTCTGTTGGAGCGAAACTGAAAACATCACTAATCATTCTCGCCAAAACAACGAATACTATCCACTGAATATGAGATAGACAGTAATCAATGTGGACGCTGCAGGTTATGTTAATGCCTACAGTTTTATGAAGTAGTGCATTCTCGGAAGATCCACAAAAAATGAACATATTCTCACCTCAACCCTCTAATAGGCTCATCCTTGTGTGCTTGATACATGTGTACGTTATTCATGTTAGGTTGCCAATATTTGATGAATCTGCATATCAAGAGATTCTATCCACAATTCAACAGCGTTACCGTACCCATCATGATCTCCACTCACTAGCCATTGTTCGTTGTAGGACCAAGTCATAGCACGTATAGCCGAATCATGAGCCTGAAAGGATCCCAGTCCACTCATTCATCAACATGGCTCATCGGACAAGGAGACTTGGGAACTAGAAGAACAGTCCATGGCAGAATTGACTCCAGTCATACTTTGCGCAGATAAAATACACACCCCTCTCTATCTGTATTAATTCGTCTTCTATATATCTTTATTGAATCATTTCCTACCCTCTCCCCATGTGGTGCTCAATACTCAACAAGGGATAATGATTACCTTTATCGACCGAACTGCACATAAACGGTACAATAAGGTCGAACGAGCAATCATCTCGGTTCACAACTCAACTTTATTGCTTCTTTATTCTGAGTTTGAACCGTGATAAAAAAATATCGCGAATCAGACAAAACGCGCATATCATCTTCATTAATTCGTTAGTAAAGGACTTACCTTAATCTGCTCTGCTCTCTTTATTTAAAATAAAATCAGAATAAATGTGAGACATACAAGAGATCATTTGACTACCTGAAGAATAGTCTCGAAATTGAATGCTGTGCCATTCCACAGAGTGAATTCGCCAGTAGATGCACCAGTGATAAGACGCTTTCCTTCAGGGGTCCACTGAAACACTCTATTTATTACTCATATATATCCTAATGTTATGTTAAAATCCCAAAGGTTGAATATGTTAGGAAATATCACACATTTCAGATAAGAACTTGATTGTGAGCTAAAAAAATTATATTGTGCCACTATTTCTTCAATCAATTTGAATTGTTATGTTTACAGTGTAGACTCAGTAAACACAACTGGTGGAATTATTATGAGGTGTCCAAGTAAGGGATATGAGGCCGCTTGCCTAAGAACCGAGAAGATACCGAAGGGTCTGGTACAGGCAAAAAATTTCAAATCTCTGAATCATTGTGGTCTGGGGTTCTTTCTCCAGATGAAGCCACGTCGAAATAAGTTTTTCATGTTTTTCCTATTTCTCAAATTAGCTCATTTTACGTAAGCATATTTACGTGGACAAATCTCTATGCTGATCACGCCTACCCTTTTCATGATCTTCAAAACTAATGGTGTTAATTGAAACTTATGACGGAGTCAAGAGAGAGCTTACTGTTAGCAACCTACACAGATCGAATCGAAATCACGAAGTATGCCAAATCCGAAATGTTTTTGAAAATTCTATCCCTTTGAGGAATATTTTTACAAATTTAGAATGGAACACATACGAAATAAAATCATACATTTTCATTTCCAACCGGGAGCGAAAATATATAGTGGTATGACACAAAAATCAGAGGTCTAATGGCTTAAAAACCTATTTCATAGTGGATATATTGTGGTCTGATGACAGATTCATATAAAAAATTTATAGTGGCCTGATTACCGGCCCGGTAGGAACTAATTGTAAAATACAATATAACAAAAAAAAGTTGAAATGACTGAAGAAGATAACTCACAACAAGTGTGTAAACAGGGCATTTCACTTTGTTCATCGCAGCTCGCACATATTTGGTGAGAATGCAGTCAACAGGGGTGTCGCGAGTTGAAATAGGAGGCAATGGACTGAAAATATAACAATACTTTGTTGTTGTTTTTTAATAGTTTTTTTTAGAAACTCGTTATTGGAGAAAATTTGTAAGATCCTGGTAAGTATAATTCCACTTAGACGCTAGTTATAATGTTTTGGTCACTGATTACCAATTGTGATTGGCAAATTTAATGGAGCAAACACGTTTCTATGGAAAAAATTCAGAATATATAGGTATATATATATATATATATATATATATCACGGATTTCCTATAAAAGTGTAGCAAAAAGAGCTCTCATTTCCACTACGAAAAAACTTTGGGTCTCCGATTTCCACGAAAGTTAGGAGACAGGAGGCGGTCCATCTACTAGGTTTGGTCAATTATCGATTTAATCGATTTTTTGGCGCCAAAACTTCAAATGGCCATAACTAGCTTCATTTTTATCGCACAGCGAGCTAAAATATACCATTGAATTCATCTAGACTAAAAATGTAGCTCTAGAGGAAACGAAAAAGAAAGGTTTAGTGCAAATTTTTGATTGGATCACTTTCAAGCGAGTTATGAAAGTGTGTTTTCCACAAAAAACGGCTATGTCCGGATCCACTGCACTAATTCGGGGTCAGGGGGCCAGAGATATGAAAAACGAAATAAAGGGTTACCCTAAAACGTGCCAGTAGAATCGATTAAAAAAATAATATCGAGTATCTCAAGGCAAAATTTTCGAGAAAAACTTAGATTTATGGTCGAAAAATCGATTTTTGAGACGGAAGATCAACTTTTTCGCATTTTACCACTTCGACGTTTTTGTAGAGGATTCCGAGAGCAATTCAATGGTATATTTTAGCTCGCTGTGCGATAAAAATGAAGCTAGTTATGACCATTTTGAATTTTTGGGGCCAAAAAATCAATAAAGTCGATAATTGACCAAACCAAGTAGATGGACCTCCTCCTGACCCCTAAGGATACCTACCAACCAACTTTCGTGGAAATCGGAGACCCAAAGTTTTTTTCCTAGTGGATGGCATTGGTGTAGCTTTTATAAGTGTAGCTTTTACAGGAAACCCGTGATATATATATAGAGTATTTGAGGCCGTTTGCGATAGAGTCGAGCAAAATCGGATGGTCTTGGCACAGCTCAAAAATTTCGATTCTCTGAAACATTGCGATTCGGGGTTCTTGAGGGTGCTGATGACGATGGGCACTTTCATTTTCCATGTTGAGCCTCCGTTGGCTCCAGACGACGTCGCGTCGAAATCGGTTTTTGTGGAATTTCTCGCCCCAATAAATAGCTAAAATTAAGAAAGTCGGCTTTCCGGGGTAGAATTTGATGCTGATGACGCCTGTCTAGTTCATTTTTCATGTATTATTTTAATTACTTATAAAAATGAAAGTTTTGAACGAGGCCGAAGTGAGCTTAGCAACCTACACAGATCGGACCGGCGTGATGAGAGGATTCCAAATCTATAATTTCAGCCAGATTCGTCCCGCGGTTTCCAAGATTGAAAAATCAGAGTGATCGAGATTGTAAGTGAAATTGGTCATCTTCCATCTCAATCTGCCCCTACCCTCTTCCGATCTCCCTTGACTTCCGATCTCTGCTCCCTCGCCTGTCTGCACTCTCTCGCACCACCACACTCTCTCGTCGGAGGGGCGAGACGAGGGATAAGGGGAAGAGGGTAGGGGTAAATCGAGGGGAAAGATGGTCAATTTTACTTACAATCTCGATCACTCTGATTTTTCAATCTTGGAAACCGCGGGACGAATCTGGCTCAAATTATAGATTTGGAATCCTCTCATCACGCCGGTCCGATCTGTGTAGGTTGCTAAGCTCACTTCGGCCTCGTTCAAAACTTTCATTTTTATAAGTAATAAAAATAATACATGAAAAATGAACTAGACAGGCGTCATCAGCATCAAATTCTACCCAGGGAAACCGACTTTCTTAATTTTAGCTATTTATTGGGGCGAGAAATTCCACAGACACAGATTTCGACGCGACGTCGTCTGGAGCCAACGGAGGCTCAACATGAAAAATTACTATGATCATCGTGATCAGCACCCTCAAGAACCCCAAAAACGAGAGTTTCAGAGAATCGACATTTTTGAGCTGTGCCAACCCTTGCTCGACTCTATCGCAAACGGCCTCATATACATTGCAAATTCCAAATATAAGAGATTCACATAAAATAAAGTACCAATTCTGATAGAGAACATCGGGTTGCTGACATAATCGCTGTCTCCTGTTCAATTGCCATAAACGCGCCTAAAATAATAAGTTTGTATGCGAGGAAGCTTATTTTAAACATCAGTAGCTTGATAACAATAACCTGGTGATGGTTGAGAATAGTAGCTATGTAGTCGACGTGCCTTCTAACGTTAGCAACATTTTTCCTTAGCCTTCTTCCAGGACCATCTCCCATCATCAACTCTTCTGCTGCTCGCTGAATAAAGAGGGCATCATCAGATATTAACCAAATATAACCATAAACGATTACGATGACTACACAACAGTGAACTCACGTGTTGATTCAAAATCATCTACAAAAAAATTGATAACGCGAACCATGGATCCGAAACTGCATTCTAATACTTACATTGTTCGATTTGAAGCGATATCCTGGTCTGTTGAACATGTTATCGTTGCTCGAACCTTAAAAGTGGAGCATTTATTTTGATAACTTTAAGCATATTTTTTAGAAATATATATTCAACATTCACCAGGCATTGCTTGATGTTGATTCCCTGCCGGACGGAATCCATTGTTTCCTCCTCCTCCTCCTCCTCCGCCTTTGCCATCACTAGTAAACGTTAGCGTCACGTTATTTGTTGATCCATAACGAGCAACCGCTGCCGCCATCTGGCTATTACCTAAAACATTTTAAAGTAGGTAATAAGTGGGGGGAAATGCGGCAGCGACGACAAAAGACAAACGAAACACGAAAAAATTGTCGCGACGCAGCCGCAGCGCTATTGGTATGCTACTCCACGGTCATTGTGAATCGCGCGATAGTAACCTCAAAAGGATCCGAACCCCGTGGGACTGCCCCCCTCTTCGACTTCCCGCACAAAATAATATTCAAAAAACGCACATCAAAGACTTTGATTCAAAGTTCAAATATTGCTTTGTAAAGTAAAAAATATGACCTTTCACGCGTTTAAGGAGGGAATCTCGTTATTTTGACAGACAAAAGAATAAGGAGATTTTGACTATCCACGCTTCAAAATTGAATACAAAGGAAAACAAAAAAAATGCAGAACTCGCAACTAAATGAAACCCAAACTCGATCCAATCCTATGTTTAGAGGAGGTAAACATCGGAACGAAAAATGGGCGGAGTTAGGCGGACTTTTTCGTTATTGTTGGTGGGGCCTTGAGCCGCAGAAGTCTTGATTCTATTGGCGCTATTTTAATTTTTAAATATATTTCCGTGGGATCTCGTTTTTATTTAGATTGTAAATCTGATTATTATTTGTTCTTTTTGTGGTTCTTAAAATCCGTTCGCCATAGTGTCTGGTATCAAGAATGAACGATTCACAAATGGAAGGAGCTGAAGATGTTGCATCCATCATGCAAAGCATCATATCAGAACATCTGACTCCTAGTGCCGTGCGTTTTTACCAATCTTTTTTTATAAATAAGACTTGATAGATAATTTTCAGTTCGCCGAAGATCATAAATTGCTAATTAGAACAAAAAGTGTTTTCAAGCAAGCAGTGAGGGACGAAAAGAAGATAAGAGCAGCTTTTGAACAAGAGAAAAAAGGTGCTAGATACATCAGTTTATACAGGGACTAACTAATCACATGAGTTACCCATCAAGAAGTATATTTACTTGTGCTGTGACAACGAAATCGTGTTTGTAGCTCTTGAAATGGAAATCGCTCACTCTAAGACTAAGATCTCGGAACAGAAGGCTGACTGTGAACGATTGAAGGTTTGGTCCATTTCGTTCCTACCTATAATTTATGGAATTTGAGAACTATTTGTTTCACCATATATATAGTGGCCACTAACTATGACTCATTTAAATTAAATGATTAATGATTTAATACTGTTAGTGAGACAAATCTGGGTATTCCAAATACTAAAAATAATTATGCATTAGGGAGGATTACCTGGTTAGTATTTAACCGATAGTATCTAATACAAAATAATCTCACAAGATGTTCTCTGGAGAGTCTTCTTTAACCGGAGTTCCTCCCTTCGTAGGTGTCGTTGGCAGAGATTCCTGAAGGAGACGTCAATCAATAGATATAGGGACCACAATGGCAACATTTTAAAACCATCCTTAAAATACAAGCATCTAGCTGGAAAAAATCATTGAAGCCAAATTATCGATTTTACAAAATTTTGATTAGGGAGGACCAAGCCGGAAAGTCCGTACTCAGGACCAGCGATTTTATTGTGATAGGTTTTCTGTCGTTTACCGCCCGGGAATTCAAATCCTCACGTTATTTTTGTTTTTAATTTATTATTCAATAACAAGAGGATGCGGTTTTCCAAATTTAATCTTATTTTGAAGTTGAGGCTCAATAGAATGTACAGGCAAAGTATAAGCAAAATCCAGTGTCGCAAACATCGTCAATTTCAAAGGTGAAAAACAGTGAAATCGGTTTTAATCGACTAGAAACCGCTTCAGAGTTTGCGGTTGCCCAATTCAGCAAGCGATACGTTATACAATATCGTACGCATCATCGTGCAAAAAATGAGCAAATTCCAGTGTCGCAAACCATGTGTAAATAATCAATGATTACATCACACAAGAAATCGGCATACCGTAATTAATCTTGTGAAATATGATGCAATTTTTGTAACTTGCTTTATTTATTGATTTTTTGATCCGTTTTAATGTGTAAATAACACATGACATTCGATGATTGAAAATAAAAGACACGAAGAATAATAGTTGCCCTGCCGAACTCGAGCCGCACGCATGAAACGACGCGTCAACTGACGAATGCGGCTGTCACCGCACGACAGGAACCACCCCATCGGGGGATGTGTCCATACTTGTTCAAATCGATTTTTTTTGCAAATCTAACTATGTTAGTATGATTCTGTATCACCGATTGCCTCATTGCAGCCAAAACGGAATTTTAGAAAGAGTTTGACAATTCCCTTGGTCCTCCCTAATATATATAAAATATATTATTTATTCTTGTTCAAATGGGGGAGTTTGTTTACAGACAGAGTTATCGCTCATCGAAGAAGGAAATGCCAAACTCGAGGCAGATGAAGCTCATAGAACGGCGTATATCCAAGGTTCATCTGATATTGATTATTTGTTAATAAATCTGACAATGTGAGAGGACTCCCGATGCTTGTTTATAAGTTTGTCTACTTATAATTATGCGAAAACATAATACAATCTCTTTTAGTCAGATTGAAATTTGAAATTGTAGTAGGGATGTTTCTCTAATAATTATAGGTCTTATTAGAGAAAGATCCCTGCTATAATTTTGTTTAAAGATATTACTGCAAGCCGAGTAAAACCTTTAAAAAAATTTAAAAAATGATTTTTTGTTGCAGAGTTGAAGAAGGATCTTATTGTTCGGAAGCTCGAGGGTTTGAGAGTCCTAAAATTAAACACTGAAAGGAGTCTCGAAGCTGCAATAAAAGAAAGTAGAAGGTTCACAAAATTAATACTCTTTTAACTTGATTGTTTCTTGTTTAAGATTAGAAATGAAGATTGAAGCACGATCTGTCGGCTCATTTAATGTTTCCGATACGCAGGTTCGAAGTATCATTCGCTATTTCGATAACCGGAATATTTCAGATACTTGTCTTCCACAATGGAATTCCACGAATTCAGACAATTGCTTCTCAATGAGAATTAACATGAAAAATATATTAACATTGGATGAAAAGAATCTCACACAATCCGCATGTTTTTTTGTATATTCGACTCAGCTTCTATGATCAGACTTCACGTTCTATCGTGAGAATTATAAAACATTATTATTCAAATTATTTTCAAGATTGTGATACAATGGCTGTTTGTCCAATGAACTATCTTCTCACTCTTTTCAATCTGCAGTGCGTTTATTTGTGCGCTCTATTGCTCGATTCTTTCTGTGTTTAGTGTATAGTCAATGTTAGAGCGCACTTTTGGAATGGCTAGTCAGCATAAGGACGAGGCAAAGA
This sequence comes from Pristionchus arcanus, assembly GCA_900490705.1. Taxonomy (NCBI): domain Eukaryota; kingdom Metazoa; phylum Nematoda; class Chromadorea; order Rhabditida; family Neodiplogasteridae; genus Pristionchus; species Pristionchus arcanus. Next base: position 266,968 of record LS486987.1, on the reverse strand, counting down.
GTCTCAGTTCCTCCCTTTTAAGTATCCATAATCAGCTTGCAATATAGTAATAAAGAAACGTGAATCAATCGACAATGGGTGAGAGCGAATCACGAGAAACCTTCAACACTAGGAGTGCCGGTTAGTTTATTTACAATTTTCTAGTTTCGTAGGTATCAGTTATTAGTTTTATTGATAGGGGGCAAAGTGATCATATTCCTTATTTGTGCTCCTCATATTTCTCATTTTTACAGGAGTGCGTCGGCTGATGAAGGAAGCTAAAGAATTGAGGGAACCGACGGAAATGTATCACGCACAACCACTCGAGGTTTCTTTATTCTGAATTCTTCATTTGGCATTGGGATTGGATTGTAGCATTGGAATTCCTTTGAGTCCCAGACTCCCTTTTTTTCAACTTTTGCCAGGATTACCTTCTGCATCTGATCTCCCTCACTCAAACGTTTCATCTAAGATGATCTTAGGTAGAATCACTGGAATGAATGTGAAAATGTGTGACCACTATGTTGGTTGATCGATCCATTTCTTATTGCAGGACAATCTATTCGAATGGCATTTCACTGTTCGTGGTCCAGCAGACTCTGATTTCGATGGAGGAATCTACCATGGAAGAATGATATTCCCTGCTGAATATCCAATGAAGCCGCCCAATATCATTCTTCTCACTGTAATATTTAATTTTTTAAATTTTTTTTCTCTATTTCTTTATTTCTATAGCTGTTATACTGAAGTAATTGCAGCCAAATGGTCGATTTGAATTGAATAAGAAGATCTGTCTCTCAATTAGTGGATATCACCCGGAGACGTGGCTTCCCAGCTGGTCTAGTAAGATATTTTTAACAATACAGAGGATGAGGAAGTTTTGGAGTTCGAAAATGTGAATGACGAACATATTTGAGTTCGTACTGCTCTACTCGCCATCATTGGATTCATGCCTACTTCGGGAAAAGGAGCGATTGGAAGTGCAGATTATCCGGTTAAGGAAAGGAAGAAACTCGCTATTCAGTCAGTTATATTTTCGTACGGTTACCATATCATATATATTGCATGTTTTCATACTTGTGCCTATTAATAATATGTTGTATTAATAGGAGCAAGAAATGGAAGTGTACGGTATGTTCCGTGGAGATGGATCAAGTACTCAAACCACTTGGAGAAGACGGAAAAAGTGCTGAGAATGAGGTGAGGATTGGTTATTTTTGATCGGGCGAATGCTATAGTTATAATTGTATTTATTCCAGGCGCGATCTCTCATTCATTCATCTGGAGATGGTCCTTCTCCTTCCACTGATTCTTCTCCATCTGATTCCTCTCCTCCCACTCCTACCATATCCGATCAGTCTTCCAATCAATCTCAACCCACTCCTTCCATTACTGTGCCTCCTCGAACTACCGTATCTGATCATGTGCCTTTAGTTGTTCCTCGTATCGTACCTTCTCCATCGGGTCAGAGTGATACCGTAATCTGGATGATGCTTGTCATTCTATCTGGTATAGTTGTGGCACTTGCGTGTCGTAGAATTTTCCTACTCGAATAACTACTCGGTGTGTACACTGCCATTGAATACGGGATATTACGTATTGAACAAAGTATTTTTCTTACATTTCTTTATTGATTCACAACGATGTCTAACGGGAAGAAATGGGGGTACACGGGTGAAGGAATTGGGAGGAGTGGTAGAACAGAAGCTTCGAAAATTGTATCCATGCGGGGAAGAGCTATGAATATAATCAAGTATAAATGGGCAAGAGGTCATGCTAATTTCAACAAGAGCGACATTGGAAAAGGGGTAGTGGACCGGAATATATTAACACATGCTACGATAACAAGGGCGTAAAACAACAATTATCTTGTTATTCTACTTAACTAACGATTCTAATTAGGAAACTAGAAACAAGATGATAAGAGATGATGAAGAAATTAGAAAATGGTTTGAGTTCGATAGAATAGAATAATGCAATGTAATGTAGATGGAGTGTTTGAAGTAACAAAATGAATAAGTGATTATTGGAAGAAGGGAAGGACATGAATCGGAGGGTAGATCAAAGGACTGATATGTATCGAGATCATGCCGGTTAGACACGGGGGCTAAGTTGACGAGAGGATTGGGTAAGTGATGGATAGTTCAGAGAAAGCGACCATTCTTGTGTGCAATCGGGGGAAGGGAATCGAGTGCTGATCGTTTCCGATTATTTGATCCGTCGAATGAGAGGGAAGGAGGAGCTCTCATTCTCACCACTCCATTCAATGGAAGATTCGATCCAGATGAAGAGACTACACCTGACAAGAGGCAACGATGCACCCATGCACTATCCATTCCATCCTTCCGTCTATCCATAAAGAAAGACGAGAGAGAGAGAACCCATATCATGCATTAACATTACCTTGTTATTCATTCGATACACGGGGAGTCAAAGATTAATTACCCGAGAAAATTGGGAGGGAGAGAGGTAGATCAAATAGAGAGTTGCACGTAGTTTGATATGATGAGAAGGAATGAGATAATTATGGATTATATCAAACTAATACTTGTTAACATACTAATCACATGCAGTCATGGAAAAATACAGTGAGAAATAGAGACACCGGACATTATGAGATGATGGGGAATTCCAAATAAGATATAACAGTATATATATCAACAGTATGAGTCTGTATTACAGAGTATCGCAAGATTGGAGAGGAGAAAGAGGAGGGAGGGATCTATTTAGAAGAGATTACCTCCAGGGCGAAGGAATGCTGCTGCAGTGAGTGCATCAAGAGAAGATACATCCATATGAGGAAAGAGAGACGTTAGAGGATCACTCTCAACAGTCAAACAATTACTTCCACTTCAATTATCAATTCCTTTACCTGATTGGCCATCGACTGAGCAAGTCCATTCAGATTGGCATTCTGTCGAAGAAGCGAGTTAGTATCCAACTGAACCATATCGTCTTTACAACATTTACAATAATAGCAACGTGCAACTAGGTAAACATACGCCGAATGGATTGATGGAAGGAGTGTTCATTCCAAGAGGATTCATCAGTGAGTTCAGAAGAGGATTCTGAAGGGGCAATCCCGACTGACCAATTCCCGTACCTCAACAATTAATGATTAGAGATAAGATATATTGGATAAGTGCCCTACCAACAGATGGCTGACTAGCGAGAAGATTAAGTAGATTAGCAGTTTGAAGAGATTGAAGTTGAGCGAGTTGTAACTGAGCCATTAACTACAAATATATATTAAGAATGGTGTGAGGATGTGAATATAAACCTGGGCTGCTGCTCCATTAGACTGTGAATTGAGAAGATTCATACCATGGAGATTGTTATTGCCTCAAATAAGGTAGATCGATAAGTGAGTAAGTGGAAGATGAGAGTTGGAGATTCCCCGTTGGCTGGTTACGAAATTCAGCCCTCACATTCGATTCATGTGACGACTTGTACTTTTCGGCATTTTTACCCCTTCATATAAATTTATTTTGTTAATGCTTACTTACCGAGGTATGGAGAGAGAAGAGGAGATGCTTCAGGATAGAGCAGGGAAGGAGACAAAAGGCTCCTCAACTCACTGTTTTCAATTATTAAATATCTTAGCCATGTCCACTCACCTCGTATTTCCATTCTTGGAGAGGCCTCCGCTTGAGACAGCACGACTGTGTTGCATCTGGCGGGCCTTTTTCACCTGTGAAAACGTGGATAGCTAACTATATTTGATTAACCCGTTTATTTTTTGTTACCTCAATCTTTCGTCCTCCCATAATGGTTCCATCCAATTGCTCACGAGCATGATCACATCCAATCGCCGTGTCCAGGGTCACGAAACCGAATCCCTTCGAACCACGTTCGTTTGTGACCACTTGAGCAGCAATCACTTTACCAAAGCTAAAATATTTGAAGTTTTTTTTTCGATAACACCATATATAATACATTGAGAAGATCTTCTCCAGATCGACAGAGGTGTAGCTGAAGGGAATGTTCGAGATGTAAATGCGGTTGTCGATATAAGATTCCTCCTCCTGAAATTAATTCCATATAAAAACGTCACCTCGTGCACATATAGTATACCTCCTGAACATCTTTCGCCTTTCCAGCATCATTCATATTGGTCACGTTAGAATTGTTCCACGAAGCACCGAAAAGAGATGAGATCTCCGACTTGTTTTCCAAATTCTTATATCTGAAATATCTGTTGATTTACGAAAAGTAATTTCGAACTTACCCAGAAGATGCAATATCGCAACTGCCGTCGTTGCTTTTGCTGAGTTCCTGGGAAACATAAAAGTAACTTTCGATACAAATTACACCTCCCCACTTCGCTTCACCACCCCCGAATTATCAAGAATGGATAATTGTAGGCCCGGCTGACATGGACCGAAAAGAACGTAACCTTACCTGATGTGCAATTGCGTCTAAAGAAGAATCGAATTCGCTCGAGTTAGAATACATGCTGGAAAAAATTATCAGTCATTATCAGGTCCAAAATCAATGTCAGGGATTTAGAGTCTCCTGTTAAGGGGAATAGTCTAATCATTGGATTAGGGCATGCATGTTCAAAACAAAGAGGGCGCTTACAACAACAAAAAGTGCAAGCAATTGCGAAATAATGCAAGTCAATGATAAATACAGTATGCTAATTTGGCGCCAATTTTTTACTGGTCCTGACATGACAATGGATTTATGAAACTTTATGAAACGAGATTTATCGGTTTTTCTCTCTTTTTAGTGTTCTTTGCGTGGCTCTTTTATTTAGCTCCGTATTCTTATGGTTTGATATTAGTCATCATCCACGTTTCTCTCTCAGCTGCAATGGCAACCCTTTCGGCACCTGCTCTCGACGATGTCATCCCGCCTAATTTAAAATCACATATTCGTGGGTTAACTCCTTCCTCTCATAGTAGAATTTCCCTTACTCCCAGATTACAATACGATTTCGGCTGTCAATGGCCCACTGGTAACTGTTAGCAAGGTGAAATTCGCGAGACAAGGAGAAATCGTGTTTGTGAGAACGAAGGACGGACGAAAGCGCATCGGACAAGTGTTGGAAGTACAAGCAGACAAAGCGATTGTACAGGTAATATGATAGTAATCACAGAATATGTTGAATGATATATTAAGGTCTTCGAAGGAACTTCGGGAATCGACTCTCTACATACGACTTGCGAGTTCACAGGAGACATTCTGAGGTATTGAAACGAAATTAAATAGAATTGAGGTTGATTTGAGATGCCCCGTGAGCGAAGATTCTCTCGGAAGATTCTTCAATGGAATTGGAAAGCCGATCGACAATGTGAGATTGTATACTAGAAGAAGAATGGCCTCCCTAGAGACACCACTCGATTTAGACACTCACTGCTAATTCCTATTTCGTGACTATTTCTAATTAGCTTCTATTCGAAACTGATAGGAGGGGAGGATGAATAGCATTTCTGAGATGACGTTCAGTAGAGGTGATTCACCTTTGATAGTCAGTGACGAAAGAACGAATGGATTACACAAAGAGATTCCGTAGAAAGAGAGAGAGAGAGAGAGAGAGAGAGAGAGGGAACACGATAGAATAGTTCAGATAAGTGTCTGAAAGATGAATCTCTGAGAGGGTCACCCACAATGGATATGGTGAGAATAGGAATGGGAATAGGACGGATAAAGAGAGTAGACGGATGTATCTCTACTCTCTATCTATCCTATCCATGCAAGGTGTCGTTGTCTTTGTATGCGACAGAATTGGCAATGGAATATACGAAGTGATGGATGAGGAAGAGAAATTGAAGGGAAAGACTGAGAGGAAGAAGAATGGAGATCGATTGAATGGGGGAATAGAACACTTTTTGTGGTGTAGATGGGCGATGGACAAATCATAACGTATGTCTCCCCTTCCTTTACAGAGACATTCAAATGAAGGGAGGAGAGGGAAAGGGGAGAGAGCAGAATGACACCCCTCTCCAACTACGTGATTATTCATGCTATTGAATGAACGAATAGGGAGAGAATGAATGTGATATCGATTGATGGAATAGATTATTTCTTTCTCTCTACAGGGACCTCCCATATTGGCAGAAGCTTTCGTCGATGTAAATGGAGAATCTCTGAATCCGTACTCGAGAATTTGTCCCTCTGAGATGATTCAAACAGGAATCTCAACAATCGATGTGATGAATTCCATTGCCAGAGGGCAGGTAACGAGATTGGAAAGAGGAAAAGAATGAATATTGAACAAATTGAGAAAATTCCAATCTTCTCTGGTTCTGGTCTACCCCACAATGAAGTTGCACTGCAGATCATCAGACAGTCATGTTAGTTGAATTGATTAGACATTCTCCATCTATCTCCATTACTCTCGTAGGTCTCGTAGGAGAGGAGAAGGGCAAAGAATCAAACTTCGTTGTCGTATTCGCTGCAATGGGAGTGAACATGGAGACTGCTCGACTATTCAAACAAGAATTGGAAGAGCATGGTTAGTATGGTAGAATATTGATTAATTACTGAATTGATTTGAGGGTCGATGTCGAATGTAGTGATGTACATCAATGTAGCAATGGATCCTCCTATCGAGAGAGTACTCACTCCTAGAATCGCCCTTTCCACTGCTGGTGAGAAGAGGGAATGAAATCAAAGTGGGAGTGGATGACACGAATGTTCTTTACAGAATTCCTTGCGTATCAGTGTGGTAAACACGTGTTAGTTGTCATGACAGACATGACTGCGTATGCGGAAGCATTGAGAGAAGTGAGAGAATCCATTGATGTACTCTATACTCTCGTTGATACTGTAGGTATCTGCTGCACGAGAAGAAGTTCCTGGTCGAAGAGGATTTCCCGGATATATGTATACTGATCTGGCTACTATATACGAGAGAGCAGGAAGAGTAGAGGGAAGAGAGGGATCAATCACTCAAATTCCTATTCTCACTATGCCCAATGATGGTTAGTATGATGAAGATGATGAGATACATCTAGAACTTCAGATATCACTCATCCCATTCCTGATCTCACTGGATATATCACTGAAGGACAAATCTATGTTGATAGACAACTGCATAACAGGTACTCTGAAGATTAGAAGAAGAATAAATTGAAATGGTATGATTGTTGAGACAGATCTTCCCTCCAATCAATGTTCTCCCTTCTCTGAGCAGATTGATGAAGAATGCTATCGGTTTGAGAAATGGTTGATTGATAGTCATTGTGAATGTATTATTAAGGAAGTACTCGTGAAGATCACGCATATGTATCTGCTCAATTGTATGCATGTTATGCAATGGGAAGAGATGTGAGAGCAATGAAGGTAAGGAAGATGATATATCGACTCTGTAGAAGGAGGATGGATCCATTCCATTGCAGGCTGTAGTGGGAGAGGATGCACTTGGACAGGATGATCTCACTCTACTCGAATTCCTTGAGAAATTCGAGAAAACATTCGTTAACCAAGGTAGAAAGAGAACGAAGAAGTACTGTAGTAGTTGATGAGATGATGTTTGAAGGAGTGGATGAGAAGAGAACAATCAACGAATCATTGGATCTCGCATGGAGTCTACTCAGAATGATGCCTAGAACCATGCTCAAGGTATAAAATGTAAGAGGATGAATGATTATTATGTATTGCAGAGAATTCCCGAGGCAATGTTGGATGAGTATTACAAGAGGAAATCTGTTGTCCCTCTGCCTCCACTCAAGTGAGATTAATCATTTATTGGTAATAATGTTTTTTAATCCATAGGAAGACAACACCAACAACAAAGAAGAACTGATAAATGAATGAAGATTGTCATATTCTTTTTATTACATTAACCTTCGATTGTATGAAAGATGGATAATAGATAAAATATATATACTCAACTCTTGTTTCTCTCCTATTCGACCATCGTGCTTTAGTCTATTCATCCCATTCTTTCTCTTCCTTCTAAAGAAGACTCGGAAATATCATTAGAGAAGTCGTTCTTCCTATTTTGGCACTCACTTTGTTTGTTGTTTTCACCAATCTTGTGATGTCCTGTATTTCACGTCGTATTTGTAAGAAACAGATGGATTTCCGAGGGAAAATGAGTTTATTGAGATGTCAACAGTGGATGAGGTAAATAACAAAAAGACAGAGAGCATTGCATACGAATGGTGAAATAGTCTGAGTAGAAGGGAAAATGGAGCCACCCGTTAGAGAATGGGAGAGAGACAGATTCAACCAATGGAAGGAAATAGGATATTGTACACTTTGAGTAAACGACAACCGATTAGGAAAGTGGGAAGGTGCGAATCTACTGATAATTGGTCAATGAAGAGGGAAGGGAGGGGAGAGGAGGAATGTACAAGGGAAGAAACAACAACAAATGCAGAGAAGCAATTGAATATACTATATTAACAATGATGATCTAATTATAATGGGAATATTCCCTCTAATCAATTATGATGATTCAACGTTGAGATAAAGAGGAGAAAGAGATTGAGGAGATGGAAACATCGAAGATGATGTTGTGAAGACTGTAGTAGAAGGAATCTGAAGGAGAGGAATGAAGGGAAGGAGGGGGGGGGGAGGGGAGAGTACTGACCAGAGGAGAAGGAGGAGGACGAGTATCATTCGTATAGAGAAGATAACGAAGAATATCAGAGAGTGACACAGATGCAACAATAGATTGAGATGAATTAAGGATGAAGATACAACGAGAATGATGAGTTGATAGAAGAATATCCAACATCTGAAATCATTCCATCTCTCTCTCTCTCTCTCTCTCTCTCTTCCTTCCTCCCTCTTCTCTACCTTTGATACTTGATCATTCTCATAAACAAAGACTGCTTTCGATCTACCCGATCTACTCAATGCTTCTTCCACTGTACACGATGAGAAGAATGCCTGAGGAATCAATCGATATCTCCCTCCCTCCCCCCTCTCCCTTCTCTCTCTCTCTACCTGGGCATCAGATATTCCTCTTAGTGCAGTGGCTAGATCACTCTTGCAGATGACATCCATTGGTATTCCATTCTCATTCAATACAGGAAGAGAAGAAAGACGATGACCAAGCATACAATTGATTACTGTAGATAGAGTTGATGATGTACACACCTATGAATATTGATTGAATCGACGAGGGAAAGAGAGGGGACACTTACCGTAGTGATACTTCTATCCCATTTGCCTACTCCTGATGCTCTGATACTCATGGATAACCATTGGGCAAAATGGAGAGATCGATTCTAAATGAGTCCATCTCTAAGAGGAAGAAAAAAGGAGGATGGGAGGGGGAATACCTGTCTATGAATGGCTTGCAATACTCTCTTAATCGTGAGTAGATACATAACATCTCCAGTCCAATCATCAACCACTGCTATACGATGAACTTGATTCGAGATGAATTCCTCACATGCATCCAATAATCTACAATGGGAATGTAGTCCTTCTGATTGAAGAGATGGGAGGGAGGAGAGGGAGGGAGGAGAGGGAGGGAGGGGGAAGGGAAGGAGGAGGGAG
>LS486987.1:134126-257487 GCA_900490705.1 Pristionchus arcanus | reverse complement strand
GGGGAGGGGGGGGGGAAGGGTCTCACTTGGTATTACTCGGGACGACAACAAGTTGATTAGATGAGAGTATCTCATTAACACTTCCATCTTCACTCGCTGATTCATTCTGTAGATAAACAAGGAAATCCGTCCAACTAACGATTGAGATCACCTAAAAACATCGAATATGTTCATTGGAGAGGAGGGAGCTAACCTTATTCTCAGTCGAATCCCATACTAATCCTGCTCCCACTTTATTCTCATACACAGCAGCGAAGGCCTTTCCTACCTGGAAATGTAATTGTATCGAAGGCAGTTCATAATCATACCGTACCTTCATTTCTCGATCGATGGCGATTACTGTAGATGCAGGAGGGGCCAATTCATAACAATCGACAACTTGCATGTATTGTCTATATGCATCACTGGTGGAATCTGCAGAAGGACTCTTCTCCTCTCTCTCTCTCTCTTCCCTCCCCTTCCCCTCCTCCTCTCCTCTCCTCCTCTTCCCCTTCCCCTCCTCCTCTCCTCTCCTCCTCTTCCCCTTTCACTCACCAACAGATCCGACGACATCGACAGTCAATGGTCGAGATGTCTTCCTCATTATCACCAGATCCTTCAATTAATTCCTTCTCTTTCCATTCCATTCCCCTTTAGTCCATCTCTCCATCGAATATGGGATGGATAAACACTATGGGATAAGAATAGAAAGAGTAGGGAGTCCTCCATCACAACACTCCCCTCCCCTCCCCTTCTTCTCTTCTTTCTCACCGAACTATTGCTTCTCGGTCGGAAGGATAGTTCATCTCCATATAGATCTTGAGCCTCTTCTGCCTCTCTCACATCAAACTCCGAATCCACTCGATGCTGCAATTACTCCATCAGTAAGGAGGAGGGAGAGGGGAGGAGGGGAGGAGAGGGGGGGGGGACTCACCTGATTTCTCCTCATCAATCCCTTCTTCAACGATGACACTGCACTCGCACCGAAACTCTCACTTCGAGGTCTGCAAAGAAATTTAAGTGAACAAAGTACGGAACACATCTCTAAATACAACCGATTTGATCTCTATTTGTCTATTTCGAAAAGCCGAGCAAATGAGTCTAATAGTAATGGAGTATCGGATTATTCCTCACCTCATTACAAGATCTCTTATTCCATTGAGAATGGAAGGAGGTCTGGCTACACTTCCTGAGTAATATCGACGACGTGAAGAAGAAAGAGGAGATAATGAACACGAATCTGAAAGGATCAATCAATCACTGATACAGTAATCTTTACACAGACTACAGTATCCAGTCAAGTCTACACGATAAACCCACCCCTTCGACTTCTGTTCAGACTGAGCATTGTGATTAAGAGTAGACGATTACTGAATCACAGACCAATGGAATGACATGAATTGAAGACTGAAGGGGAAGAGAGGAGGATGGGGGAGGAGATAGAGGAAGAAGAGGAGGGAGAGAGAGGGGGGGGGATAGTGAATAGCTGTCCTCTCTTCTTCCTCTGACTCTTCCATGCAAATACAGTAAACAAGTGAGAAAAATAAGGAGAAACAGAGAGGTGATCGCACCTTCCTCTCATCTGATGATAAATAGAGGAGGGGAAGGGAAGAGAAGGGGTCTGAGATAAATCAGATGTTTCCACTCTTATCTCTCTTCCAATTGAATAAATGATCTCTTTGGCCTTCCCATTCTCTCATGCTTTCATCACAACTTATTTATATCTCACTCATAGATTATTCTTGAGAAATTGAATGACTGTTGATTGCGTGTTGTGTGGTCACAAGCGTGACTTTAGACTGTTCGGAGGATCAAGTGATACAAATAGAAGAAGAGAGAAGGGAGAGGAGGAGGGGGGGGAATGGGAGAGGGGAGAAGGGAGACTACTCAACCACTTCTGATGCCTCCCTCCCTCTATCAAGGTCAGACTCGTGAATAGGGGCACTGGGGGGGGGGGGGGGGGGGGTAAATATAGGTAGAGAGAGAGGGGAAGGAACGAAGAGTGCTCACTCTCTCCCTCACTCCAATAACAGATGAGAATGGACTGAGATGTGAAAAAGGAAATGGAATGGAAAGGAAAGGCATAACAACTAGTAAGAAGATACCATACAAGAGACATCAAGAAACAGAAATATACAAGAGTAGTAGATCAAATGTCAAAGAGATGAATAATCGATATTCTTCGTATAGCGTATCATCTCAAATGGAATTTCTCCTCTACTCACCATTGATTCCTTCCGTTTCCTTCCCTACGTTGTTGTTATTATTCGAGTACGGTGAACCCAATTCCGACTCTCGTTTACCTGCAATTTCACATTATTTTCAACTATCATTTCAATATCCATAATAAGTACTAGATAGATGATAACTACATCTACAGTACTCTCTCTCTCTTTCCTATTACCGTACCCGTGTGTGCTCTGGGGGATGGGGCCGGCCTCGTGTATCTGTACACATTCTGAGGTGTCGACGAGGCCGACATTTACAGTACCCCCTGAAAGGATATCTAGTGATTGAATGATTGAAGATGGATAAGAATAGAGGGGCATCAAAATTGAATCCAATCCCATGTAGAATGAGGATGAAGAGGAAGGAAGAAGAGGAAGGGAGGGAGGGACTATAAAATGACAGACGACACAATATAATAAGGAATGTATGAATATTGAATGTGCTTGCCCTCTCACAAGTCTTCTCCTTCTCCTTCTTCCTTTCTTTCTCTCACACGAATCATATCGAAGAATGGAAGGAAGCTAATGGAAGGAAATGAAGAGAAGAGAGAGGAAGGGAGATAAACACATGGATGGATTACTGTATGAGAAGAATACTGATAAGGGTATGGATATTCACTATGTAATGGAATATAATCTCCCTTGAGACTGAACATTTACAAGAGTGAATGAGAGAGAGAAAGAGTAGAATCTAGATATAGACAGACGTATCCATCTAGGTCTGGCAATGATCCATGCTGTGAGAAGGCTATTAAAGAGAATGGATATGATCCTTCCTCAGATGAGAAAGAAGAGAAAGTGCATGGAAGAGAGAGAAATAGTTAGGACTTGGATGGAGAGAAAGAAGACAAATGGAATTGGAAGAAGAGAAAAGAGATTTCATCCATAGAAGTAAAGGAAGAAGAGAAGGAAGGGAAGAATGGATCAACTGAGTAAATGACAGTCAATAACTGAGGCTAATACTCCCATAGTACAAAATGGAGATGAAAAACAACAACAAGAGGAGCAAAAGAGATGGGAATGAGATAGGAGAATTCCATCGTTTCGTCTCTAATTAGGATTCACGCCAATTGACACTTGTGAGACCAATTGATGCATTCAATTTCGAGCTGCCAAATAGTTGAAGAGAATGAGGGAAGAAAAAGTATAGATACTGTAGGTAAGATAGACACTAATTAGGGGGTATCTTCTCTGAGAGAGTATTCAATAACACGATCCAATGTCTTGGATGGAAAGATCGATGTGTATACTACTAGTGGATAGATGGTGGAGACAAAATGGAGTCGAATCTTTATCATTAGTACTCAAGAGAGATAAGAGATGGGAACTTAAGAGAGTGCAAAACATCCTCGAGAGAAGAGATCAACGATGATGAAGAATGAAATGTAGAAAGAGAAGAATGGATAATGAGTAAGTTGATGGAAGAGGGGATTGAGAGGGATGGAGAACAAGAGAAGAAGAAGAAGGAGATGGACTATAGGGAGAAGAATGGCAAAGGGAGAAGAGTAAACGACATCCTATGCACACTACCTCTCAATGACAGTCAACACACAACAATTGATCACGACTCCATTACGGTATCTCCATCAGGGAGTAGATCAAAAACTTATCAAAAGGAAAACGAGATTAGAGTTGATAACTTGTTTATTCCTTGATATGGATTAGAGTGTATGACAATGGCAATCATTTCATTTGGTCTTCTCTGCTTCTCCAATAACGACTCTTACTCTATATCTCGAGTAGTAATCATGAATGAGTGCAATGAGTGCAGTACACAACATCACTGCTTGTACTACTCCCAATGCAATCACGATTCCAAATGATACCATCTCAGTTGGAATCTATAATGTACAATATTATCACTACATCCTCTCCAAATGAACAACACTTTTGCATTCAGTAGATTCCGTCCTTCACTCCAATTACGGAGAAACTGATCAGTACACGCAGATGTCTTAATTCATCCATATACCATCGTATAACTAGATAATTCTCACCTTGCAGCAGCATACGGTCGTATCCGGGTGAAAGTAAGTATTTTTTCTAATAACGGTTGTCGTGCCGCATTCATGTCCAGGCTTTCGCGTCGTACAAAAACTGAATTGATAATCACAATTGAAAGGTGATTGAGAAAATACCTTCCAAAAGATACACTATTGAAGTATACTCCTATGAGAGGAGTTGATAACTGGTTAGAATTACTGTCAATCTAAAAGAATGAATTGAAGTCACAGCAACGTATCTAACCTAATAAATACCTCGTAGCGCAAGAAATAACCCTGGTCATCAGCAATACATCCCGAAACCCATCCACCGTCTATTAGCGCGAGTACACATGATTGGGATGCGAACGAGCATGGATGATAGTCCTGAATGAATGATATTAGGTAGATCAAAGGGACGAACTCACTTTATTTTCTGTGATGTTACTGCAGTGATGCGAGTCGATAGCCTTCGAAACCTGGTCCCGTTGCTGCACCACTTCATTTCGATTGAGACAATATCCTTTGATGCCTGACCAACCACTGAACAGCAACTTTAAGGAGAGTATGAAAGCATGAAATAACAGGCACGATGAACATTCGACGAAATTGAAGACACAGATAGAGACAGCCAGTATGATACGACCGATGTTAAGGTGTGATTGCATCCACAATGAGCATTCCAAAATGAGCGAAGAGGTGGAAATATAATGGTATAGATCAGGAAGAACAAAAGTAAATTCAATTAGAGAATTTTACAAATCGAGATTGCCTACGTGCAGTACTATATTTTTCATGTATATAGCAGGGATACGTTCATTACAGGTTTTTTGGCTCATTTGAATGAAATTTATCGAACATGCATTGAACGGGAGCTGGTGGAAATCAATAAAAACATAAAAATTTTGAATTCGTTGTGTTATTGAATACTGTAGCCGTCTTTTTGACAACCATAATAATCACGACATCGCAGATCATAGAGCGCATTGCAAACTGAACGTGTTATTGAATTTCCGTTATTTCAAATAACGGTTATTTGTATCTCTTTTAATCGTTTTTCATTTCTTTGTTTTTAGTGGTCGCCATTGCTCACTACGGTTTTATTTATATGGGGAACAATGAACTCGGAGCAGATTCAGGATTACTTGACTGAATTGAGTGAACAACTTATCCGAGAAAAGGTATCTAATATTTTCTTTACTGATTTGATATATCTTATTATTTCCTTTCTAGCCATCATCTCGAAATGAAGAGATTGAGGACACAAGAAAATTGTTGACTAAAACAGAAGATAAAACCCGCTACATTCTCTTTCATATTAAGCATAATTACATTGACGTGGATTTGGTTCAACCAATTGTTGCTCAGATTCTCGCTCTCTACTATCGAGCAGGTAGTTAATTTATGTGGTCTCAAATAGTATTCTGTGCAGGTGCTTTCCGGCAGTATGCTTTACAATATATACCGACGTTTACTGAGTTGTATTTGGTCGCCTCGAGCAAAAAGCAGTACAAGGTATGAAACTGATAATTGACCTGCAACCATAATCTTTTTTTCAGTCTGTATCTGTCTTTGAAACTTTCTTCTTGGCCATCTATAACGAAGAAATTCTCGAGCCAACTCCATCAAATGCGTATGCAAAGAAGGTATATTGTAATAGTACGGTTGTAATCAATTAGAGTGAATTTGTTAGATCGAGGAAGTTCGTATTCCATCTATCCGCTTTCCTTCCATTTACCATGATCCATCCAAGTTGAATACAGTTCCCGAGATCACAACGTTGAAGACTGGTAATAGTCCGACTGTGCACGTAAGCTAATATTTCGACATATATATGGAATGGTGCATTAATTAAGTCTACTGTCCGACTTGGACCATATCCAACCATGGAGAGACTGACTGCAGAGAATAAATTTTTGATTCTATCTCGAATAATGAGATCGGTGAGTTGCTTTCTTTATTTTCTTGTTAATAAGGGAATAAATATCTTGGGAATATATGTTTCTTCAATTTCTATTCTCTTCTCATGGTCAGGTTAATTCATCATTAGCCTTTCTCTCCTCTGATGTCGTTGGTTCTTCAATCTCTCATGCTTCGATCGTAATTTGTCTCTCTGGCTTCTCTGTACCTGAATCAGATCTTCGAGTCAATATTCTTCCTTCTAACACACCATCGCAGATCATCGAAGATCTTTCAAAGTATGTTTGTTGATGCGTTTAGTCACGATATATCTAACTCTCTAACTGAATAGTCCTTGACAAATGATATTCAGGAAGGCTCGGATCATGGTATCATCTCAACTTCTCGTTGAATTGGTGTCAGGAGTATATCTCGCTCTCTACAATGGATCAGCAGATATAGCTCTTCGTGCTCTTGATGCTCTTCACCAAAGGGCACAATATGAATTCCTTCCTCATATTCTATTGGTTCGTATTTATGGATATTACAGTGGAAATCTTTCTTTCGAGATGACCAATGCGATTCGTAATTCATTGATCGAAGGAAGTCATTCGAATGAACGAAGGGAAGAATTCATGCTTGGAAGAGTAGTCAAGGTACGGATATCTAACAATTTGTTTTAACTTAAAAATTGTGTTATACATTAATAACGCAATAAGTGTATGAATCAGAAATAGTTGTAGTCAGGTGTCAAATACTCCTCTCGAAACTACCAATGCATGCCACATTTTTCGGTAAATTTTAACAAAAATTAGAAAAAAAAGCATACCACCGATCGACAAAAACGGAGGAAATTTCCCGAAACCTTACCACCGCAAGTGCAATAGCCTTCAAAATTTGTAATAGCATGCCACATCTTGGGTTTCATGACCTGAGTATTTGATCCCTGGTTGTAGTCAAATGTTTATAGACTGAAAAAAATTGCAAATTTATTAATTTGAGGACAAAACGAAGCGACGAGAACTCGTGACAAATGCATCTCTGAGAATGAAGAGATTACCTGATGATATTCCTGTTATGGAAGTGAAAGAGAAGGAACATTCAGCGTTAGATGAATTTGTTGAAGGTACGACACAAGATTTGTAGAATATGAAGGGAATGATTCAGGAGTTGATCATATGAAGAAGAAGCTGCAATCACATGCTCATCGATTGAAACATCATAGAAGGAAATCAAATTCCACTGATGAGGTTAGAGAAATTGAGATGATATGGGGAGTTATATTGTGAGATTGTAGGAGATTGAACTGCAACCAATCAGAGAAGATTCCGTTATTGAAGAGAGTACGACGAATGATCGATTGGAGAAGAGTGAGAGGTTAGTCAATCTAGTGTATTTCCATTTATAATATTTGATTATCAGAGGAGCTTTTGTGAGGGAAGGAATACGACACGCAGATAGTATATCCAGTTCAGCTAGAAGTGTCGATTGCTGATATATACATTGTACAATACGAATCATTCACTCTCATTCCTTGACTATTGCAACTATATTGTCAATGCATAGCTAGTTTTATTTGCCAGATATTTAATTAAGTAATTATATTAAATGTAAATTCAAGAAAAAATAACAGGTATAGATAAATATGTTTATATTGAAATATGACATCGATACGTATATACGTATATTGTTACTCAAAATTGCCCACTTTGTCAAAGATATTATAAATTAAAGGGGTTAGAACAATAGAAACGGAGAGGAGTGTTGACATAAGAGAGTGCACCAAGTCTGTCTCCACTCTTCACTCATTTCTTATTTCGATCTATAAACCCCGATCAATGAATCTTAGTGGTTATTATGTGGATTTGAAGAGGGAATTGAAGATGGAATTGCTCCAGAAGATACAAGAGGTATGATAGAGAGAATAAAAGCAGTTAGAGCTAGCCAATAAGCATATCCAAGGATTGAATTGCCATTCATCTCATTTGTGTTTGATCGAATGTAGACTAAAAGAGTGAGAACGATCAAAGATCATTTGTTCGGTAGTATTCAATCCATTCGTACCTGGTTTCGATTGGAAATTGACTCCATAGACAAGAATCGCAATGAAGAGTGAAGCGAATATGAGAAACGATACCATTGCTGTAGTAAGAGATACAGTAGATAGATAAATACGTTTACTTATTGATTTACCTGCCGCTCCTCCTATTACTCGATTAGCTTTGATGAAGAGAATAACGAAAATTCCAATTGCAGCAATCTTAATAATTCTTCAAATTATTATAATCACTTTTATGATAAATTTCAATACCTCGAAAAGAAAAGCAAGAATCATGAATGCAAGAGCAGCTCTTTCAAAGATCCATCGAGCCTGAGAAAAAAAAACATTATTTTAAATTCAATAGAAAAAAACTTACATTGTACCAATCTTTACAATCCTGGAAATTAACTTCTCTGATACCAGATCCACAGTGATAGGTGACTAGACCCAATTGAGGTCCCCCATTCTAAATATGGATTCATTATTGAAAATTCTGTTGTTCATACTCTGAAGTATCTCCAACCAGGAGTGAAGAGTGCAATTGTAGTGAAGATGAAAACAAGAATTATTGATCCTCCAAATGCACTGATTGACGTTTTATTAACCATTGGACGCCGAACAGGGCGAGAACCTTAACCAACACATATTTTACGGGGATACGGTAGAGCCCCTGTAAATTTATCTAGCACAAAGAGTTAGCGAACTAAACAAATTTCTTTCGTAGAATGCAGACTAGATAGTAGATCGTTAACCCTTCCCATTCAATAAATCATCAATAAATACTTGATTCTTACCTCTTCTTTCCTCGAAAGGAACACTAAAAGACTGACGTTGAGTAGTGGCTGCCAGATTGAGAGAAATGGTTGAAGTGACTCCTTCTTCCCTCCCTCCATCCCTCTAAAGACACTTAGCAACAAAAGGGAAACAATGAGTTGTTATGGAGCATCCCTCAATGTTGTCTAAGATCCCTCAAGGTTGACTGTACACATTCACTCCCTTACTATCTAGATGCTTGAATAATACCTCAGTATATCAGTGAAGACTTGAATTGCTCTATCGATAATTCCATCGGAAATCACTGACAACCACTAGATAAATCACTCCCCCCTTCTTTCTATTGGGTGTCAGTATGCGACTCAAGATGGTGTCTTCAATCCAGAGGGAAACACTCACTTTATTCCCTCTGGACTGTAATCATTTCCTCTCTTTCGAGGGAAAGATCAAACTGATATCATGACAGATCTTGCCATTCTGCTCCCTACAGTACTCTCTAATCCCTCATTCTTCCTCCTTCTTTCACCTTGTCCAAGTTAATCTCGAGACAGAATCTTCTCAATACCGTAAGTAGATCCGGAGCACATAGGCTGTTGAACAAGGAATCCAGTTCATCGGATAATCAAGAAAAAATCAATGTACTGCTTATAATGACACTTACAGGATCATACTGTATGTATTCATGGAATCTTCATGGTACTGACTCAAAATTAACTGAAACTTTTTTTCAAAAAATTCTTTGTCTTCTGCAATATCGCCCCCATTCCCTTCTCGCCATTCTATGGTCATCCGTGAGGAAATTTTTTATACGGTGAGGATACGGTCTCGAATAATCTAGAGAAAGTGATATGTGTCGTATGGAAGGAGAAGATTAAAGAGGAAGAAGAAGGATGATAGGGACAGACCGAATCATTAGACTGATAGAGGCCTTGATGAAGGGAGAGAGAGAGAGAGAGAGAGAGGAAGAGTGAGGGAATGGAGACACTAACTCTATAATAACTTAATGAGTCCTCCCGAAAGATGGGAATGAGACGGAAGATGATAGGGATGAGATAAATGAGAAGCCATGGGGGAAGGAATGGAAAGGGGCAACTAATACAGTGTCCATCTGAGATCATTAAATGCATTTGTAAGGTGGGAAATGTACTCGTTTCGATATTGTCATCCTCTTAGACAGATGTCATTGGTCGTCTCTCTCTTTCTCTCGATAGAAAACTTCATTGTCGGTCAATTCCTTTACTCTGTCTAGTTCATAAGCGTGAGGTGCTAAATGACATTTCCATCGGAAAGGAGAAGTGAGATGGTGAAGATATGAGAATGGAATACTGATTGTGAAGGGAGAGTCGTCTATTCCTTCCTTTAATCCTCTTCCTTCACCATCCCCTCCGTCCCATCATCCTTCTCTTCCCTCTGAATGTCTCCCTTTCACCTTGACTTGTCTCCTCTCTCTTTTATGGATCGTCAGTCCTCCTTACTCCACCCATAATTCATTATGACTACCGCCTTTCCATCATTTATTCGGCAACTAAACGAGATTACACGAAGATAAGGAATATTGTAGGTCAAGGGTTACTGTAGATGTGGAAGTGTATTGGAGGGTAGATGATACTCGAATGGATTGTCGTTCCCTCGAATGGAATGATTTGGATGGAAGTCACAGCTGGTCGACTGTCACGAGAGTGAAGAATTGCATGATAATGTGGAGATAGAAGGGATTTACCATCCCGAGGGAGAGAAGAAGAGAGAAGGAGAGGAGAGAACAATGCATGAATCTCAGTCAAGATTCATAATGTGATGAATATCACTCAACTCTACCGTAATCTAGTCAAAGATGCATTATATGTGAGGTATGGTGGATGACGATCAATATTGATTCTTTCCCTTCTTTCCTCTTCATTCACTCATTTTCTTGTTTCGTGTCTCTCTCTCTCTCAATAGAAAGAGGCCACTTCTCACTCTATCGTAGATGTTATCGTACTCCCTTTACATGGTTCGCTCCCAGACGAATGAGAGATCAATAGAGATAGTCTATGAAAATGAGAGAGGATAGAGAATGAAAGAAGAGGCAAATGAGTCTCTCTTTCGATACATTCCACCCACATACTACCGTACTCTCACACTCACGCATCATTATTATCTAGATAGTAAAGTATGAATTGATGAAAGACAGAAGATGAAGAGAGGGGGATGGAGGGGGGAAGGGACGGAAATGAGAAAGGGATGAAATAGTCCTTAGGGTCTCACTTCCCTTCTGTGATGAATATGCTAATGATCTGTCGAGATTTCTCTGTTCGAAAGAGAAGGAAGAAGATATGGAATAGAATGAGAAGCATCACTGAGAATACATCTTAAACTAATCTCTTTCTCTTTCCTCGTTTTCTTCTGTTATATATGTTGAAATTGTTTCCCCTTCTCTATTTCGACATCAGTCCTTCAGTTATGTACTTCTTCCTTCTATCCGACATGGACTCTCAAATTATCTAAGTGAATGAGTCTTCGATGCCCCATTCACTCTCAAATGGTATTCCGAGTATGAAGTAATGCCCTTCATAATCAAATCTCTATCGGGAACAAGAGATGAATAAGATCCGCTCATAAGTTCTTTCCCTCTGGCATTTCTATTCCTTTCCTTTCTCATCATCGGAAACTTAGCCGTAGGGATCGAAGGCATCAAAGGGAGGAACGAATCAAAAGGAGTAAACATTCTTACTATTGACAGTGACCTATGTTATTCTTTATCTTCATTCATATAATCTTCCCTAGTTATGTGTAGTGTTTCGACTGGAAGAATCAGTGATTCACTCATGAACTTTAGCTTTCCTCCTCACTCGGACATAGTAAATCACATGAACTTTGCACTTTTAATGTTAGATTTTGATCGAGTGATTAGCAAAGAAGGAATTTGACTTGGATTGAATGGAGAAATGATCTGAAGGAGGAATAAATGCGCAATTGAGAGATAAATGTTGTCAATGGAAGATCAGTGATGGACTGAGATTCATCCCAATATCACACCCAATATTCACTCATCCTAAATATGAATATATCATTTACAATACCTACCTGCTCCCCTCCCCTCCTCATCCATCTCATCTATTGACTCCTCCTCTTCATTCTCCTCTCACCATTCCACACCCATTGGCTATCTTAACTCCGCCTCCTCTCAACGGTCTCTTTCCCTCTTACTTCCTTTATTTATTCCTTCTATCTGTATGTAACCATCTAATCTCTCTAACTCATCTTTCTTATCTCTTCTCATTTCAGTATGGATGTATCAGCTGTAGACAATTCAGTGGAAGCTTCATCAATTCCTCAATCTTCATTCTTTCCTCCTCCTTATCTTTTCTATTCTTCAACAAATCTTCCATCATCATTAGATCCATCTCCTCCCATTCAAACAAAGAATGAAACAACGGAAGAAGTGAGTATCCTTCCTCCCTTCCCTCTTTCATCCTCTATCAGATCCAATCTATTCATCTCAGATTTCTCCATCTCTTCCCTACGGCACTCACAATTTCGATTATACAAATTCAGAAAGGATAATCAATCCTTATGGTCAGTTTACCATTTTCTTCCATTTGTTTGTACCTTTGTAATTGTCCTCATTCATTACATATCTCTTTAAGAATCACATGGATCAGGATATCTCACTATTCCTTCGTCATTTTCTTACCCAATCGCTCCGTCTGATCCCTCTTCCTTCCCTTCTTCCAATTCCAATCCATATTTCACCTTCTTTGAACGTAAGTGATTCCTTTTCATTATTCTATCCAATCATCCATCCTATTTTCCAGATTTTCAACCTCAATGTGTCTTTCCGTACTACCCTGATACGACATCTCAATCATCGACCATATCTACTCAGGTATCCATTGGATACTATCCACTATTCTATTCTATCTTTACTTCAATTGGATTCATATTCAATTGATAATGATTGAATCTTCAGCCTCTAGTTTCATCATCAACTCCTCCATCTGTATCATCATCTTCATCCACTTCCATTATTCGTCCATCAGTCTCTCGTCCAATCGTTCGTCGTAAGTCTCTCTTCCTATCCTTCCTTCTATCAATACTTCTCTTTCAGCCATGCCGATCTCATCAGAAGGTCGTGAATGTGTTAATTGTCATGCAACAGTGACTCCCCTTTGGAGGAGGGATTCAGAGGGAAGATATCTATGTAATGCATGTGCACTCTATCTCAAGACTAATGGAACTCATCGACCACTTGAGAAACCAAAGAAGAAGACCGTATGTTAATTCATTCATTATTAAACCTCTAGAAACACATCTGAATCGTTTTCGGGATTATTTCAGTTACGGTTCTTCCCCCTATCTATGATAATTCTTGTCGGGTTTTTCTTTATATCTAAACCATGGTCCTATTGATTGAATTAGATTCCTTTTGTACTGAACGGCAATCAAATCTGAAAGGAAAAGGTGCTCATCGAGAAATAAGGGAGAATCAATAAATGACCTTATCTATTAGATACTGTATCCCTTCAACACATGACAAATTGATCTACCTTTGTGAGAGAGTGAGATTCATCATAGGAGTAGGTAATAATTGCGCAATTGATTGGGAGTGAGAGAGGGAATGATCAAATGATGATCAGTTATCCATCAATTGACAGATTGATTCGTCCTCTATCCACAGGGACTCATCATATATTGATAACAATCCATTCCTTTTTTTGTAAACATACCTGCACCCCCCCCCCCCAATGGTTCTACCTCTTCTACCGTATCCATCTGTTTACAGGACAAGATAGACATGTCCACTCAATTTCTCATTAGACCCATGAACTCCTCTTTGAAATGACCCCGAATCGCGTTGATTTATGTAGAACAAATGGAAGGGAGACGAAAGGGCGATCGTTATCTTACAAGGGGAAGAACCCATCCATTCAAAGACATATTGTCACTCAATAAACGAGAACCATTAGACATGCTCCAAGATATAACTTGATTCTTTCTAATGATAATTTGTGTTGAGGAAGCACCAAAGAGAACGGGAGTCGTGTGTGTGAACTGTGGATGTACAAGTACTACTCTATGGAGAAGGAATGGAAAGGGAGAACCTGTATGCAATGCATGCGGTCTCTATTTCAATCTCCATAAGGTGAGGGAACACTAAAGGGAAACCGATGGATTGCGTATGAAGATAATGAGTGAGAAAGTGAAGAGATGATGAAGCATCCAAGGGCATCAAAGAAGAGAAGAGAAAAGAGAGACTCATGAGATATAATCATCTTCTTTCCAGGTACAACGTCCAATTCAATTGAAGAAAGATGGAATCCAGACAAGAAATAGAAAGATGAAAAAGAAGAAGAAAGATGATAATGTATCTCTCTCTCTTCCATCGACAATCAATGTATATGATCCCACTCTTCCTCTTCCATTATATCCTCAACTTACTCCATATAATATTCTTCCAAATCAACCACAATCTTATCTGCTCACTCCTCCTGATTCAACATAGTCAATTCCCACTCATATCTCTAATTTTCATTTTCTCCGAGTTGCAATCCCTTCGCTTTACCATTGTTGAAAGCTCATAACAGTTCAATTTTCCCCAATTACAGCAATATTTACAAGTGGTGAAACCAATAGGCCTTAGACAAGAATGCCAATCTAATATTTTCTTTCCATTCCATAGACTGGGATTGATTGTTCTGTTGTCCACATATCACTCTCTTCTCATATCATTCTTCGTATGTACCTGGTTAGATTATTCCATATTGTACAGAGTATAATAATAAACATAATATGTGTGTGGTAACTGGATGTAGCTCGAGAGCATCTTTATCAATAGTGACGAAAGGGAAGAATTGATTGTTCAATTGGAGAGAGTACTCTCACTGCTGCTTGACACTTTCTGTGATTGAATCTGCAATGGAAAGATGAGAGCAAGGAGAAATAAAGATCGGACGTTTCTCTGTATCCTTCCTCACAGTTTGAGTCTCAGTTCTTGTTCGATAATCAGATAGAGGAGACCATAGGAATTGATTGAATGGAGGAGGAGAATCAAGTTTATATCGAAGAGAAGGATGCTCATCCATCACTTTAAATGCTGATCCTAGTCCCTGAAGAAGAATGGAAATATGATTGAAAGAAGTGACTGCACTAACCTTTCCTGATTTTATACTAGAGCAACAATTGAAAAGGGCGAAGATTGGAATGGCAGAAAGAGGAATTGCTGCTAATAAAAGACCGAATATCGATGCCCATGGAGGATAAGGAAAACTGAAAAAAGATTATTCACATCTCATAATTCTTCCTTAACTCACTACTCGATTCCAATTTTATCAGAAGGACCATCACTTTCTACGACATCCCATAGAGTAATAATGAGAACTCCCTTGAATTAATTGAGTGAGTAGGATACTCTTTGAATGTAGACGATGTTTCTTACCAATGCAAAGATAGGAGCAGTGATACACATCAATAATTTAATAATTGTTCCTTGAGCTCCGAAAATTTGACCGAAAGTCGAGGTTGGCCGACCGAATTGAGACTCCATATCACGGAAGAAATAACGAGGACATGAATATATGAAGATGATCTTTGATCGTTAAGATAACTAACCATAAACACCAACGACAACGATAATTTCGAATACAATGACAACGGCAAGAGAGAAAGAACCAATGTAATCATTGAAGAGATTGAAGAAATGAAATCCATTCTGAAAGGAATGTTCATTCAAGGAAAATGGAAAATGATCAACCTGAGCACAGAAGAATACCAAACCGAGTATTCCACAGACTATACATGTACCAATCACAGTGAGTGCATGATTAGCACGGAAGAATGGAGACTGAATGGACCAAAGATCAAAGATTAATCTAATATTTAGGTTACCGAATCGCACATACACGTAATGAATCCTTCGACGAGACCTGTTAATGTAATGAATGAATAATGTAATAGGGAATAGATATACCAAACATGGTAGAAATTCCGAGAATGAATATCATCATAAAGAAGAGCATTGCCCAAAGTGCTGGCCATGGCATATGAGAGATAGCCTCTGGATAAGCAACGAAGGCAAGAGAAAGAGCTGAATGAATTGAATGATATTAGGAATGAGACGGAGAGATATTCACGTGATGGGACCACATCTTTTATCTCTTTTCCTGAGTTTTGTGCCATGAATCCAAGAACTGAGAAAACTGCGACTCCTGCAATGAAAAATAATTGACTAGATTGATCATTGGATGATGTGACCTCCAATGACAGACATAGTACAGTCAGCCACCATTACGAGTACTGCATCCTTAATGGAGAAGACAGTGAATACTGTAGAATAAATGAGAGTACCTTGAAACACTTATGACTTCTTTTGTTGTAGGATGACATGGCTAACATTCCTCCTTGTCCGACAGAGAGAGAGAAACAAATCTGAGTGAGGGCTGCCTTCCATGTCTAAAGAGATTGAAGAAAATGAGAAGGACTTGGAATCATTCACTTTTAGCTGAAGCATTGCAGCAAAATTTGGTTTAGTGAGATAGTGTTCAATTCCCTTAGATGCCCCAGGCAGTGTAACTCCTCGAATAAGAAGAATAACGATGATAACATATCTGAAAGTATAATCATCATCAAGCATCTTCAAGTGCATTCAACTCACGGTACTGTAGCAGTCACCATTGATATTTTTCCAAGCCATTTAACTCCTTTTACTAATCCGAGTGCAGTGAGAAACCAACAAACTACGAGACATCCAGCAATCTAGATAATCATTATTATTTCCCTCCTCTTTCCATTGTCTCTTCCTTACCTTCCAATTGTATTCTCCGAAAGCAAAGGATAGATGCTTCTGAGTTATAAAATATCTTAAAGGAAACATTGTTGAATTCAAAGATAAAATATTCAAACGTGAAGAATTCATCAGGAGCAGCAATGAATGATCCATTGTTGAAGGAGGCATTCTCCATTGCAATCGAATGATTAGAAGGAGAATAACACGATCCATTGAAATACATCTGAACACGATATTCATTTCAATGAAGATGTTAGACAATAATCAACCTGATCACCACACATAATTGTATTGGAGCAAGCTGAAATGGGAATTGATTCACTATGATTTATGAAATAATTGATTACTTATTCTATTCCAAGAGTTATCACATGACGAGTAAACATCCATTTTTCCGGCAATTGTCTGACGTAAGAATAATTGCACACATTCAATCATTGCACACATTCAATCAGCATCAACTTACATATCCGAGGTAGATCATTGACCAAGCAACGATAACATTGTAATAGAGAGCGATAGAAAGTGATATGAGAGACATCGCCCATCCAATACCTTAAGATTATATCACATGTTACATTCCAAATTCATTCAATTTTCACCTTGGGAAATAGGCATATAGTACTTGAATGCCTTTGATGGCCCAACTTGAGTAAATTGACCAAGTGCACATTCGATATAAAGAGTAGGAAGACCGAATAGGAGAGATACAACCATATATGGAATGAGGAAGGCACCTCAATGAATACACTATATTATTTCATTCTCTTCTCTCTTCTCACCTCCTCCATTCTCATATGCAACAGAAGGAAATCTCCATATATTTCCTAATCCAACTGCATATCCAATACAAGCGAGTAGATACTGTAATCATTTAATTATTCATTGAAAGGGATAGAGGATGAACCTGAATATTACTACTGAATTCTCCTCTTGCTTCAACTCCCGGATCCTTCTCTGGGATTCCACCAGGAGCCAATACTAAAAATGATTTCGATTGAGGAAAGAGTTATTTGTGTTTGAAATACCCATTTCTGGAGATCTATTAACAATTTCAGTCTCATTTGGATTGGGTCCATTCAAAGAAGGACTATTATCTCCTGGTAAATCTCCATCCTTCGGAGTTGGTGGAGTACCGTCTACAAAAGATCAAAGATCAATTCTGAAGGGTGACAATAAACAACCTCCAGCAACTGTCATATTCTCGTAGAGTGCTCCCGTTTGTTCATTTGTATTATTTAAGTGCTATAAGAGGAAGGGCTGAAAGGGGGAGAGGACATAAACCATACCTCCGTGCCAACATCAATTGAAGTGGCAGTCTTGATGGGGACTGTCGTTCCCACCATTGATTCCTCCTTAAGGAAGAACCGAACACAAAGAATGAAGAAGGAAGAAATGAAAAGAGAAGGAAACGATCGACACTCATCAATTTCCATCCACATGTTAATTCCTTTCTCTTTATGGAAAAATGGGGATTAGCGAGAACAAATGAGTTCAAATGATACGTGTATAGCACAGGTGATTAGTCAAATACTAAAATGAGCTCGAACTTTAGAAATGAAAAGGATTGTCGAAATATGATCCAGAGAAGCTTCAGAAGATACAAGAGGAATGATAGAGAGAATAAAATCAGATAGAGCCAACCAATATCCAATATATCAACCAATATATCCAAGGATAGAATTCATCTCATTCATATTTGATCGAATGTAGACTAAATGAGTGAGAAAGATCAAAGACTAGTAGGCTTGACTAGTAATTAGAAACACAGTTCTAACCTTTGACTGGCCAAGATTCGTCTGAATATTATCTATGCATCTTTATCTAAATGTAATAAATATTCAATGTTCATTATTCGACATTCTTCATTGTTTCATCAATTCTTCTTTATTTCTCTCTCATTCTCTCCTCTAGAGTTGATAGTGAGGGGACTCTCCTCCCTCCCTTCCTTCATTCATCTTCCCTATCTACCGTAATCACCAATTACTGTACTCGAGTGGAAAGAAAGGCGTGACTCTTCTCATTCTATGCTAGATCTTTACCCTTCCAGATGGTTGATATCTCTAGAAGTAATGATTCTGAGGACGTTCCGGAACTAGTTGGCGAATCGATTACTCCCTTCACAATAGCTGTAGTGACTGCCCTATGCTGTAGTCTGAAGGACAGTGGAGAGGTCCGCACTCTTTTTCATGTCTGACATCACTTAATTTCCTTCTTCAGAGCGAAGGAAGATTCAAATCTCTGATGCCACTTCTCATCACTACTCTTAAACAATGTCCGAATGATGCACAGGTGTTTCTTGTGATTACGATTAAGATTCGTTTGAGTCACACGTAAATCCTTGACATGTTTAATTAACCAGTCCGACTTGAGTATCTTCTGCTCCGTCTCTTCAATGGAATCTATGACCTCACCAATTCTCTCCAGAACGGAAGCAACGAATTGGATTCCTTTCAATCTGAGGTCTCTTTTCATTTAAAAAAATGTAAAACTAAAAAAGCGTTGACTCTTTCAGATATCGGAAATAATGAATGTTAAGATGGCTATTATTCCCATTGATGATCTTCTTTTCTGTGACTTCCTTGAATCATTCGATCGATTGTGCAACCTATTGGACGATGATCTCAACGAAATCAAGCGAACTTTAACCATAATGTCCATCCGAGCAATTCGATTTCCTCTTATCGGTGAGAATGCAATCTCAACAATTTAACGTTCAGATATGAATAACATTAACGCATGCGGTTGAATCGGCATACATATGCTAGATGGAATTTATTGTCGATATCACCAGTAGTATGAGTGATGATATCTTGCAAAAGATAATTCATTCCGTCGTACCCTTTACCAATTTACTTCGTGTAGTTAAAGAAGGTGTCCCACGAATATCTGGCTAACTGAGTTCTCGATGTGAGGTGGTGGGTCGCTGTTACCCGATATCACTTTCGAAAATCCCATAACACCATTTTTCGTTTGAAATAAGTTATGACCAATTGGCTGCGTGCCAAGTGACCCTGAAAAGCAGGCAACGAGCGAGAGAGCGTGCGGAATGAGGAGAGCGACCCTCTCATCCCTCACTTTGCATAGTCGCTCGCGCGGTTCGTGGGACGCCTTCTTTAAGCAGATAATGCAATCATTGCAGACGATGGAACATCAAAGGCTGAAAGGGTGAAGAATGCGAAACATAAATCATGGGAATGTATTTCACGCTGGGCCTTCGGTAAAGGTGAATTGAAGAAGTTGCTGGGCTCTCATTGAATAATCTTCTCTCAGAATATTTCGAAAATCTTGGAGAAGATTTATCGAAAATTGTGATTGAGTTGATCGAAAATGAGAATGACAAAGAGAAGCTCAAGGAGTATTTGAGAGTTCTTCCTCAATTTCTTGAATTGGCGATATTCGACAAATCAATAGTCGATCCAAAAAGAATATGGACTGACTTCTGGAGAAGTCTGACTAAATTGATTGATAAGGATAGTGAACTGACTTCTTCGTGCATCATGACAATGTCCTTCTGTATCGATAAGATGAAAATGACAGAGGTTTGTTTATTGCACATTCCATTTATATATATATTTTGTCTGTTCAAGGGCTTGAAATATTATTTGCGTAGCAGGGATCTCCCGGAGGATGCAAGTGTCTTCATTAACGGAATACCTTGACTTTACCTTTTACTTTTATCTGTTCAGACTCTGAAACTTGATGAGACTGATCTTAAGGAGATTGGATTGATGTTGAAGAAAGTGTTGATAAATGAGACGAGAAGGAGGGAGAATGTGAGTAGATATCTCTAATTATTCCTGATCGAAATAATCTTCAGGAGGCTCAGAATGCAAACAATGAAAGAATCGACGAAAATATGCGCTCTCTCAAAATCTGCGTTAACCTCTTTTTCAGATTATTTGAGGTGGGCTCTTCAATAGGAGTCAAATTTAACACAGAAATAATGATTGACTAAGTGATTATTTTGAGAGAAAAGATGCGATCTGCCCAGTTCTTCACCCTCTCATTCCAATCATCTTTACTCTGATCGACAAATGCACAAATAAATACTGGGGAGTCTACCTTTTTGAGATAATCCTGACACACGTGCCTGAGGTTAGAATTCATTAATATCATTTTACAGATAAATTAGATATGAAATGAAAATATTTATTTCGCACTGGAGTTTCGCGATCAAATCGTTTCTCTTCTCCTCCATTCTCTCAATGATAATCAACCGTGTATCCGAAGAATGGCTGCAACTTCATTAGGAAAGATGGCTGTCCGTTTTTGATGTATTTTTAATACTTTTTGATATATTTTTAATACTGTAGAAATTGTGTTTCCCATTTCTTTCAATCGTCCTCAATTGTTTCACTTGTTCATTTAGGAATCGAATATC
Organism: Pristionchus arcanus; assembly: GCA_900490705.1. Classification (NCBI taxonomy): domain Eukaryota; kingdom Metazoa; phylum Nematoda; class Chromadorea; order Rhabditida; family Neodiplogasteridae; genus Pristionchus; species Pristionchus arcanus. The sequence continues at coordinate 236,438 of LS486987.1, read as the reverse complement.
GTGGAGTTGAAGGAAATGGGAGTGGAATCACTTGATTTAATCTGTGGATTAATGAGCAGATCCGATGCGAGACAATGTGAATCCATTGGTGCAACGAAAGAAGCTGTCGAAGCTGTTGTGAAGATTATTCAATATTGTAATGAGAAGACTGTCGGAATTGGGAGGATCAATGAGGTGAACGAATACTTTCAGTCCCAAAGATTATTTACAATTTTGTGATCTAAGAGAGTTCCTTTCAAGATTCTGAGCCGTTTCTTATCATGGCTCACATTTCCTGGCTATTCTGACGAATGTAATGTAATCTATTCATTCATTCTTGATCTTATTGAGGTAAGAAGTGATCATGAAGCAATCAGTCTTCCGAATGCATTCACCCCCTCTAATCATATTCTTCCTCATCGAATATTTGCAGTCGGATCACTACTCGTTCACCATTGAACCCAATGCTAATTCCCCTCGATTGATTTACGTTCTCACAAAGGTATTAGTAGAGAGAAATTGCAAAAATATAAATGAGCCAGAAAATAATTCCATCTTAGATAAGGAATATCAATTTTCGTGAAATTTATGATAAATTATTTATCGGATTGAAATTCATACATTCTGATAGGAAAATCAATGATTTCTCATTAAGGCGTATCATCATCACGAAATTAACCACGAATTATCGGAAAGAGTGAGGAAAACAATCAAGAATATAGCAGTGAGTATTCATTTGAATGAATGGAAGAGAAGAAATGATTACAGAATTCATCGGATTCTCTCAATGAATTAATTCGTCTATCCACACTGAATGGAGAGGAACAAGTCACGCTGAGAAACATCATCACTCCTCCATCTGTATGAGATCATATATGCCCCCCCCCCCTGATCAATCGAGTAAAAGAGATTATGATGATCCTACCATGTCGATAAACAATATTTCCCTACATAAATTGATGTGAGAGTATCTAAATAGCTATTCATACGGTCATTTATCAGGATATCTCTGATCTTTTCTCCCTCCGAAGACACCTAGCAACTAAATGGAAGCAATAGTCCTTCTGTGTGTGTTTCATTGAATGGATGAAAGGGATGAATGTAGAGTGGATTGGCATCCTTAATTAGAGAAGGAGTAAAGGAGGGAAAGGGGGAGAGTAAAGAGGGGGGAAGATCCGTCAATCCTTCTCCATCATCAAACGTCGTCTCTCATCCTTCTCTCAATTCTTCTCGTTATCGAACCCTTCTCTTGAGTCGTCTCTCCAACTGGCACCCTCGTGTTCCCCTTCCTCCTCCCTCCCTCCCTCCTTCCCTCCTTCCCTCCCCTATCCCTCGTCTCNCCCCTCTCTCCCTCTCTCACAATAAGCACAACATCTTCTCGTCTTCCTTCACTTCTTCCATCTGCATTCCTCTTCTTCTTCTCAGTCTGTCTTCTCCTCACTCCAAATTCGGTCGTCGATCAACAATGGTCTCCCTCCCTTTTCTCTCCCTCCATTCTCCCTTCTGAAATGGGACTCCGTTCAGTGGTCACTCTTCTCTCTTCTCTCTCTTCCTTCTTCCATTCCATTCCAACTCTCAACTCTTTACTGCTTCTCTTCTCTACAACGCCTTCATATTGTTTATCGTTGACTCTCTCTCTCTCTCTCTCTCTTTCTTGTGAGTGAGTCCTCCTTCCCTCTCTCTACCATGTCTCCCCTCCCTTCCTCCCTCTCCCTCTCCCTCAATTCCTCTCTTTATATGCATGGACTTGCCATTCCCTCGTCTCTTCTTGTATCCATTCCTTCTCTTACCATACAGTCTCTACTACTTCGTTCTCTTCGTTCCTCCTCCCTCCTCCCCCTCCCTCTCCCCTCTCTTTCAATCAATTAATCAATAATTCTTTCAGATGGGATCATCCATCTGTGGTTATTTCACAGAGTGTGAGGAAGCATCTTGCTGTGAATCGTATAAATTCCGTCTCTCTCTTCTCGCTCTATCGGGTGAGATTCCTTCTTTTCCCTTTTCCACTTCACTCTTCATCATCAACAACTACTTCTTATCTAATTCATTATTTTTTCTCTTCAGGTCTCATAATTCTCGCTGCAGTAATCGTTGGAGTTGTATGGCTAATCTTCGAATTTCGTCCTGCATACAGGTAGGTCTCCTTCTCTCTCTATAGTAGACCACCCCTGTTCTCTTCACCGTACCACCTCCCTCCCCTTCCCCTTCCCTCCCTTCCCTTCCCTTCCCCCTCCCAGCCTCAATTCGCTTTTCGTCCAGATAGGACCAGCGAAGGCATTTTCTCCCATTTTTCATTCTTCTTCTTTTATTGATGGATGAAATGGAGTGTTCCGTGATGAATTCACTTGATTTCACTCAGTTCTATTCAATTATTTAGTGTGCTGCTTCCTTTGAGTTGACCGTTAACCATTCGTTCACTAGCTGGTCTCGTCAATTCAATCAACCCCATTCTTCAGTAGTTGATAGACCCACTGAGTAACCCTCTTGACACTCTTTTCTCCATTCCTGTCTTCTTCTTCTTCTTCTTCTTCTTTCTCCCTGTAAACTATCCCATTCTATACTCGACGAGTCTTTTCAAAGGGAGTAAAAGGGATCTCTAAATAGGTCGATCTAATTGAATATCTTCTTCTAGAAATCGTCTCCGTCGTTCGGATAGTGAGCAAGATCGGATCGAGATGAGAAGTTTCGAAGAGACCAAATATCTAAGGAGATATTCTGAATTGAAGTGAGTCTTAGGAAGGGTCTATCCATCACTATTCTGTCCCTTCTTAGACATGTTTCCGCCCTTGTCTCAAATCTCTCGAACCCTCTCTTCTTTCGTTTCTCAACTCCTCTTCTTCCCCACATTCAAACTTTTTAGTCAAAAAAATACTTCTGAGAAAAAAATAGATAAAAAAAAATAGATCTTCGTTAATTTTCACTTCAAATCTAGAAGATCTTCGAATTAGTAAAATCAATATAAAGCAAAAGTAGGAATAGTTGTCAACATTAGTGATGTTCTTTCCCCTCAACGAAGAGAAGGTTACGAGTGTAATAGAACGAATTCCCAGTGGCAGAGGAATAGATTCTCAACGATTTATAGGATATATCATTTAAAGAAAGGGACTAAAACATCGATTGTTCTCACGAGTGATCAAAATAGAAAACTGCGAAAATCCTTTTTGCTAGTTTGCTTCCCTTGCCTGAGAATGACAATGCAAAATATTACTCAATAAAGGGATCAAGCACCACGATATTGATATTTTGCGATATTTTTATTTTTTTTAGTGTTTTTGCATTTTAAGAGTCCTCAAATACAAAACTAAACATGTGAAGAATAATTTATTCTAAGTTGTTTAAAGAAAGTGTAATTGCAGTCCTCTAGCTCGACGACATTCAATCGATACATGAGAATGATTGGACTGATATAGATAGATTATTCTCTTCATCTCACATATTCAATTCCCTTCATGGTACTCAATAGCTGCTACCCTAATATGCTCACTTTCTATTGCCAAGTATTCCCATTTATTGTCTTTGCTATTTCATACTTTCTCTCACCCGATGGAATTACAATGTAAAGTGTGATTATCAATCAATAGACTTTCTTCTAAATGTAGAGCAATTCAATATGTATAAGAAAGATGGAATCAATGTAAAATAGAATATAAGTTCGGCCATTATTTCATATTGTTCTCATGACATGTAAACATTTTCGTGCTTCACTAACTCCTATCGCTCATTCACAAGATAAACGATGTTTTGAATGGATCGATAATTGGTCCATCGTCTACAGTATCCACAGGAGAATTGAACGGTGTGTCACACTTGTATCTTCCCATCTCTCTTTCCCTTCTGAGGTAAGTAATGTAATTGATGCAAGTGTGAATTTAGTCCATCTGAAGGAGAGAATGAGAGAGAGAAGAGGTTGTTGAGTGGGCGAATCAGCTGGAGAAGAGAGAAGAGACTCGTAGAAAGCATTACAATGAATGAGAGAAGATGAGAAAGAGGAGAGATCAGAGAGGGAAGAGAGATGAGAAAGAGGATATAGTGTACGACAAGTGATGAGAGATAGAGAAGAAGAGAAGGGAAAGAGAGAGAGAGTGATTAGACACTCCTTCTTTCTCAATCAGTCTTCATTCTCTCTTTTTATCTCTATTCCATTGTGAATCGTATCTTCATCTATCTGTGTTCCCTCTGTGTTCATCCTGTTTGTGTATATGGTTCTCCGTGATCTCATCAATGGGCAAAGAGATCTCTCTCTCAAGAGGGAGAGAGAGAGAGGGAAGGATCTACAAGTGCCATGGCACTTCTTCTTCCCATTCACTTTATTCATTTCATATGTACTGTCTTTGTCTCTCATCTGTTTCTCTTTAAGTGTGTCCGTTGTCCATTCTTCCTTCCAGTCCCTTTCTTCCTTCCATGTGTCATGGCTGCAATTGCTGCACTGGTCGTGGAAGAGGCTGCAGAGGAGGAGGAAGAGGAGGTTGCTGCACAAGAAGTCGTCTAGTGTGCTGTAGTAGTCTGACGTCATATCCTCCATCTCCTCCATATATTCGTTCATCATCCGTTCCTCTTCCTCTTCCACTTCAAACTTCTCCATTCTCTCCCATTCTCGAATCATCTCTTCAATTCATTGATTGTGATGGATCCAATCCAATTTGTTGTAGAGAACGACGAAAACCGGGCTTCCTCCCACTTCCTACGACATCGAGGTAAGAATAGAGGAAAGAGTAGGAGAAGGAGTAGGAGAAAGAGTAGGAAGAGGATGATTCCCTCCTCCTCTCGATCACATCTGCCTATGTTATACGACTTACAAAAAATAGGTCAGAATGAATAGCCCATTCGTCTTCGAGAGAGAGAGAGAGAGAGAGAGAGAGAGATTGATCAGAATGAGAGAAAGAGAAGATGGTAGATTGATTCCAGTTTGTTGCTCTTCCTATCAATATCCATGATCACAATTCATTCTGTCCCATTGATTCCCTCTCAATCCATTGCAGAGGAGGGGAGAGAGGTCGAAGCAGGCAAAAGATGTCAAGGAATGGAGGATTCTTCCAGGTTAGATACCTATTTCAATATATTCGTATTTTTGATTGATTTTCATAATTGAATCCAGTAAAAGAGTGGTCCCTCCTTCGTGAATAGATAGGAAAGAGTTGGGAAAGAGTTGGAGTAAGCAGTCGTCAACCTTTTTTCTCTTCTTCTATCGATAGCTTCCATTCACCTAACAACTGTTTCCATTGGTTTAGAAGATCTTCGGAGGTCGACAATCAGACGTTCCTTCTTCTGATCAACCAAACGAATCGGATTATGCATCAATCGATCGATTAAGGAATAGAGAAAGTAAGTCCATTCAACTAATTTCGTCCCTTCTCTTCTCTTCCTCTGCGATTCTTGTCTATCTTTGTTCCACTTATTCTTTACTCATCTCTTATCTTCAGAGTTCTCTTTTTCTCTCGTCTCTCCTTTATCAATCTCTGTGAAACATCTTCTCATTTCATCACTATCTTACTCTGACTCATGAACAATCTTCAATAATAAGAGAGAAATCACGTTCAGTTGTTTTTAGCCCGGGGAATTTATCGATCGAGTGGGTTAGAAGGAGAGAGGGAGGAGAGAAGGAGGGAGAGGAAGGAGGGTGGGGGACTCATTGCAGTGGAAACAGTTGTCGAGTTGGTGGAGAAGAAGAGAAATGAGAGAGGAAAGCGAGAAGATTTCTGCCAATCGACAAAATCAACCAACCATTAGGGGATCACAAACACTAATCAAACAGAGGGTAAATATGGAATAGTAAATGAGTGGACATTCAAGAAGTGAACAGATCACTTAGAAAAAAAAGATAAAGAGAATGAGATTGGTGAAAGTACTAAGCGTGTATTTCAGTGTCGATGCCAATATCTGGAAGAAGTGTTACCTTCGGTAGTAATAGGGAAATTCCTCCTCCTGATCTTCATAAAGGAACAGGAAAATCACCCTATCGACCAAGAGCTGAAAGTGCTCATTCTATTAGAGGTTACTTATTCTATCATTCTTACGATTCAATCTTTGATCGTGTATCCATTGATCATCACAAGACAAAAGATATTGTCCTAATGCATTGTGTATCAGGTCGTCCAATGGGTGGTGGTCTCACTCGTGGTCAACACACTTCCAGTAAAGCTTCCGATCTTGATGATATCACTGCCGACCTTCTAAGGTACATTCTTTTATTAAGAGACCGGATCTGAGAAAAGTGACCACTGCCCGGACATTGCGCCAGGATTTTCGATTCCGGCCACCATACTCACAGGGCCTGAGGGGGCCTTGGCCTTGTTTACAAAAATGATGACGTCACTGCTCGTATTGCGAAATGCGGCGCGCCAGGTGCGGGCATGTGGAAAAGTGATGAAAATTCATAATTTCTCAGCCGATCAAGATAGATCCAAAATTCTTTTTGCAGTGTAGTAGGTATGCCCTGAGTGTGCTATACCACCATTGGGATCAAATTCTGCTCGACTACTATGCCGACTTTTTTACCCAGATTTTCACTTTTTTGAAGTTCTCGGTATTGAAGAGTCATTTCCGGGCAACTAAAGTAGGTATGTGGGTATACCCCATACGTCCCTCTATCGATCCCACCTCAAATGGAGGGAATCGGAAGATACACATTTTTGAAAAGGTCATCTGAATGATTTTTAGTCAGTCCATGTACAAATTCTTTTTGCGTTGTCCATCTTCCCAATAAGAAATTTTTGTGAAATACCACTCCAATAGAATTCTTAGACCGTCGTACGCATATTTATCACCATAGGAGTTGAATCCGCGACAATGATATTCTCGACCCATGACCCGGGGTTCATGGTCCAGAATTCATCCATGACCATGAACCCCGGGTCATGGTCCGAAATGGACCGAAAAAGTCATGATGGAGGAACTTCAAGTGGTATACACCAATGTATGCTACAGTAGCCCAGTAATATTAATTCCTTTTGCAGTGTAGTAGGTATGCCCTGAGTGTGCTATACCACCATTGGGATCAAATTCTGCTCGACTACTATGCCGACTTTTTGACCCAGATTTTCACTTTTTTGAAGTTCTCAGTATTGAAGAGTCATTTCCGGGCAACTAAACTAGGTATGTGGGTATACCCCATACGTCCCTCTATCGATCCCACCTCAAATGGAGGGAATCGGAAGATACACATTTTCGAAAAGGTCATCTGAATGATTTCTGGTCAGTCCATGTACGCATTCTTTTTGCCTTGTCCATCTTCCCAATAAGAAATTTTTGTGAAATACCATTCCAATAGAATTCTTAGACCGTCTTACGTATATTTATCACCATAGGAGTTGAATCCGCGATAATGATATTTTCGACCCATGACCCGGGGTTCATGGTCCAGAATTCATCCATGACCATGAACCCCGGGTCATGGTCCGAAATGGACCGAAAAAGTCATGATGGAGGAACTTCAAGTGGTATACACCAATGTATGCTACAGTAGCCCAGTAATATATTGTAACTGAAATTACCGTATTCCTGCAGTTACGGAATCGAGAACTGGCTTTTTAGTCAAAATTTCGAATAAATCCTGTTTGCAAGATCTGCATTACGGTGATTTCGGTAAAAAAATATTGTTGGGCTACTGTAGCATACATTGGTGTATACCACTTGAAGTTCCTCCATCGTGACTTTTTTGCTCCATTTCGGACCATGACCAGGGGTTCATGGTCATGGATCACTTTTGAGGCATGAACCCCGGGTCATGGGTCGAAAATATCATTGTCGCGGATTCAACTCCTATGGTGATAAATATTCGTAAGACGGTCTAAGAATTCTACTGGAGTGGTATTTCTCAAAAATTTCTTATTGGGATGATGGACAACGCAAAAAGAATGCGTACATGGACTGACCGGAAATCATTAAGATGACCTTTTCAAAAATGTGTATCTTCCGATTCCCTCCATTTGTGGTGGGATCGATAGAGGGACGTATGGGGTATACCCACATACCTAGTTTAGTTGCCCGGAAATGACTCTTCAATACTGAGAACTTCAAAAAAGTGAAAATCTGAGTCAAAAAGTCGGCATAGTAGTCGAGCAGAATTTGATCCCAATGGTGGTATAGCACACTCAGGGCATACCTACTACACTGCAAAAAGAATTTTGGATCTATCTTGATCGGCTGAGAAATTATGAATTTTCATCACTTTTCCACATGCCCGCACCTGGCGCGCCGCATTTCGCAATACGAGCAGTGACGTCATCATTTTTGTAAACAAGGCCAAGGCCCCCTCAGGCCCTGTGAGTATGGTGGCCGGAATCGAAAATCCTGGCGCAATGTCCGGAGAATGGCCAAAATGGTAAATTTTCTCAGATCCGTTCTCTTAATAACCTTTCTTTCCTATAGACGTCGTTTCATTATCGCCTCGAGCACAATGAAAGTTGGGGGGTTTTATTGGTTTGATTGTAGATTATCATGTGAGCCAGAGAGTGTTCAACCTCCATCTGGAGGAAGTTCATTTGGTCGTCGAAGAGGAAGTGGAAGAGGAAGTGATGGAGGAGATAGAGGAGGATCATCACTATATCTACCTAGATCAACTAGTACAAGTGCTGTACAGAGACAACCACTACAGGTATTCCACTCTTTTTACATTACCATGGGATCCAAATTCTCGTATCAATGAAACAGAACTAGGAATGGCAGAGATTTTTTTCAAATTCGGATTCGAGCAGTGAATTTATCTAATTGAATATAATCAGGATGGAAGTGGAGGTCTCCGTGGTACTTCTGTGTTCACTTGGAATGCAGCTCAAGATTCCCCTCGTGAAACTCCATTGAATGGAAGAAGATCATCTACCTCTCAAGCTCTTCCTTCCACTCATTTACAATCACTCAACAATCTTTACGGTGGTCAGTACATTATCTATGCTCATTACATTTTTTATTCTCACTAACACGAAAACAGTAGAAGAACGACGAAATGAGCGATGTAGCAAAATCATATCGTAGCTCTAATTTTCACAATAAATATTCGAATTTTTTTTAGGAGAATCAGGTGGTGGATCGACTCCTCAATATCAACCTCTTCCTTCTCAACGAAGTACTCCTCAGAATTCATTCGGCCAAGACGAAGAAAAGAAAGGAGTTACTAGAGAAAAGATTGTGGAAATGTCACAAAAGACCAAGGTAAGATTCACTATTAATTCCATTTTCTTCGTTAGTTCTCTGTATTATTTTAAAGAAAGTTTTTGATTTTTGAGAATAGCGAAAGAATGGCGATTACAGGCTCCTCCGGTTGTTCGAACTACAGTGGAAGGAAAGTTGAAGATGGAGAAGATAGTGGGAGCTGATCTGATAACTGTCGATTCGTGTGTTAGCTCTGCTTGGACTGTCAGGGATACAACCACTAATTACAAAGTAATCAAGAATTTAAGCATTTAAACTATATTGCTTGTTGCCATATTGCAATTTCTTTTTTAAAGTGTGAAATTCGATACGAGAGGTGACTGAAAGAAATTGTTTATAGATCAAGACAACGATCGGAAAGAGAAGTATTCTACTGGAGGAAATGAAGAAGAATACGACAGAAACAGGGGAAGGATCAGGAGAGACGAGATATAAGATAACTTTGATGGAAGATGGAGTGAAGAAGGCAGAGACTGAATCAACTATTCCATCTCCACCTGAAGGAGCGGTAAGCATATTATGCATAATTTAACTACTTTTATGTATTTATGAGCTGCAGTATTTTTCTAGTTCCTGAAATGTCGCAAGATTTCTCAAAACCGTAGTGATTGAATGATATTTTCAGGACAAGAAGGCGTATCTAACTGAAGTTTCTCGTCTTCTTCTTCAACAAGATTTCGATCCATCTCATCCTTCAAATGGATCTCCTCTTCCCACAACAATTGGACCCAATGGGAAACTCGTTCCAATGGGTCCAGATGGTCTTCCTGTTCTAACTGGAACAACTCCCGATGGAATCATTATTCTTCTTAGTCCCGATGGGAAACCATTGGCTGGTCCCGATGGAGGTCCCATTGTAATCGGAGCAGATGGACAACCAATTGTTCCTCCCAAGGAAGACTCGGACAGTGCACTCACTCATGTTGAGATTGAGGTATGTATCTATTCACTCCATTCCTATACTTATTTAATTTATTCGAGATCGCATAGAAAATAAGTGATACTGAGATGATCATGGGATATATCTAAAGCTTTTATAATTGATGGTAAATGATTGTGATTGAATGATTGTGATTGCAGGTAGTGGAAGATGTGACGAATATCCTGAAGACTTATGTGATTGGAGAAAGAGCTGATGAACATCTTCCTATTCCTGATTCAATCCTTGAAGAGACTGAAGCCCCTCCTCCTCAAATTGAAGATCATGAAGCTCCGCCCCCTCCAATTGATGAAATGCCCAAGATTGAGAGAATATATGTGGATCAATTGGAATTCGAAGAAGAAGAGAAAACAATGGAAAAAGCGGAGATTCATTTGAAGGCTCAAGGAGCGACACTCGAAGGAGAATCAACACTAAGAAGAATGAGAAGAATTGAATCTGAATCATCTATCAATTCTGATCGTGCTCAATGCAGTCATGTATTCGCTGATTGTGATGTTGTGAAGAAGGAAGATTCATCCACTTTCATTGTCACTGTCGCCCTTCCAAGAAATATTGAAATCATCTGTGAAATGAGAAGAGCAAGAAAGAAAAAGAGAGAAGAAAGAGTTAAGATTGAAAGTGAAAAGGAAGGAAGAATATATGAAGGAGAGACTGTTATCAGAAGGGAAAGAAGACTCGAAACGAGTGATTCAATCGAAATGGAAGAGAAGAAAGAAGAGAGAAGAGAAGAAGAAAGAATTGAAGAGATTAAAGAGATTGAGAGAAGGGAGAAAATGGAAGTGAAGATTGAAGAGGAACGAAGAGAAGAAGAGAAGGTACAAGTAATGGAAAGAGTGGAGATACGAGAAGAAAGAATTGAAATGAAGGAAGAGAAGAGAGAAGAGAAGGCTGAAGAGAAAGCGATAGCAATGGAAGTGAAGATTGAAGAGAGGAAAGAAATGAAGGAAAGAGAAGCTGAAGGAGGAGAATATCATCTTCATACTGAAGGAATGGAATTAAGAGGAGAAGTTAGAATGGGAGGACAAAGAAGGACATTTGAAAGTGAATCATCTGAAGAAATGGAAAGAGAAAGAGAAGCAGAGGGAGGACAATATTCTATTCATCAAGAAGGACTTCATCTTCAAGGAGAAATGAGAATGAAGAGAGTGAAGAGATTCGATTCTGTCTCTTCAGCTGATTCTTCCATTTATGGAGGAGGACCAACTATTGTTGATCTGACGAGAGAAGAATCTCATTCTCATTTCGAAGCTATCATTGAGATACCAAATCGATCTGATTCGCTTCTATTCAAATTGAGAGAAAGAAGAATGAAGGCAAGTCAACCAATCGTCCAAGTGACTCAACAGAGATTGAGTGATGAAGTAAGAATGAAGATGGATATAAAGGAGAAGAGAGAAGTTCATGTGATTGAGACAAGTGAAGAACATGCAACTCTATCGGCTGGACTACAAAGAACGGAGAGTTCATCCCATCTAAAGGAAGAGACGATGAAGGAAAAAAGAGTGGAAAGAGCAGGACAAAGTATGATTGAAAGTGGAGAAGAACATTCAATGAATGTCGTCTTACTTGAGAATAGAGAAAGAATTGAAGATGAAAGTGCTAAGATTCTTCCTCAAGTGAGAACAATGGGAGAGAAAGCGAGAATGGCTGAATATTCGAATGAATCGACGACTCTTTCTGCTTGTCTCCAGACTGAATCTACTTCATCGTCATCTGCATCAAAGGAAGTTCATACTTCAAGGAAGGAGATTTCATCTCACGAGACTAAAGCTTCCTCTCAATCATCAACTGCTACTCATTCTGCACTCAATAAGACAAGTGATTCATTCGCTGTCATCGGAAGAGCTAAGGTAATTGATATATTTATTTGTTTATTATCTGATCACGAGAAAAACAATACACTTTGGATGATAGCATAGATGAATCATTGAATGAATTCAATCACATTCGTTAAATGATGGATGATTGTTTAAGGAACGAGCATCCTCTTCTGCTTCTTCAAACTTCGTCGAATATTCGAATCTTCAAGAGAATTGTGCAATTCTAATGAATAGAAGTGGAGGAATCTATGCGAAGAGTGAGAAGACTGTATCGGAGATATCAACTGGTATGTTTCCATTCTCTTATCTCTCTCTCCTCTCCCTCTCTGTCTCTCTCTTTCCTCTTCTTCCTATCTATCATCTAACTGCATGTGAATGTGAGTGAGTGTTCCACATAATTCGCTGCTTCTCCCATCTCAATCCTCCCTCTTCCCATTCCCCTTTCCCCTCTCTCATGACTGATAGAATAGTCTCCTCCTCCTTCCACTTCAATCCATTTCTATTACAGAAGAGGATGAGACGATGAATGAACAATATAATCAAATGCAATCCAAATCAATCCAATACAATTCAATCCAATACAATGAACTCGAAGATGAAGAATCCTCTGAAGAAGAGGAAGAATCACTTCACATAACTGATCAAATGAGACGAATGGAAGAATCTCTTAGATCACTCAATTCAATCCAATCGCAAACCAATCGAATTGCAATCCAAGAACAAAGAATGGAAAGAACTTCTCGTCTCACAACTTCAATGGAAGAAAGAATGGAAGAAGAAGAAGAGGAAGAAGTTGAATCATTCGAATGGATTCCACAAGGAGTCATCAAATCTTCCTCTGAAGGAATGGTTAAAATGAGAATGGAAAGTGATCGAAATGAAGAAACGACAACTTCATTTTGTATTGCTTCAGAAAGGGAAAGAAGAAGTTACACTGCATTGAGCAAAGATGAAGAAATAAGAGAAAAGGTTTCCGAATGGTTGAGAGCTTCCAATGAAGAAATTGCATTCGGATTCTGGAGTACTGAAGATAATGAAGAAGAAACAATGAAGATAAGAGAAGAATCAGAAAGGGAAAAGACTGAATTGATTGTGAAAGAAGAAGAAAGAGAAATACCAGATGGAGAATTGAGTATTCAAGAGAAGATTGTAACTGGTCTAGAAGAATTGATCAGACGAGGAGAAGAAGAGAAGAGTGAAAGAAGTGAAAGGAGTGAGAAGACTGTATCAAGAGAACATTCTCTTATCAGAAGAGATTCCACTCTATCCGTTGATTTGACTATCCCATCTGATCAATGTTGGGTATTGAATGGAGAAGTGAAGGAAGAAGAAAAGATTCAAGGAATTCTCAAGAAGTCAACTCAATCAATCCAAGAGGAGGCATCGGCCTATGGATTCTGGAGGACTGAAGATGGAGATAATACTGCTGAGAGAACATTCAGAGCTGGTTCAGAGACTGAACAAATGAGTATGAGAGTTATGGCATCGAAAGAAACTTCGATCCAATCATCACAAGATGTGAAGGGATCATCAAAAAGAGGAGATACAGAAGGAATGATTAAGATTCCTTCTTCATCTTCCATTCATTCTACTCTAATTGCATCTTCTAAGATGGAGAAGTCAATGGAATCAATTCAATCCATCTCAGTTCAATCTTCATCTGAACAACGAGAAATTGAATTGACTGAACCAGTGAGTGGAGGAATTCTGACAGCGAAGAAAGAAGAAGGAGAGATGGTGGGAGTAATCTACTCTACCATGAATATATCCACTCAATCCAAATCTCTCTCTGCTTCGAAAGATGAAATCATTCATGGAGAAGGAATTATTAAATCTAATGAAGAGAAATCAGAAAGAGAGATTACATTGGACGAGAAGATAATGGGAAGAAGGAGAATGGAGACCGAAGAATCGAAGGAGAGAGAAATGAGAATGAATGGAGATGTCATTCAATCGATTCAAGAGGGACAATCTGAGAATATTATGAGATCTCTCACTAATCTCATTGAATCTTCCATTGTCCCTGAGACGACTGAAGCTGCTGCATATGGATTCTGGAGTACTGAAGATGGAGATAATACTGCTGAGAAAACATTGAGAGATGCGAGTGAAACAATTGGAGAATCATTCCGAACTTGTGCATCGAGAGAACAATCGATATTATCTATTAGAGATATATCAAATGAAGAATCGAAAGAGGGAATATCCAAGGTTATGAAGAGTACCTCTTCATCCTCTCTTCATGCTTCCCTTATTGCTTCCACTTCCATTGAGACTCAATATGATTCTCAAATGGAGAAGAGTGAAATGAAAGGAGAGACTGAAGGATCAGCTCAATCTACTCTATATTCATCTACTACTGCACAATTGATAGAGAAGAGTGAGATTGAAGTTGGTCAGAAGATAATCGGAGGAGTTCTACAACCGAAGAAAGAAGAAATGGAAGGAGTTACGATTGTCCAATCAATCGAATCGAAGGCCACTCAGAAGAAAAGTATGGAATTATCTCGTGATGAAACCGTTGAGAGAGATTTATCCATTCAATCGAAAGAGGAGATACTTCTCCTTGAGAGTACTCTTAGAGAGAAAAGTATTGAGAAGGGTGAAATGACTTCGATTCAATCGAAAGAGTCAACTATCGATAGCTGTGAGTCAGTTGTGAAAAGAGAATCTCACGAAGAATCATCCAAGAATATTTTATCCAAGAATATCCAACATGAGGAATCAACTATCCAAGAGACAAACGAAGCATCGGCCTATGGATTCTGGAGAACTGAAGAGGGAGATAATACTGCTGAGAGAACATTCAGAGCTACTTCGGAAACTGAACGAGAGATTCTTCGAACTATCGCATCGAAGGAAGAGTCAATCAACTCAATGGGACAGATAATGAATGAATCATCTAGAGAAGGAGTAATGGGAATAATGAGAACTCCCTCTACTTCATCCATTCATTCATCTATGGTTGCTTCTTCCTTTGTCACTTGTGAAAAGGGAGAAGATCTTCAATCAATACTTCCCTATGAGACAACTTCTTCCACTATGGATATCTCTTCGAAGACATCTACATTCTTCGACACTGTGAAGGAAGAGAAAGATAAGAGAATATCCCAAGGAGATCTCATAATGGAGAATATTCTCATTCAAGATCAGGGAATCACTAAAATAGATGGTGAATCAATGGAATTGAGAGAGATTCGAACCAGTGGAGATATTACTGAATCACTGCAAAGAATTCAATCGATTATCTCTCAGAAAGGAGGAGAGATATCGTCCGTTCCTGAAGAATCTGAAGCTGCTGCCTATGGATTCTGGAGTACTGAAGAAGGAGATAATACTGCTGAGAAAACATTGAGAGAAGGATCCGAAACTATTCGAGAATCATTCCGAACTTCGGAATCAAGAGAACAATCAATATATTCCATTCGTGATATAACGAGTGAGGATATGACTGAAGGAGTTGCAAGTATAATGAAGAGTCCTTCTTCATCTTCATTACGAGCTTCACTTCTTGCATCAACTTCCATTCATTCAATCAATGATGAATCTCTTGAGAAGGAATGTCCATCTGAGATGGTTTCTTCCACTCAAATATCATCAATCACAGCTACATCAACTTCCCCTCTCATTCATACGAAGACTAAGGTCGAAGTACCTGAATCGAAAGAGGAATCAGCATATGGATTCTGGAGTACTGAAGATGTATGTGATGCCCCTGTGAAGACTCTTCCCTCTACAGCAGAAACTCTTCAAGGAGGAATACTAAGGACGAAGGCTTCTAAGGAAGAATCAACTCAATCAATCAGTGAAGTTACGAAGAAGATGAAAGAAGAAGGAACGAGTGGAATAATGAAAACTCCTTCCTCATCATCTCTTCAAGCTTCTCTTATTGCATCTTCTTCCATTCAATTGACTGACGATCGATTGATTGAAAAAGAAAGTGCTTCCCAAACGGTTTCATCCATTCAATCATCATCAATGGAAGATGCAGTTAGCATGTCTCTCATTCAGAAGAGAGACGAAGAGTCCATCAAATCAGTAGAAGAAGGAAAACTATCTTCAAAGAAAGAAGAAATTGAAGAGAAGAAGACTTTGATCATTGAATCAGAGGAGATTATTGAGGAGAAGAAGGAAATGAAAGAAAGAAGTGAACAGACGATAGATCAATACATCCAAATCTCATCTGATCAATCCTCATTGAAAGAGATGGTACGAATCTCTTCGACTA
This sequence comes from Pristionchus arcanus, assembly GCA_900490705.1. Classification (NCBI taxonomy): domain Eukaryota; kingdom Metazoa; phylum Nematoda; class Chromadorea; order Rhabditida; family Neodiplogasteridae; genus Pristionchus; species Pristionchus arcanus. Next base: position 220,321 of record LS486987.1, on the reverse strand, counting down.
TTGATTCCACTCGAGAAACAATTATTCCGGAATCGAAGGAGGAATCAGCATATGGATTCTGGAGTACAGAGGATATGTGTGATGCCCCTGTGAAGACTCTTCCTGAGAAGGGAGAGATCTTACAAGGAGGAATACTGAGAACAATGGCATCAAAAGAAGAGAATACACAGCATACGAGTGATGTTATGAGAAGTATGATGATGGAAAGAGCAAGTGGAATTTTGAAGAGTCCCTCCTCCACTTCAATCACTGCTTCTATGGAAGCATCTATGAAGAAGGAGAAGGAAATGAGTGTAGAAAAGAAAGAAGAGAGACAAGAAATCTCATCAGAGAGAATAGAAGAGAAGAAAGAAGAGAAAAGGATCAGTGAACAGCGTCAATTTATAGAGAAGATTGAGAAAGAGAAGATGGAAGAAAAGAAAGAGATCATCTCCACTGATACTCAATTGGTCAGTGATATGGAGGAGATTTATGTCATTTCCTCATCGAGTGAATCCTCTATGACAATTGAAGAGAATGAAGAACCAATGGAATCATCTGCATATGGATTCTGGAGTACTGAAGAGATAATGGATGCACAAGAGAAGATTCTTCCATTGAGAGTTCCCACTGTTGAAGGAGGAATACTCAATACAAGAGCTACGATCGAAGAATCAACTGAATCAAGTGGAGAAATTAGAGGAATTGGAAGAGATGAAATTACTTCTCGAATTATGAAAACTCCATCTACCACTTCTATTCAATCTTCTCTCGCTGCTGTTACTCGAGAGAAAGAGATGCAAGATATTTCGATCATTGATAGTCGAACTTCAATTGAGGAGAAGAAGGAATCGATGAAGGAAGAAGAGAAGGAAAAGATTACCATTGTGAAGGATCAACGAATTTCCGTTGAAGAGACAAAGATTGATGAAGGAATAAGAGAAGAAGCGATGGTTCGAAAGAGTGAAGAGAAAGTAGAAATAAAGAGAGATGAATCAATGAAAACGATTGAAGAAAGAAGAGAAGAAATTAGAAGGGAGGAAGTGATTAAAACAACTGATCAAACTCTAATTGACAAGATCGTCCAAATTGATCAAACTGCAATGGAAGAGACTCATGAAGCAACTGCCTATGGATTCTGGAGAACTGAAGAGGGAGATAATACTGCTGAGAAGAGTTTCCCATCGAAAGGAGAAATTGAGAAAGAATCACTGAAGACAATGGCATCGAAGGAGGAACCAACTCATTCACAGACTCATATTCAATCTATCCCTATAAAAGAAGAAACAGAGAAGATAATGAAGAGTCCTTCCACTTCATCCATTCAAGCCACTCTTGTTGCATCTTCTATTGAAGATTCAATTAGAACTGACTCTCTTTCGAAGGCTGATCAATATCAATCCACTCAAATCACTAAATCTTCCTCTTCTACTTCTATTGCTAATGCTCGTATGATGGCAAGTTCAGAAGAAGAGAAGACGACTAGTGGAGAAATTAAATCGAAAGAAGAAGAGAAAGAAGAAATTGGAGTGATTATGAAAGATGGAAGAAAGAGTATTCATTCAATGAACACTCGAGCTGCTGGAGATGAGACTGTTATGAAGGAATTGATTCTTCTATCGAATGAAGAGAAAGAAGGAGGAGAGAAGATAATGAAAGAGAAGAGTGTGGAAAGAGGAGAAATGAGATCGAATGCATCAAAGGAAGAAGAATCAGTTCATTCTGTCAATTTATCCTCATCTGATCAATCTCAGACTACGAACGGAATTTTGACCAGTCGAATGGAAGAGAAGAAATCAATGAAGACAATGGAAAGTAAACAAGAGAAGACTGACATGAATACTGGATTCAGTAATCAAGAAGAGAAGGAAAGTGGAAAAGAAATAATAATGAAAGAGGGAAGAAAAATGGATGGAGAGAAATTGAAGACTATGGAATCGAGTGAGAAATCAAGTGGATCAGAAGGAGAATTGAAGAAGGAAGAGAATGAAGAAACAAGTGTGATTGTTAAAGCAAGAGAATCGATTAGAGACTCTGTTGAAGGAAGATTCTCCGTTGAGAAGACTCCCGAACCATCTATCATTGAGAGAATGACTACTTATGAATCAATAGACTCTTCAACTAACGTTGTCCTTCATTCTTCATTCGATGTTTTGTCCCCTGCAAGTGAAAGTAGAGAGATGACAATGTCTCGTCCATCAATACAATCAGATTCAATTCATCTTCGATCTCCATCGAAAGAGGAATGTCATGTATCCACTTCTCTCGACCATCTCACTTCCATTGCAGGAGTGGAGAAAACGAGAGATCTCAAGGATATCGAGAGAATTCGAATGGAAGCAATCGCATCTCAAGAGAGAATCATCTCTTCATTAGAGAATATTGCAAAAGGAGAACAACAAGAAATGGAAAGAAGAAGTTTACCACTCTCAGTGAAAGATGAAGTGAAGAGAACTCTTTCTGTTGAAAGGGAAGAGAATATTATCGATTTGAGAGGAGAGGAAAGAGAAGAATCAACTGAGAAGATTATGAGTCAATCCATGTTCGAATTCTCTACTGAAGAAGTGAAAGAAAAGGAGGAAGAGGTTACAGGAGTGTGTGGAGTAATTGGAACCTTGGAGAAGAGAAGAGAGGAGAATGAAGAGACGAGTGTGAGATTGAATGAGAGAAGAGAAGAAGAAATAAGAATGAAGACATCTGCTTCTGGAGATGAGAAGAGAATGGAAGATGTGAAGATGGAAAGAAGAGAAGAAGAAGGAAGAATGGAGAGGACTCTATCACAATCTAATCTAGAAAAGGAAGAAAGAAGAATGAGAGAATCAAGAGAAGAATCGATTGATTTAACCATGTATGCTGATGGAAGAAGAGAAAGTTCAGAAGGAATAGAAAGAAGAATAGATGAGAAGAGAAGAGATTGGGGAGAACGAAGAGTTTATGAAAGTACTGAAGAAACTGAAGAGAATGAAAGTGGATTCTGGAGTACTGTAGGAGGTGAATCGATAACTGGAGTTATTAGAAGTAGAGAGACGACTATCGAAAGAATTGGAAGAGTAATGAAGGCAAGTGGAGATGAGAAAATGGAGAAAGAGATTGAAATGAAGAGGAGTCCTTCTCATGAAATATCAATGACAAGAGAGATCGGAGAAGAAGAATCTGTTGAGAGAAAAATGAAGATTGAAGATGATTCGATGATAGGAGAATTCAATCGAATAACCATCTCTGATTCAGTTGATGAAACTAAGATAATGAAGAGAAGTGAATCAATCTCAGCTAATCTTATTGAGAAAGGAGAAGAAGAAGTAAAGGAAGGAACTTCCATTGGACAATTGAGTAAGAAGAAAGAAGACGAAGAAGAAATTGGAACTACGATCAAGGAGAAAATGATCGTGAAGGAAGAAAAGAGAATGGAAGCATCGAAGGAAAGAATGGAAATGAAGGATGATGGATTAAGAAGAAAGGAAGAGATAGAAGAAAGAAGTGTTATCATGAGAGATAAGAGTACTGAAAGATGTACATTCTTTGCCATTGCATCTTCTTCCTCTTCTACTTCACTCTCTACTCAATTAGAAGGAAAGAAAGAAGATAGAGAAGAATGTATGAGAACTGCACGAGAAACTGTTGAAGAGAAAGGAGAAGGAAAAGCGAAGGAAATGAAAGATGAAGTTATCACTTCATTATGGGATACTACTGAAAGAGATGAAAAGACTGAGAAGATTATGATTATGAAGAGTGAATCAACATTGAGTATTGAAGGAAGAATGAATGCATCAACTGAGAAGGAAACATCTATCGAACGAGGAATGGAGAGAAGAGAAGAGGAAGGAACGGAGATGATAGTGAAAGAGAAGATGAAGACAGAGGAAAAGAGTGAAGGAAAGTTCTCTGATGATAGAAGAAGAGAGGATATTACTGTGAAGAAGGAAGAAGAGAAGAAAGATATTGAGAGTATTGTCCCGCTTAAGGATGATCACAGAATCTCCAGTATTCCTCTTAGAGCAATTGGAGATGAGAAAATAGAAAGTGAAGAAGGAATTGGAAGATTAACTAAGAAGAAAGAAGATATGGAAGAAATTGAAACTGTTATGAATGAGATTCGAATGGTAACGGAAAGAGCAAGTATGAAGGCATCGGAGGAAAGAGAAATGGATAAGGAAATGATAATGGAAAGGAAAGATGGAGAAGGAAGAAATGAACATATCGTAAGAGAGAAGAGTATGGAGAGACACTCATTGAATACTGCTGCTTCAACTGATATAAATACTTCAATTCGAACGATTATCGATCAATCGACCGTCCCCAATGAAGGGATTGAGATGATTACGATTGATAAAAATAGAGATAGTGTAGATAGAAGATTACGAGAAATGAAGGAAGAAGCAACTAGTATTGGAATATGGAATGTAGGAGAAGAGAAGAAGGAAGGAGTGGAAGGAGTTAGAAGAGAATCTAGAAGAGAAGAAAATCGATTGAATACCCCTGTCCCATCTGAGAATGAAGTTAATAGTGAAAGAGAATTGAGAAGGGAAGAGCAGCGAGGAATGAGTGAAGTGAGAACAACCATTCCCTCACTTGAACAACCCCTATCCCTTTCCCTTCCAGAATATTCAATGGAAGAAGGAAGCAAAGTTCCTCTTGCACTTGGTACATTAATCCCTCCCAAGCATGCTGAATCTATTGAGAAGATCATTCAAGAAAAGAGAAGAATTCTCATTCAATTGAGAATAAATGCAACCACTGAAGAAAGAGTTGTTATCGATAGAGAGATAATGGAATTGGAGAAGAGAGAAGAAGCATTGAGACTTCTCGCCCAATCACTTATCTCATTCACTTCAATTGATGCACAAGCACCAACAATGGAAATTGATTGGACTACTCTCGATCTATCAATCAATCGATCATTCAGAGAGATTGAAGGAATCATTGGATTATCCACTATTGAGAAGACTGAAGCAAGATTAAAGATGAAAGAGAAACAGAAGGACGAAACCCCCAGTCGAATTCCCCTTGCCGTTGGTACTCTCATCCCTCCCAAACATGCAGAATCAATTGAGAAGATTATTGTTGAGAAAAGGAAGATTCTCATTGCAATTCGACTATCGGCCACAACTGAGAAAATTGTGAAGATTGATGAAGAATTGAAGGAATTAATGAAGCAAGAAGAAGCTATTAAATTACTCTCTCAATCGATTACTAGTCTTGTCTCGATCGATACAAAGGCTCCAACACAAGAGGATGATTCAACTAATATCGATCTATCCATTAATCGTTCCTTCTCTGAAACGGAAGGAATTATTGGAGTTGCATCTATGGAGAAGAGAGAAGCTAGTGTGAAGATAGAAGAAGAAGAGAAGAAAATTGTTGTGAGGGATGAAACACCGAGTAGAATTCCCCTTGCTGTTGGTACTCTCATTCCTCCTAAACATGCTGAATCCATCGAGAGAATAATCAAGGAAAGAAGACGAATTCTCATTGAAATGAGAATCAATGCAACAACTGAAGAAAGAGTGGATATCGATAGAGATTTGAAGGAATTGGAAGAAAAAGAAGAAGCATTGAGACTATTGTCACAATCTGTAATCTCATTCACTTCCATCGATGCAATTGCTCCTACTCTTGAAGATGACTTCACTAATCTCGATCTATCTGTTAATCGGTCATTCAGAGAGATTGAAGGAATCATTGGACTGATCTCGACAGAAAAGGGTGAAGCAAAAGTTAAGATGGAGAAACGACACAAGGATGAAGCCCCCAGTCGAATTCCCCTTGCTGTTGGTACTCTTATCCCTCCCAAACATGCTGAATCAATTGAGAAGATCATTATTGAAAAGAGGAAGATCCTCATCTCAATTCGATTGAATGCAACAACTGAAGAAAGAGTGAATATCGATGGAGAATTGAAGGATTTGGATAGACAAGAAGAAGCATTGAGAATGCTCACTACTCCTCTTACTAATAGAACTTATATTGAGACAAAGGCTCCCACTCATGAAGATGATTCAACTAATATTGATCTATCTCTTAATCGATCATTCAGTGAAACAGAAGGAATTGTTGGAATGACATCAATGGAGAAGAGAGAAGCAAGTGTCAAAGTGGAAGAGAAGAAGACTGTAGTGAAGAAGGACGAAACACCGAGACGAATTCCTCTTGCCGTTGGAACTCTTATCCCTCCCAAGCATGCTGAATCTATTGAGAAGATCATTCAAGAAAAGAGAAGAATTCTCATTCAATTGAGAATAAATGCGACTACTGAAGAAAGGATAGATATTGATAGAGAATTGAAGGAATTGGAGAAAGAAGAAGAAGCTTTGAGATTCCTTGCTCAATCTCTCATTTCATTCACTTCCATCGATGCAATTGCTCCTACTCTTGAAGATGACTTCACCAATCTCGATCTATCTGTTAATCGATCATTCAGAGAGATTGAAGGAACCATTGGATTATCGACTATTGAGAAGACTGAAGCAAGATTGAAGATGGAAGAGAAAGAGAAGATAATGAAGGAATCTACAGTTACTCCCAGTCGAATTCCCCTTACAATGGGAACTTTGATCCCTCCCAAGCATGCTGAGAGTATCGAGAAGATTATTGTAGAGAAGAGAAAGATTCTCGTTCAATTCAGACTCAAAGCAAGTACTGAAAATAAAGTGGAAATCGATCAAGAATTAAAGGAATTAATGAAACAAGAAGAGGCACTCAAATTACTCTCCTTGGCTCGATCCACTGTTGTATCCATCGATACGAAGGCATTCATTGAAGAAGAGAAGAAGATTGAGAAGAAAGAAGAGATGAAGAAGGAAAGTGTGAAAGTGATTGAAGTATCGAAGGAAGAGAAGAGTGAGTTAATGGAAAGAAAGAAGGAGGAAATTAGAGAAACCATTGAGAAGATAGAAGAGAATAGGATTGAGAAGGGAGAAGGAGTGAAGATTGATATGAAGAGTGAAGAGTTTAGTGAGAAGATTATTACAGAAATGAAGACGAAAGAAGAGAATATCGATATTGCTTCGACTATTGGAAAGAAGGAAGAAGAGAAGGAAGGAACGAGTAAGGAATTGGATACACGAAGAGAATGGATTGAAAGATTGGAATGTTCCTCTGCAAAGGAGATTTCTCTTCGAATCGAGTCACAATTGACAAAGGAAAGTCAATCGATTGCTATCGTTGAATTATTGCATTCTCCTCGAATTGATTCCCTTGCTCTATTCACTGATGCATCCACTTCAATCACTGCTTCATCCATTGATAATCTGCAGAAGGGAGAAGAATCATCCATCTCATCCACTACAGTAAGACACAAGAAGGAAGAGAAAGTGCATAAGAGTTGCAAGGAGGTCGACTTCTCCCAATCTACAGTATCCACACTATGGGATTCTATTCTAGAAGAAATGGAAGCTCAAGTGGTTGTTGTTGAGAAGACTCAAGAAGAAATGAAAGTTAGAGTGAATGTTCCTGTGAAGAAAGAAATTGAAGAGAAGAAGGTAGAAATGAAAGAAGAAAGAAGAGAAGAGAAAGTGATCGAGAAGACTATCGAATTGAAGGATGAAGAAAGAACTTGGACTACATTCTCTGCTTCATTCGAGAAAAGTGAAGAAGAAATGAAGAGAAGAAAGGAAGATATTGAAGATATTGTCCAATTGATCGATGAAACTTGGACTGAAGTAGAAGAAAAAGAAGAAAATGCAGAAACATCGATTGTTGTTGTGAAGAGGAAAGTAGAGAAAGAGAAACTTCCATCAACTCATATCGTCAGTCTTCATACTTCTATCTCTCATTCTCTATCTACAATGGCTACAGCAGATACATCCACTCATAAGGAAGTATCACTTACTCTTTCTGCTCCTCCCTCCATTACTCCCATGATGATTGAAGAGAAAAGAAGAGAAAGAGTTATGACTAATCTATCAATTGAAGAAGGTTATGTTGCCACTGTATTCGAATGTGAGAAGAAGAGAGATGAGAAGATAGAAAGTATTAGAGGAGAGAAGAAGATTGAAAAGGAAATTAGAAGAATGAAGGAGAAAGAAGAAGATGAGATGTATATTCTATCTCTATGGGAAGGAGTTGTAAGAGATTTGGATACGGAGATTCAATTGGGACATGTTGTAAGAGAGAAGAGTGGAGTCAGGATTCATGCTTCAATTGAAGAAAAGAGAGAAACTGCTGAGAATTGGAATAGAGAAGAAGAAGAAAGAGGAAGTGGAATGATTAATCGAATAAGTGAAAAGGAAGAGACAACTCGATCATTCTCTATATCATCATCCCTTCCCCTTCTAATTAATTTATCTAACGAGGATAAGAAGGGAGAAGCATCAAAAGTCCTTCTTTGTCCTCGTAATGAATCAATCCATTCTACTCTAAATGAGTCGTCTATCGTCAATCTGAATACAATAATTCATCTTATTCGTGAGACTCTTCTTCCCTCTCGTGTCTCTCAATTATTCACTCTTCCATCAGTTCCTACTATTACAGTAACTCCCTTCCATACAGGAGTTGGAATGGATTCTTCATCTACTTCATCCCATCTCATTCGAACTCCTGCTATTGAAACTATTCAATCAACTATCAATATTAGCACTTATGGAGAAGGAATCAAGAAGAGAATGGAAGAAAGTGGAGAAGAACGAGTATCTTTATCCATTCATTTGATGGGAGATACGAAGGAAAGTGAAGGATCTAGTCAGAAGAATATTCCCATTCCAAGAGAAGGAGAAAAGATTAAGAAGAAATATGAAGAATGCGGAGATGAGAAGGAAATTGTTTATGCTCATCTTCAATCGAGGAATTATTATTATGAAGAAGGAGAATTGAATATGGAAATTCCACGAGTTCATGCACCTATTAATCTATCGAAGAAGGCTGCTACTGATGAGAAGAGAGAGGTTGTATTCGAAAAGAAGATTGAAGAGAAGAAAGAAGATATTGGAATTACAAGATGGATTGGAAGGATAGGAGAAGGAATTGTGAAGAAAGTGAAAGAACCATTAGAAGAAATGATTGTGATTGGAATTTCTTATGAGAAGGAAATACAGAAGGAAAGAAGTGAAACAACGAAGAATGAATCGAATAAGGGAGGAATTTATTCACTATCCACTCGATATTCTACTGAAGAAACGAAGAATATGAGTGTGATGTTGAATAAACCATCTCCTATTGATAATGAAAGGAGTAAATGGAGAATGAAGATAGAACAAAAGATTATCCATTCAATCAAGGCTTCTACTACTCAAACAATTGAAAGATCAATTACTATTGAAAGAGAAAGAGAGAAGAAAGTTGCATCTACTTCGAAGATTGCTCCTTCCACTTATGATTATCCATTAGAGGAATTCAAATTCAGAGAACTTGCTGAAGAATCACTCAATATCTTCTATGCATTCAAGAGAAATGATGAATATGAAGCTATGTTATGGACAAGAAAGGAACCGAATCGAGGAGATGGAAAGAAATTGGAATGTTATGCTGCAGAGGAAGAGATTACTCAGACTTCTCCTAATATCGATCGACCATCTGCATTCATTCAATGTAGTATCATTCTGGAAGGAAGGAATACAATGGATGGAATTACTCTATCGACCAAATGTGCCCTATTCTCATCAACTTCAATCACTTCATTCGGTCAAAAGGATAATGAAAGTGATTCACTTCATCGAACTTTTACCGTTTCGAATAGAGGAGAAGGAATGGAAATGAAGACAAAGGAAAGCAAAGTGGAAAGAGCTACAATCAATTATTCCTATTCCAAGACAATTGAGAAAGAAGAGAAAGAGAAGATTGTTTCTATTCCTTATTTTGGAGGAAATTATCGATTGAGATGTGATGCATCAGAAGAAATGACAGTAGTGATTAACAGAGAAATGGATGGATCACGTGATTCATTTATATCCACTTCACTCACAATTCAAATGCACTCTATTCATTCACCCATCTCATCCCTTCCCTTTAATGCATCTTCTCATATCGAATCAACATGCATGATCACTCTATCTCGACCTATTCCTTCATTAGGAATATCAATTGAGAAAGAAGCACGTTCATTCCACAAGATTCATTCACTCACTCTAATGGAAATGGCCTCTCAATCTGAGCATGTCAACACTTCCTTCCATCTTCAATCTCAATCTCATCATTCAGAATCAATCTGGAGAGAAGCAAGAAAGGATTCAATCACTCTTCATACGAAGGCATCGAAAGAGGAGACTCAGATGAAGGATATAGATTGGACGAGAAGAGAAGAAAAGGAAGAAACACTAAGGAAGACCATATCTGCCAATACAATTCCTGGTGTATCCCTTCATACGAAAGCATCCAAGGATGAGAAAATGGATGTGATTATCGATCTATCTCGACCCGATTCGACATTCGTAGTACAAAGAACTGCTATTGCTGCGAATACTATTCCACGAGAAGAAAAGAAAGTAATAGAGACAAGTGAAGAGAATATGGCTACCAATATATCAATGAATAGACCACTTTCGATTGAAGAGACGGAGAAGACTCGAATGGAAGGAAGATATGGAGGAAGATATCATCATTCTACTGGACAATCAACTGAAGAGAATCAAGAATGGACTACTCTTATTGTATGCACTCGACCTTCTGCTCTTTCCACTCTTTCTCTTACCACAATTCCACAAGATGGAGGAATATATCGATTGGATACGAAGTCATCGAAGAAAGAAGATAGAGATATCAATGAGAATCTTGTGAGAGAGATGAAATCATTCACTGTTCAGAAAACAATGATTGATGGAAAGAAAGAGAAGGTTCATACTCTTCCCATTGTCGAAGCTGGAGATGAAAAGATTATTCTCCATTCACAATATCAAAGGGAGAGTAAGAAGGAAGAGACTTCAATCACTCGATATGAAAAGAGGAATGGAGGAGCGACGAGTTTATCTACTAAGAAGAGTGAAGATAAGAGTATTGATGGAGTATTCCCTATTGAGAATAAGAAGAAGAATGAAATGGAGAAATCATTAACTCTCACTACTCCCAATACAGTTGATAATCCAATTCTATGGTGTAGACATTCAACTGAGGCATCTACTTCTTTCGCTTCTCTTATTGAGAATCCACGACCATCGAAAGATTGGAGTGAAACAACGAGAAAAGATTCAAGAAGAGGAGAGAAGATTATATTCAATTCGAAGGAGACGACTGATATGACTCAAGTTACTCATATTAATCTAGTGAAGGATGAAGAAAGAATTCGAGTAGAAAGAGTGAATGAATGTGCTCATTATGGAGGAGGAACTAGATTGGATACTGGTTATTCACAGGAGAATCATTCTTCCATTCTACTCAATCTAAATAGAAATGAGAAGAAGGAAGAGACTGAGAGAATAACTGCTTGTCCAAGAGAAGAGAAGATACAGAAGGGAGTTTATGCATCTCAGACGAATGATACGAATATTGAAGTGAATGAATCGAATAGGAAACCATTCGCTTGTTTCACTTCCATCATTCGAAAGACAAGCAATGATGAGAAGATTGAGATGAATACTGGACAATCGGAAGAGAATCATGTTGTTGTTGGAGTGAATATGAAGAGAAAAGAAGATATGGAAGAGATACAGAAGGTCGCAATCGACTCACTCTATGGAGGAAGACATGCTATGGGATGTAAAGCTGCTGAGAAGAAAGATGTTGAAACTCCTTTCAACTTCGTCAAGAAGGGATATTTCAATGGTGAAGATATCTATGGAAGAAGAACGAGAATTCCAATGGAAGGAGAAGAGAATAATGCAACTGAGGCATCCGAATGTATATTCAATGCTATCGTTGATTTCACGAAGCAAGCTGAAGATTTCTCTATGGAAAGTAGAAGTACACCTCCTAAACTGAGATTAGCCCCTGAAAGAGTTCAATGGAATGGATTCGCTAGTGAGAAGAAGGAAATCGATACTGGATTCAATTTTGTGAAGAAGGGATATTTTAATGGAGAAGATATCTATGGAAGACATCTACGGAAGAAATTGGAAGATGAACAATTCAATTGCACTGAAATATCGGAATGTGTATTCAATGCATTGGTTGATCTAACGAAGAGTGCAGAAGATTTCTCTTCAACTAGTCAATCGACTCCTCCTCAATTGAGAATTACTCCTGAACAAGTTGCCTTCTCTTGTGCTGCTATCTCCCAAAAGGAAGCTATCGCTCTATTTGATTTCATCAAGAAAGGATATTTCAATGGAGAAGATATCTATGGAAAAAGAACGAGAATTCCATTGGAAGGAGATGAACATAATGGAATCGAATATTCTGATGCTCAATTCAATGCTTATGTTGATTTCACGAAACAAGCAGAAGATTTCTCATTGGAAAGTCGAAGTACTCCACCCAAATTGAGAATGGGAGCTGAGAAAGTTGAATGGAATGGAATTGCTGCGAGTCTTCTAAAGGAACAAAGAGAAGAAGCAAAGAGGAAAGCAGATGAAGCAAGAAGAAGAGATAAAGAAGAAGAAGAAAGAATTAGAGAAGAAGAAGGTAAGAATAGAATTCCCCTCTGATTAAGTGTAGATTGTACCACTCACATCAACTCACAAATTGGAGTTATCGTTAGATAGATTGAAACCCTGAGTGGTGTGAGTGGTAGATCAAACAAATCAGATGGGAATGAACTCATTATGATTTAGAGTAATGGATTTCATTTCAGAACGAGTTTCACTCTCAACGAAATCAGCCGAAGCATTGGAAAGAGAGAAGAAAGCACTTGAAGATGCTAATAAAATAGAAGTTAGTTAAGAAGGAATGAAGAGAATGGGGAGTTGATAGATGGTAATTGATAAATTTGAGGTTTACGCAAGAGAACGGAAGGGATATTGGAATGGAGAAGATATTAAGGAGGCGAAGGAGAAAAGGTAAGAGGAAGAGAGGGGAGAAATGGAAGAGAATAGAGATATTACAGAGTATCATTCGCATCGGAAGTTCAAGAGAAAACAATGGAAGAAAGCAGTGATGAAATGGCTATTATTGAGGTAATTATGAGAGGATAGAGTAGAGATGAGTATCAAAGGACGGATTGAACTATGTATCTCACTAATTCTTTCGTTTCAGCAACAGTCTCTTGAACCGAAGTTCATGAAGCCATCAATAATCAAGAAGCCGATGAAACAAGAAAGAGGAAGACAAAGAGAAATCAGAAAGAATGAAGCTCCTTCATTGTCAGTTACTTCTCTTCCCTTCCCTCTTCTCATTCTTCATTTTCAGTGCTCCAATCCGTCGTAATTCTCTTCTTGCTGCTCTTGCCATTGGAAGTCCCCATAATATTCCCCATTTCAAGACCCTCGAAGATATCATCCAAGGAATCAAACATGTATGCTCAATGAAGATTCAATCTCTAAATCGTTCCTTCTCTTTCAGGCTGGTCTCGAATATTCCAATCTCATATTCGGAATTGACTATACTCGTTCTAATTATTATCAGGTATCGAATATTAGGGTTGCAAGTTCAATACCAATAGTATTACATGCCCTTCCCTCCCTGACTCCGCCCCTGCAATACTCTCGCAAGGGAGGGGGAGAGATGGGAAGAGGGTGCAATACTCTCGCACTCTTGCAATAGTATTGCAAAACTGCAATACTCCCGCACCCTCTTCCTCTCTTGGAGGCGAGAGGAGGGGAGATGGGAAGGGGATGCAATAGTATTGCAAGAGTGCGAGAGTATTGCACCCTCTTCCCATCTCTCCCTCTCCTTGCGAGAGTATTGCAGGGACGGAGTCAGGGAGGGAAGGGCATGCAATACTATTGATCTCGGTATTGAATCGACAACCCTATCGAATATTAATCTGATGGTAGTTCAATCGTTTTCTCAGGGAGAACGAACATTCGATGGAAAGAATCTTCATGATGTTGGAGGTCACGAACCGAATCCCTATCAGCAGGTATACTGTAGGAAATCGATTAATTCTAATAAATATGTCCGAGGTAATTGAAATCGTTGGACGGACGTTGTCTTCTTTCGATGCAGATGGACAAATTCCCGCGTATGGATTTGGAGATGAAGAGGTTTGAAAAGATAGAGATGAATGGAGTAATGAAAAGCATTGCAGATGACTGATAAGGGAATATTCAATATTCGTGATCGATATAATCTTGATGTTGATTGCAATGGATTCGAAGGTCCTTTCCTCCTTCCTCTCTTCAATCTCATTCTCTCATTTCAGAAGTGCTCAAAGTGTACAATCAGATAACTCCTTCCGTTCAAATGAGTGGACCTACGAATTTCGTTCCTCTTATTGAGAAAGCAATTCAAGTATGCAAGGAGAAACACTCATATCACATTCTTGTTATTGTTGCTGATGGACAGGTTTAATTCATCTTTTTCTTCTTCCATTCTAATCAATCGATTAATAGGTCACAAATGAGAAGATTAATCAGAAGGCAATCGCTGCTGCTTCCCATTATCCTCTTTCCATTATCATGTATAATCATTCCTCTCTTTCCCATATCAATCTCTATTATATTACAGGGTTGGAGTTGGAGATGGACCATGGAATATGATGAATAGATTCGATGAAACTCTTCCAAAGAGATTATTCGATAATTTCCATTTCGTTGACTTCCATAAGGTATCCCCTCCTCCTCCCCTCTCTCTCTCTCTTGATCGATCTCTTCAGGTCATGTTCAATGCCCCGAATGCTGAAGCATCGTTCGCTCTAAATGCATTGATGGAGATTCCTGATCAATACAAGGCGATAAAGGAATTGGGACTACTTAAACAGAGTAGAAGAGGATGAGACTACCATTGATCTATCTCAGGATGAACAACAGAGTATGACTCTCCCCTATCCCATTATTCCATTTATAATTCAATACATTTTCCATCCTATTATATTCCGCTTACGACCGATTATAGAACCATTTTAACTGTGCTGTTGTAATTATTGTTGTGTATTATCTACGATAAACACAAGGAGATAAATTAACACAGGTATCAGGAGAGAATGTACCAGAAACAGCTCTTTCGGGAAAAATTTATTTCAAAATTTTTCTAAAATTCCCATATGGTGATGGTAGAATACACTAGTGAAAAGAATTCGATGTACTAGGTCAACTTGTCCCACAGCCGGCTTTTAGCAATTTCCCGGCTCCGGTCCCGGATATGTCGTATCTCAGCTCCCAGACAAGCTAGACACTTGTTTTAGGGCCCAAAAAACGCGGAAAAATTTGATGAACAAATTTCTGTTGAAATTTTGTTGATTTGAAAATTTTCAAAAAAGTTGTGTTTGAAAAACCGTTTTTGGGCTCACTTAAAAAATATTTTCTATATCATGCCGTTCACTTGCAGGGCTTTTTATTGTTGAATATCAAATAATGTGTTCACATGTATATAGGAAAAAATATAAGAGAAAAATTTAAGGTGGCTCATATCGAGATATTTTTCATCAAAGGTGAAAAATCATGAAAATTTCCAAAAATATATTTTTTGATATTCACTCTAACTTCAATGTTGTTTCTTTAAATAACGGTATTATATTTTAAAACATGTTTTCGACTTGTTTAGTGTTTGTATATGTGGAATTATTGTACTATATTCGAATATTTCGATCGTTGGACACGATAACAAGAGTCTTCTGAGGTATTGCGGGAGCCTGTGGATCTCGGAGCCTAAAGTTTGAGCTTTCTCGATGAAACTTTTATGGTACACTATGATAGAGTCGAGAATACTGCTGTAACAGAACTTTTGTCCCAGAACCGGCGTTTAGGTATTTTCCGGTTCTATACCCGGCTATGCAATATTTCAGATCACAGAGTAGCCAGAGACCTCCGGTTTGGCTTAAAAAATGTGGAAAATTATTTTGAACAACATTGGTAATATTTTTCTCATACTATACCATCATGAGAGAACCCAAAGTCTTTGAGAAATTGGAGGTAAATGCCTTTTCAGGGCACACTATTTTTTGTTTCAGAAATCAGGTGTTCAAATTTTCCGATTTGAAAAAGTTGGCACAGATCTTCCTTGTTAATAGAAAAATTGTTCAAAAGTAATTTTCCGTATTTTTTAAGCCAAACCGGGGGTCTCTGGCTAATCTGTGAGCTGAGATATAACATAGGTATTTTCCGGTTCTATAGCCGTGTATAGAACCGGAAAATACCTAAACGCCGGTTCTGGGACAAAAGTTCTGTTACAGCAGTATTCTCGACTCTATCATAGTGTACCATAAAAGTTTCATCGAGAAAGCTCAAACTTTAGGCTCCGAGATCCACAGGCTCCCGCAATACCTCAGAAGACTCTTGTTATCGTGTCCAACGATCGAAATATTCGAATATAGTACAATAATTCCACATATACAAACACTAAACAAGTCGAAAACATGTTTTAAAATATAATACCGTTATTTAAAGAAACAACATTGAAGTTAGAGTGAATATCAAAAAATATATTTTTGGAAATTTTCATGATTTTTCACCTTTGATGAAAAATATCTCGATATGAGCCACCTTAAATTTTTCTCTTATATTTTTTCCTATATACATGTGAACACATTATTTGATATTCAACAATAAAAAGCCCTGCAAGTGAACGGCATGATATAGAAAATATTTTTTAAGTGAGCCCAAAAACGGTTTTTCAAACACAACTTTTTTGAAAATTTTCAAATCAACAAAATTTCAACAGAAATTTGTTCATCACATTTTTCCGCGTTTTTTGGGCCCTAAAACAAGTGTCTAGCTTGTCTGGGAGCTGAGATACGACATATCCGGGACCGGAGCCGGGAAATTGCTAAAAGCCGGCTGTGGGACAAGTTGACCTAGTACATCGAATTCTTTTCACTAGTGTATTCTACCATCACCATATGGGAATTTTAGAAAAATTTTGAAATAAATTTTTCCTCTGTTGCTACATTCTCTCCTGATCCCTGTGTTAATACTACGACCAGGTGTATGAGCACTCATTGTTGTATATTTTCTGATCTCGAGCAATCTTCAATGCGATTTATCCTGATTCGATTAATTATAGAAACATTCAAACTGCGATTTTGTTTTCAATTATCGAGGAAGAACAGAAGGAACAGATCAGACTATCTAACAACAATGATAAATAGAAAGAATAATTAGAGTGGTGGGTGTAACTAACTGAGAGTGTAATTACTTTCTTCCTCCTCTTTCCTTGATTGCCAGTTGGATCAAACTCATATTCGATGCATTGTAATATGCGAAGGTCGCATTATCCTTCATGAACATATCCTAAAAAAAGAAGAAAGATAGAGAAAGAAGAGAGAGATGAGTGATCCCCTTTCTTTCCTTTCCCATCCATTCCCTTTTCCCTTCAACTCACATTGAACTTCAGTTTCTGTTTCGTTACTTGGATACCGTATTTGTCCTGCAGCATATCCTTGAGTGACGATACCTTAAACAATACAATCAGTCTCGAATCATAGGAAATCAATTATTTAAATAACTGACGGGTGCTGCAGATTCGACCTTGAAGTTCTCAATTTGTCCATTGAGATTGTATTCAGTTCCAGTTGGGAATTGTACCATCACATTCACTGTCTCGGCCACCTCAAATGGATACACTTCCTCTCTCCTCTCCCCTCTCCCCATCCCTTTCTCACCTTGGCCATCCATTCTGCCTCAGGTATCAGATCATCTTCAGTCATCTTTGGTTTCTTATTAGCAGGTCCATCGAATAATCCAGCAGCAGGAGGCATGGGAAGAGGAGGACGACCACCAGTGGATACTCCTGATATACACTATTAGATTGAATAGAAGAGAAGGAAAAATATACCAGGAGGAAGTCTGGGAGGAGGCATCAATGGAGGAGGCATCGATGAAGATGGAGGAGGAATGGGAATGGAAGTTGGTGGACCATCTATAATCAATCTCTCTCTCTCTTCTTAATCTCTTTAATTCATACCTCTAGTTCCACTACTTTGTCCTCCTCCTCCTCTTCCATCATCTTCTCCAAGTGTCTGTCCAATCTGAGTCTGTTTAGCTCCTGCTTCTCCCACTCCGAAGATATCCGTACGACGTTTTGCGAAACTGAATAACAACTAAGGTATAAGAAGAAAGGAAGGATCACCAACAACCAACCAAGTAACTGAGGCCCAATAATTCAATAAATTCGTGCTAATCAAAGAACGTAATGAATAAAATAGTATACTTGGCGAGATTCTTGCCCACATCAGCTCCCTGTGCATAGAGTGGCTCTTCTCCCGTCTTCTCGGCCATTTGTCTCTCTCTGTCTTCCTTGTATTGAGAATCCATCGTATTGTATCTAAACATTCACTCATAATTATCCATCCCAAGTAGAGAACAACGAGGGAGGGCCCTCATACCTGACGTGCTCCTCCAATTTGTCCGATGGAATATATTCTCCAGTAAGAGGTGATACCAACCATTTTTCATTCGTATTCTTCGTTGCATGTGCCTTCAATGAGAAGTTGTCACTTTCATTCCAATAGTATTATATTATTAGCAAATAATCACTAGATGAGAAACCCTTCTTACCTTCTTGGGATCGAATTCTCTAATAACAAGATTTCCTTGTTTAGTAGGAGGAAGAGGAGCAGGTTGAGTGACTTCATGAGCAGCTCTTGCTCCACTTCCAGTTGGTCTCTTCTCTTCTTGATGGACAATTGTCTCTCCTTCATCATCAGAATTCTCCATATCCATATCCTCGGGAGCTGCAACGACCATACGATAGTTACTATCTTGTTTCAATCTACATTATTGTGTAGTGTATCGAATATTATGTTAATTTTAGATTTTAAAAAAATGGTTGCAATTAACTGTGATATATTGGTACCTGCAGCATGCATGGTCTCCTTCATCTTCTCAGCTTCTCTTGCCTCAAGAAGAACTCTCGCTCCCACATCCTTCGGTGTACACAGACCAGGAAGACTTGCTACAATAACACACATTCAGACACCTCACACAATCTGCTACTCAAATGCATCAACCCAATGGCTAATCACCTAATATAATTTTTTATTTTTAATATAATAATTGATTGAACTGACCGATATCTCCTGGTTGGAAGTCTACAGTCTGCACAACAACGAAATCATGCCAATCGATCTGTGCATATGCGACTCGTTCCTTCTCTGCTTCTGCTGCTTCTTTCTCCTTAAATATAAAAGAATTATAGGATAATTAGATTAAATATCATAGAAATAGTAACTTGGCCACTGACCTACCAGTGGGCTCCCGTAGGACAAAAATGCTTTGAATAGGGGGTGAACCTTTACCTTACCTTTAACAATATATGTATAATAATATATAATTTCTTGAATTATGATGTAATTGCGAACCTTAAGCCCTTTCTGGTGTTTCTCCCATGCAACTCTGTATTTGATGTCCTCGAGAAGCTTGGGTCGATTGAGTCTTTCTTGTTCCAGATCATTTACGATACTTTTCGCTGGAATAGCCACCTGAAATCATTTTAAGTACAACAATTATGTTGCGAATAACTCAAAATTTCAGAACTCCTCAAACGAAACATATTGACAATAATCCGATGACATAATTTTTCGAAAGCTTCTCTTGGCTTTTTAAGATGTATAATAAATGAAACATGGATTTTTTTACATTCTGCCACCTAAGAGCATAAAAAGCATTCTAAAAAGTATTTATAAAAGAAATCTTTTATGATTGAATATCTAATAGATACATACCTTGGTGTATTGCTCCACTAATTTCGTGAAATAAGCGAAATTAGAGTGCTGAGGCTTGAGAAAGTCGAATTGGAAATTCCTCATTTCTCTGTTCATCAACTGTGTAAGAAATGGACGTCCATTGCGAGCAACAAACATTGCTGTCAACTTAATCAGATCCCTAAAAAGTAATTACTTTGATGCAGTAAGCAAGGAATAAAGAATGGGGAGAATTACGTACAAATCGAATGCATTGATAGTACTGGGGTCCGCAGAGAATTCATACGGATGAGGTGGTTTGGTCGGAACGAACCTGTAAAAAAATTTTCAATAGAAGATGTAAAACGTAAGATGGATGAACATAAACTCCTACTCGCTCTTTTTGATGGCTTCCTTTACAGCTTGAGGAAGAGCAGTTCTCGGTGCAACTTCGATTGGTTTACCCTCTTGAAGCTCTTTCACCTTAAAAATCGGTGAGCGATCTGTTCAAATAAATAATAGTTCAGATAGGAACCATAATAAACCTTGTGCTTGTAATAGGCATTGTAAGGATCAGTATGAAGAAGGAAGTTGAAACGAGCGTTCCCGCTTTCTTTCTCTCTAATTTTGTTCTCGAAGTCCACTCCATTTCTGGCGACGAAATTAGCAGTCTTATCAACGATTGCTATAAGATGAAGATGAGATTTATTATATATTTTTATTCTTACTTCTGATTTCAGGAGGTGGGTAAATCAGTCCAATGAGCTGCTTTCCGCTCAGAGTAGGCTCGCTGTTGTCTTCCCGGACAACCACTTCGCCCGCAGTCGGTGGCATGGCTACAATATGGGTTTTAATACAGGTAATATAAAAAAATATATACGAACCGGGTGCAACTAACAAAACAACACAAGACGATATAATTCGAAAATATTCAACCAGAACAGACCAATGGATAGATACAGTACATGTATGTTGGATTCATCGATCACTACCTAACTATTTAACTTAATATTGTTTTCTGTCGACTTGAGCTTGCCTTCAAATAGAGCTTTCAAAACATTTCTATAACATTTAATCATTTATTCAAAAAATATCTATTTTATTGCTTAAAATTTAAAATACAAAGAATTGACTCTCGAGTTATGAAAAACATTGGTGCCTAGAGATGAGATGCCTAGGGATAGCTAGAGATGACGAGGCTTATCGGCAAGGCAGGATTTTATGCACGTTCTTATATAATATATTATGCCCATGTTATGCAAAGACAATGCATCTAGGTACCTGAAACGAACCATAAAGAAATAAGAAAAGGTGGGTACCTCGGGTATCGCTGGTAAAGTGTCCCTACATACATATACATGCCTTATTTTTATACTTATAGTGTTTTAATAAAAATAATGGCCACAATTAGAACAGAAGATGAAGGGAGAGCGACATGCACAATTTATAAGTGTTGTGGCACTTCTTTAATTTAGTGCCCAAAGGCCGCTCTCTAACATGCGAGTAGTGAGAAATGAGACAGCGAGCGATCTAATGAGCGAGGAATAAAATAGTTCACTACCTTTGGGCACTAAAGTAAAGAAATGCCAGTGTTTTAAACCAAAATACTAATTACAGTACTTTTAGAAAAGAATTTTAAAATGCCGCCTATTTATTTTTTCCTGAGAGACCCTGAGTAGAATACCGTATCATATCGAATTTACATTTTAAATTCAATTTAATTATTGCGAAATATGATGACGATTGTTTGCTGATTGACAACATCAGTGTTAATCCGTTTCTCCATTTTAAACTTGTTGCGGTGAACGTAATTTTAGTAATTGACTTTTCGCCACAGATGGCGGAGATGGAGACGGATTCGAAGCTGCTTGCAAGAAGACAATCTCATTTCGATCATGTTCAACTTCCTGGTAATTAGTACAGCATAATTTTAATTTAGCAGTTTTAGAGAACTTAATCTTCCTTCTCAGAACCACAGGGTGCTGGAAGCGAACCTATCGGAGAGCGCATCAATACTTTCATAAACGCATACGTTATCGACACGACTGCGTCTGTAGATACTGGATACAAACACGAGGTTTTTTCTCCTCACTCTAAGGCATTTCACGAAATAAGTGGCGCATACCTGACTATGTTGACATATTGTGCTCGCTCAATACATCATTTTGTTTTAAAGCTGGTCTTCACGGCGATCACTGCTAAGAGGGAATTCGCCGTTCATACGAAGGGAGGAAAGGATGAGTAGGAATATCTTTGTGAACTCTGTTTCTATGTTCACCGAATTTCAGTGCGATCAAACTCCTTCGTCACAAATGTCTGAAGAAACTCGTTGCCATTGTGTTTACCCAGAACGCTGACCATTTCACTAGAGGGGATGAACAGAAGGTTTTAAACAGCACTTGACGCCTAGTGATTTTGTATTCAACAGCCTGGATCACTTGCATTCGACAATGGCTGTGCACTTTATTCTCCCTATAAAATCGAACCGTTGGATGGAACTATTCCGCTGGTTAGCTACATCTATTTTTTTAACTTTAAATAAGACATTCAGGCCGACCTTCCCGAGGAATTTTTCGAGTTGATCAACGGAGTGAACGAATTGCGTTATTGTCTTACCTCCGTCGAGGAAATCCCTCTGAAGGTTCAATAATTGCTAATGTGTTTTCGTTTTTATATTTATATATGTATGTTCAGGGTCAAAATGTGGCAAAGAGAACCGCGATTCAGCTAATCGATGTTGCTTCTTGGATGAAATTGGACAAGTAGTTGTTATTCTCAAATAAAGCAACGATATCGGTTATTCAGGACTCGTCACATCCAGTTTGATAACAAAGCATATTATACATCAACGAAATGTCCTGATGATAGAATGGACGGTGGAAAAGTCGTGAAGAACGGATTTGCAAAGAGCATCCGTCCAATTGGTGCTCACCTGGCACTTCAGATCGATGGTAATTTTATCTGTTGATTTCAACCGAATAGTTATTTAATTGCAGGAAAGGTGTCTCCTTTCTTCAAATCTCAGAAGCTGTTCGACTTGTGCGAGGAGCTTGGTGGAACAAGAAACATTGGCCGCAATCGTCAGATGGAGCAGCAGATTAAAAGTGAAATCCCTCCGCTCAATAAAAAAAGTTTTTTTTTCAGATTTGTGTGTACAAACTACCCATCTCCCTCACAACAGGATTTTCCAGATCAAAGGATTCGCTAAATATAATGCTAATGAGTTAGCATTCCTTATATAGAATATATTAATAGTGGTATTTTAAGGTTGAAATTCGAGATGAAGGCTGAATCTGGTGAAATGAGAACCATTTCTGTTGCTCAGTACTTTGAAGAGAAGTACAAGGTTCACAAAAAGTCGATATTTTCTTACACGATACGTACTTTAGATGAAGTTACGCTGTCCTGATTTGCCGCTCATCGAAGAGCGTAAAGGTAGCAAGGCTTCCTTCCATCCCATCGAAGTGCTGTATGTCGTCGAAGGACAGCGAGTCAGCAATACTAAGTCGACTGCAGCAATGATCCAGGATCTGATCAAGGTATGCATGGAACATTTTAAAATAAATAAGTTATTTTGTTTCTGCAGAGAGCTCAGAAGAGACCTCCCGAGCTAATGAAGCACATCGAAGATCAGGCTTACAAGGCTTTTCTCGACGGTTCAAAGCACGAGAACCTCGAAGCATTCAAGGTGTTATGAACTATTGATTCGATTCATTTTCATTATTATTCTAGTATCGTATCACGAACAGACAGCTGACGTCTGCTGCCGACACTGTATTCTCCCCCACTGTACTTACTGCCAATGGAAAGGCCTCGGTATCTTGCAATAGTTTCTTATGATTTATAATTGATATCTGATCAGGACGACATGAAGTTTCCTGAAAAGTGGAAATTGGGAAACATGGATCGATTCGTCCAACCTGCCAAGTGCACTGGCGATATGTTCTGCATCGTATTCGAGAGATGCTATTCTGATAGAGATGCCGAGTACATTGTTTCCTTGTATATTTCTTAAGATTCTTTAATTCAGGGATGCCATTCGTAATCTCTTTGATGCAGGAAGACAGCGTGGAATGGATATTGACTCTCGCAATGCAATTTTAAATTTTAAAAGTATAATTAATCTCTTAATTTCAGGTCAAGATCGTGCCGATGTCTTCTAGCTTTGATGAACTCCGTTCGTTCATGTTCAGCAAAGTTGGAAAAGCAGACGCCGTCATTGGATTCACTTCATCCAATACTGATTGCGTCCATGGTATTTTTCTCATCTATTTTCTCTTTGTATCGAAATTCAACACTACAGAGAATCTGAAGTTGTTCGAAGCCGAGACTGGAATCGTCACGCTGCATTGCACGAAGAGAGTTATCGATCAGGTATATCTTCATCATTTTTAAAAATATATTTAGCGAGGGTGTTCCGAACATATTTTTAAGGTTCTGCAAGGTAAGCCGCTCGCATGCGGAAACATCATGATGAAGTTCAATCAAAAACTCGGAGGCACCAATTTCAAAATTGCCCCTCCTCAGGAGCTGGTCAAATATGCTCCTAAGCTTGCTGAATTGTGAGATGCCTGAAAACTGCTCGAAACCTCAATTCCCTCTTTCAGCTCGAAGACGTGGTTCAGCAAGACTAGAATGTTCTTCGGTCTCTTTGTATCACATGCTGGACCGCAGTCCTTCGCTGACAGAAGTGCAGGAATTCAACAGAGTGAACCAACTGTTGTTGGAGTGAGTCGATGGCATGGATAGATTTATTCAATCGATGATTTGTCTCCAGATGTCGTTCACGACGACCATGCCCACCAAACAAGATGGATGGTGGTTCATGCAGGAGCCTGGAGAGAATCTCATTCTCGATATGGTCGAGCACGTTGTTAAGGCACTCAAGGTATCAGGGTGTCCCACATATTTTTGGATTTTTATATTATCTCCATTCCTTTGAATCAAATTGTAAGGTATTAAAGTACACTGCGTCGAGGGGTCGTGCTTCTATTTTTTCCGCCATAGTGCTTCTATTTTTTTCCGTCATAGCACTATCAAAGATATCATTAATTTTTAAAGAAAATAGTGCGCAATTCATTTAATTTGCTTTTTGCTTTATTTCGAAAACGATTAATGCTAAAATCCAAAGTGCCACTAATATCGACGGCTGACCTGACAATAGTTAAAATTAGAATGAATCCGAATTCTGTAATTGCATTGCGTCATCACTATGAAATAAACATCCTTTTTTGCACTTTTTATTTTTTCTAGAAAGATCAACTTCATAAAATATTACAGGAAGTGTACCATTGGCTATTGTATTCATGATTAGGCAGTATATTGTGAAAAAAATTGAGAATGCGCGACTAGCTAACAAGTGAGAAATGTTGGAAAAACTACAAAAAAAGTGTTCTACATGAGATGTTTTTTTTCTCGATTCAGTTAGACCGCCTGTCTTCATTCCCCTTACAAAATCAAGTATTAGTGCTCAGAATTCTACCTTACACATATATATTGTTGTCACAGCGTGCCAGAGTGGATCGACTCCTTTGTTCGCCGCGGCGGACGTATTCTAATGCGAGAGCGAGAGACACGAGTCATTTCACGCCATTCGCACGGGTTTTGCGGCGTGATTTTGCAGGGTTTGCTGGATATTTAGCAAGATTGCGGAAAAGCAAGAGCGAATTTTGAAAATCGGATCCCACTAAACTCTCGGCATGAAGATTACCTATCGAACCATACTATTCCCGTGTTTAAATTTTATCTCTAAGTCGAGAAACCTTATTTTTTACGGTGAAAAATTGGCATTTTCGATGTTTTTCGGTAGTTTATGTAGATTTGCCAACGCTAAATGAAATATATCGAAAATCGGCTCCCACCAAAGTGTCGGCATGGAGTTTGCCTATCGATCCGTGAAATTCGCATATTTTTATGTTTACCCTGAACCGAGAAAAACGGTATTTTCGACTCAAATCTATCATTGTTGATAAATTTCGTAAATTTCAATTGAGTTTCACGAAATGATTAGGAAATAACGAGCGCTTTCCTTGGAATAACTTTGATTTCGAATAAGTTTCTCGAAACTACTAAATGGATGGCGACTTCGAGAGAACAAGTTTAGATAGGTTTGACACAATTCTTGCTCATTCCGACCGCATTGATCGTTCGAAATGAGACAGAATGATCGAGGTGAAAAGAGAGGAGAGAATCCCTCCCCGCCATGCAAATGAGTTTTTCGATCCGTTCTGGCACGCTGTGGTTGTTGCCAAAACCGGGGATCAACATCTTTATTCTCAGTTGATTGGCAAAATTTTCAAAATATCATAAAAAAATAGTGAATTTTGCATATTGCATCATTTAGGAAATTCTTATCAAATTTTAATGTATGATAAAATTCTTTAGTGGTAGCATGTAATATAACAATAGTAATTATGAAGATATTATACCCCAATATTTTGGTTTTAATTTTAATCACAATACGTGGAATCGCGATTTCAGTGCTTCCAAAAAGCCAACGGAGCTCTGCCCAATGACATCGTCGTTTATCGTAATGGAAAGAGTGAGGGAGAGTTCAAGGCGGTATGTTGCATCATTAATCGAATATTATATTTGGTTTTGAGATCTCGACGGAATCGGCCCAGTTCAAGAAGGCCTTTGCTTATGTTGCTGACAATTACAATCCCACTCTTACCATCGTTGTTGTATGCGTCGGATCCAACTATCGCATCGTCACTGAGGGAGTTAGTCTATCTGCCACATTTTCTAGCTAACTCAATATTTTCCAGCAGCGGGGTCTCGACAATGTCCCTCCTGGCACTTGTCTCACTGCAGAGGGATGCAATCCATTCTACAAGGAATTCATTATGGTCTCGCAAAGAGCAATCATGGTTTGTATTTATGTCATTGTTCTTATTTTTAATGTGTGAATGTACTAGGGTACTGCTCGTCCTATTCGTTACAACGTCGTCACTGAGATTCAAGGAAACGCCGGCAAAGTGCTCATGATCGATGAACTCAAGGTAAAACTTTAGTTCTACCAAAAAATATATTTTGTGATTAGCTCATCACGAACGCTCTGGCATACACCACTGGAATCGTTACTGCACCGATCTCTCTTCCCGGCCCAATCGACTCTGCTGAGAAAGTTGCCAATAGAGGCCGCAATAACTACAAGGCTACGATGTAAGCGAAAGCTATTGTTGTCGACGCTTGACTGACAATTCATTCTATTTTTCAGCATGTCTGACTGTGATGCATCGACGTCATCTTCGGGACCTCCGAGAGAACTCCGTCACGATGGTACTTCTGACTTCTTTAAGAAGCTTTCGCATAAGATGGAGACCAAAGTTGACCACACTCATTTTTGGGCTTAATGTATTGAATTCGTCTGTTTATTTGTTCATGAAAATTCAGAAGGTCCTTGTTGAATTCATTAATTTATGTAAGATGCTTCATAGAAGTAGAGTACTCCCTCTCTCCCTAATTTTAATGTGATGTTTAATAATAAACAACGTTGTACATATCGTTGCACATCTCTGTCGCAGAAATATCTGTCGCATGCAGCTAAATATCTGCAACGGTTGGGGTTTGTGAGTATTTTATGGGTTGTGTACATAGCGTGTTTTATTTCCGCATACCTAAACTACTTTTAAAATGAATACGTTGAACGAGCTATTCTGTTTTATCTCGCAAATTCATCGAATTAGAGACTGACCCAGTTTTGACTGAATATGCCTCTAGGAAGAGTGGATGAGGAAACTAATCCTATAGTTCCACTAGCCTATGTAATTCACTTGTTCTCTAATACTTCATTTTATTATGCGAGTTGAGGATTGGCTGGTCGATGGGGGAGTATATAAGGATGGCCATACCCTCTTCCAACCACACGTCGTTTCTCGTTCGGCGACATGACTTCAGCGTACTTCGGAGTTGGAGGTTCTGCTCCTGGAGCCACCTCGGCCTACTTCGGAGTCGGCGGCAGCAATCCCGGAGGTGGTGGCGGAGCTAAGCTTCCCGCAGGTATCGATCCCGTCCCTCCCATTCCCTACCCCACCGTACCCACTACTCATCTATCCTATTACAGGAGGCGGCGGTGGAGGAACGACCTCTGGATACTTCGGAGTCGGAGGAGCTGGAGCCCCTGGAGGAGGTGGAGCCACATCGGCATACTTCGGAGTTGGAGGATCCTCGCCCGCCGGTGGTGGAGCACCCCCTCCCCGTAAGTTACTGTAGTCTGTAGTTACAAGGATGTTCATCATCGATTGATTACTGTATTAACTGAATGGATTACAGCTATGCCCATGGGCGGTGCCCCTGCCCCGTCTGGTACCTCGACGATGACTGCTATCGGAGGAGTGCCAATGGGAGCTCCCCCTGCTGGAGGTGGAGGAGCATCGACCATGACTGCCATTGGAGGAGTACCCATGGGAGCGAGACCCGGTGAGGATAGGTTTCGGAATCATACACCATTAATGTATTCTATTGCATTTGAGTACGGTACTATGTATTGCAGGAGGAGCCTCGACGATGACTGCCATCGGTGGTGCCCCAATGGGAGCCCCTCCTGCTGGAGGAGGAGCGTCGACCATGACCGCCATTGGAGGAGCACCAATGGGCGGAGGAGGCGGAGCTTCGACCATGACTGCTATCGGAGGAGTACCCATGGGAGGAAAGCCCGGTAAGTGGGGAAGACTACAGCGAGAATATCTGGTTACGGTACCGTAGACTTGACGTTCTATTATTGCAGGAGGAGCCTCGACCATGACTGCTATTGGTGGAGCCCCCATGGGAGGTGGAGGAGGAGCCTCAACGATGACTGCCATCGGAGGAATGCCAATGGGAGCCCCTCCTGCTGGAGGAGGAGCCTCGACGATGACCGCAATCGGAGGAGCCCCGATGGGTGGAGGAGGAGGCGGAGCTAGCACGATGACCGCTATTGGAGGAGCCCCGATGGGTGGAGGTGGAGGAGCCTCAACGATGACTGCCATCGGAGGAGTACCCATGGGAGGAAAGCCTGGTAAGTACAGTATACATGTTCGTGCTCAGGGAATCTCAGACATTGCATCAATGTGTATATTCAGGAGGCGCCTCTACGATGACTGCTATCGGTGGAGCCCCCATGGGCGGAGGAGGAGGTGCCTCAACTATGACTGCTATCGGAGGCATGCCAATGGGAGCACCCCCTGCTGGAGGTATCTGCTATCCCTGATTTGACCTGTTCTAATCATGACAATACAGGCGGAGCCTCAACGATGACTGCCATCGGAGGTGCCCCGATGGGAGCCCCTCCTGCTGGAGGAGGAGCCTCTACTATGACCGCCATTGGAGGAGCACCCATGGGAGGAGCAAGTAAGTACTGTAGAATAGTGTGGATTCGTGTTCGTATCGCATGTGCAAGGGTTTCGTTGTAGGAGGAGCCTCTACTATGACCGCCATCGGAGGTGCCCCAATGGGCGCTCCGGCTGGAGGTACTGTAGGGATTGTAGGGGTTGGGACACTCAAAGGGAATGGGTAGTAATTTGATGATTGTAGGTGGAGGCGGAGCTTCTACGATGACTGCTATCGGAGGAGCACCTGGAGCACCCAAGGGAATGTCTACGATGACTGCCATTGGTGGAGCACCCATGGGAGGAGCACCTGCTGCTGCCCCGCCTCCTCCTATGGGAGGTGGAGGAGGAGGAGGAACGACCTCTGGATACTTCGGAGTTGGAGGAGCTGGAGCCCCTGGAGGAGGTGGAGCCACATCGGCATACTTCGGAGTTGGAGGTGGTGGAGGAGGAGGTAAGGATGACAGATGGATGAATAAATAATGATGATGTATTTTAGGAGCTGCTGCTCCCAAACCCGCTGGAGGATCAGCAATCCCTGGCCAATCTGCATACTTCGGTGTATCTGGAGGAGCTGCTGGTGGAGCAACTTCCGCGTACTTCGCTCCTAAATAATTGACCCCCACTCGAATAAATCTCGTCGATTATATTCTCGACATGTTCATAAAGTACATGATACTTGATCTGCTCTCTTGCTAAGAATGTGTTTGACACACAACATGAATATCTTTGGGAAGGGATTGTCTGCTTTGCTTTGATGTCTGCTCATACTTCTTGCTTTCGGAATTTTCCTTTCCCTTCTTTCCTTTTTTTCCCTTTTCTGACCTTTGAATGACCGCCATTGGAGGAGCACCCATGGGAGGAGCAAGTAAGTACTGTAGAATAGTGTGGATTCGTGTTCGTATCGCATGTGCAAGGGTTTCGTTGTAGGAGGAGCCTCTACTATGACCGCCATCGGAGGTGCCCCAATGGGCGCTCCGGCTGGAGGTACTGTAGGGATTGTAGGGGTTGGGACACTCAAAGGGAATGGGTAGTAATTTGATGATTGTAGGTGGAGGCGGAGCTTCTACGATGACTGCTATCGGAGGAGCACCTGGAGCACCCAAGGGAATGTCTACGATGACTGCCATTGGTGGAGCACCCATGGGAGGAGCACCTGCTGCTGCCCCGCCTCCTCCTATGGGAGGTGGAGGAGGAGGAGGAACGACCTCTGGATACTTCGGAGTTGGAGGAGCTGGAGCCCCTGGAGGAGGTGGAGCCACATCGGCATACTTCGGAGTTGGAGGTGGTGGAGGAGGAGGTAAGGATGACAGATGGATGAATAAATAATGATGATGTATTTTAGGAGCTGCTGCTCCCAAACCCGCTGGAGGATCAGCAATCCCTGGCCAATCTGCATACTTCGGTGTATCTGGAGGAGCTGCTGGTGGAGCAACTTCCGCGTACTTCGCTCCTAAATAATTGACCCCCACTCGAATAAATCTCGTCGATTATATTCTCGACATGTTCATAAAGTACATGATACTTGATCTGCTCTCTTGCTAAGAATGTGTTTGACACACAACATGAATATCTTTGGGAAGGGATTGTCTGCTTTGCTTTGATGTCTGCTCATACTTCTTGCTTTCGGAATTTTCCTTTCCCTTCTTTCCTTTTTTTCCCTTTTCTGACCTTTGAATTTGAGGAAACGCGAGCGCATTAGAATACAAACAAATAATAATTGAATTGAATAATTGATAATTGAATTTGACGTCCCCTCATTTAAATGCATTTCGAACCATTCTCCCCA
Source organism: Pristionchus arcanus (assembly GCA_900490705.1). NCBI lineage: Eukaryota > Metazoa > Nematoda > Chromadorea > Rhabditida > Neodiplogasteridae > Pristionchus > Pristionchus arcanus. Next base: position 189,666 of record LS486987.1, on the reverse strand, counting down.
GTCATTCTCAATTGTGTCAGTTTGTGATAGCAGCGCTCGCGAGCTACAAAAGTCGCGAGTATTTGAGAGAAATCATTCGCGAGCTGTTTTGCATAACCGCTCGGCGAGCAAAACTCGGCGAGCAATGCTCGAGCAAACAGCCCTAATATCAAGTAACGAAAGTGTGTTTCGAAATGAGATGGCAATGCATCGAAATTCCCAATTTCTATTGGAAAATCTGCTTTCTTTTTTTTGCCAAAGTGCCAAAGTTTTTGCCAAAAGAAAAAGAATACACGTAGAGGGTTGAGGTAGAAGGTTTGTATTGAGGAGCCATTCCTTTTCACAACCCGCTAGATGGAACTGTCGATCAAAAATTAATTCGCCATCACTAATCTATAGAGTTTGTCAGCAAAATCAAATCAATAATACAATTTGATGAGTTAATTATCGGATCCGTATAAAACGTGCTTTCTTTTTTTTTATCCATATTATTTGGGCTCGTGAGACAATGTCCTCAATGTATTTCAATAACAATACACACCACAATCCACAAGGTTCGATTTATTTCGTTTGAACGGGTTTAAAAATTTACACTTAATAAAGGCAAGCCTAATGGTGGTTCATCTGGACAAGGTCAAAGCTCTCATTATTTCAATCCAGTTGTATCGAACACTAATGGTTGTATATGTTATTTAGAACAATATAACATTAAAATTAATGTGCAGAAATGCAGACCACTTGCAACACTGGATTAAATTCGGTAGCAAAGAATCCAGTGGAAAGATCGTTGTGCTGCAATACCCTTTCGAATGCAAGTATGTGTTTCATAGTAGACGTACAAAACAAGTTTTTATTTTATTTTTTATTTGTATTATGATATATACTAATGCAGATAATGATACTGCTCAAAATCCCACGAACGAAATTCCTGTTGTGAAGAATAATACTCCGAATGGAGGCATAACTAGTGGCTACTACAATATGCCACAAGGTATGAATGCTATCTTGAGTATGGGTACAATCGTCGTAAAAAATTACAGAATCTGATAAACCCAATATCAAGAATGAATCGACGTATTTCACTCAAAAAAACGTTCGCCAAACTTCGAACTATTTTTCGCCTGCAAAAAGTTTTTTTTTTGACATATCACAATTAACTATCTCACAATATCTCAGATGGAGACGCATCTCCTCAAAATGCGCAAATTCGGTCAGAATACTGTAACATGGCGGGTGGATCGACTAATGCATCTACGTATCTTGCATTTAAAAAATGAGCAACCTCATCTAACTTTAATATAATAAACTAATTTAATGTATCGTTTTCGTTAAACTGCACATAAAACCGCGACCATGAAAAAGCACATATATATTCTGTATTTTCCCAATCCATCTTCTCTCTCCCCTCTCTTCACCTTCCTCTTACCTCTTCCCGCGCACTCTATTTCATAAATCCTGACAAGTTTATATGACATTGAAAATCATATGATTTGAGGGTGAAATGAGCTCCTCACAGAGCACATCGTCATCATTCAAGAATAATTTACTCAATCCTACAACTGAACGAAGCAGGTTAGATAGATAACATATTATAGTTGAGTGTCTCGTGACTCCTCCTCTTCCAAAGAAAGCGACTGTATACCGTCTCCACTCATTTCTTATTTTAAGGGAACGATTAAGAAAACGTGTGGAAGAGGAAAAAACGAAAGTATCTGAAACTAAGAAGAAGGAAAGTGAAGATAAGGGAAAACAAAATAACAGGTTAACCAGACAATATTATGAGTATTCGTGGTCATCCAATTAATTGGTTTTTATTATTCGTCTTAATGGTTTGTAACAGGAAGAGTTCTTCTCCTGTCAAGATAATGAAGACTCCTCGAGGGACTCTCGTTACTCCAAGAAAAGTGAGATTTTTGTTATTATGTATGTCAATCTGCTAGGGGCCTTATCGATTTCTCGTACTCTTTTTTTTAAAAATAATTTTTGTATTATGTAGGAGGAAGATGGAAGTGGAAGAAGAGTTCAGAAACGAAGATTGAGTTTCGCGAAAGAAGAAACGATTAAACAAAAGAAAGAATCACGTGGAAGGTCAGAAGTTGAATACAAGGAATATTGATATTTGAGAGAACAGCATTGATGGATGAAGAAATTATTTACATTGATTAATTTAGGAGTTTGAGTCCTACTAAGGAAGCGAAGTCTAGTCCGAAGAAGAAAAATGAAGTTGAAAAGAAAAGTAAGGGATCAAAAGGACGTCCTCTTGGATGGAGAAAGGAAGATAAAGGAAAAGGATATTTACATTTCGTCGGATTGAAGAAGTGAGTTTATTACCATGATTCTTAATTGAAATACGGTGGATAATGGACTGAAGAGTTTCAGAATTACTCCTGTCAAACAAGGAATGATAAAGAAGAAGAAGGCGGAACGACGAATTGTGAATAATATCAAGAAGAAATATCATAGAGAAGTGTCTCCTTGTGCAGTCGATGATGTTAAAGTGAGCAAATTTATTGACTGCATATTAGAATATGAGGCCGTTTGCGAGAGAATCGGACAAGAGTTGGCACAGGCCAAAAATGTTGACTCTCTGAAACTTTGCGATTCGGGGTTCTCGAGGGTGCTGATGACGATGTGCATACTCATTTTGCCCATAGATGACTCGTTGGCTCCAGATGACGTCACGTCGAAATCGGTATTTGACCTTTATCTCGGCCCCTGATTACTCTAAATTTTTGAGAGTTTGGGTCCTGGGGCAGAATTTGATGGCGATCGCGACTGATCACTTTATTTTTGATTAAAAAATTAAATTATTTTGTAAAATGGAACTTCTCGCAAACTACAGTGCTATAGGGGAGAGTAGTATAGATCGGACCGGAATGTCACGAGGATTCCAAATCTGTTTTCCGCTTCAAAATCCATCATGCTGCATTCGAAATATCCAACTTATAGTGTACATGGCATGTAAGTAAAGCTTACCATCTTTCTCCTGTTGACTTCCGATCTTTTGATCTACCCGAGTCTCTCTACCTTGACCCCTTCCCCGCCTCTCCGCTCTCTCTATTCCCTCTGCTCTCTCGCCTTCCTGGCATTGATGGTGCCGATGTAGAGGTGGCGTCCCATCGATGGTGGCGTACAACTCCCGCGTGCCAACGCTGCTGGGAGAGGGAATCCAGGCGGAGGGAATCGGAGACAGCGGGACGAAATTCGCACACCGCCGCTCGCCACTCTCTTTAGAACCCAGAATACAGCACACTACAGTGCCGATAGCACTGTAGCGAGAAGTTCCATTTTACAAAATAATAAAAATATTTTATGAAGAATAAAGTGATCAGTCGCGATCGCCATCAAATTCTGCCCCATGAGCCAAACTCTCAAAAATTTAGCATATTCAGGGGCAGAGATAAAGGTCAAAAACCGATTTCGACGTGACGTCGTCTGGAGCCAACGAGTGATCTATGGGCAAAATGAGTATGCGCATCGTCATCAGCACCCTCGAGAACCCCGAGTCGCAAAGTTTCAGAGATTTGAAAAATTTGAGCTGTGCCAGACTCATTCGGATTTGTTCGATTCTTTCGCAAACGGCCTCATATATATTTTAATAACGAGCTCAATTCATCAATAAAATATAGGGAGTGGGAATTCGGAAGAAAGGTCTCAAGGCCTCCCCAATGAAGACAAGAGCACTACAGAAGAAGTCGTATGTTATTCCAATTTATTTGGACAACGTTTTTATTGATTGATGAAATGAGAACTAAAATAGAAAGATGAATTGCAGAGAGAAAGAGGAGAATTCACTGATTGCTCGTTGTGTTCTGTGTAGATCGAAGGAAGGAAATATGCAATGTTGTGCTGAATGTAATGCATTATGTAAGTGAAGAGAGAGAGAGAGAGAGAGAGAGAGGGGGGGGGGATGGAATGATATTGTCCATCTCAGATCATCTTCGTAAGTGTTGTCGATACACGGAAGAAGCAGCAAATCGAATTGAAAGTGGAGAGAGAAAGAGATGGCTGTGTTCCAGATGCACTTATTGTACACTATGTAGTCAGTGATGAGAAGGGAAGTGATAGGGAGATGAGATATTACAGATGAGTATATCAGTGATCCACTTAATGTCGAATGTGCTGTTTGTACCATGAACTACCATGGAAAATGTGGAGAGAAAGCTGGAAATATGGTAAGAAGATTTGGCCTTCAGGTGCAACCATGTCAATTCAAAATTAATGGGTTTTTCGTTGTCAATCCTCATATGTATTATTTAGACGGCGGATTCGTTCATTTGTCATGGATGCATCAAAGAGGCAAAGAATAAAGGAGTAGAGAAGGAAGGGAAGAAGGGAGAGGAAGGTGGAGGGAAGACATGGCATAGAGGAAGGAAACCAAGGAATAGAGGACCACTGCCAAAGGTGAGAATGACTACTATGGGTTCTATTCTTATTTGAGATGATTAATATCCTTGATTATGGGAGTGAATATGATAGATCTCTTTTATGAATGAAATAATTGAGGGATGGGAATATGCAGAACATCCACCAGAAATGAATGAAGTGGAAGAAAACAGAAGAATTGAAGAAAGAGATGCACTCTACGATCAATTGATGGAACATATCACAAAGGGGTAAGGATTCATTTATTTATTTGGTGAAATGAATGAATTTGTTTAGCACCAATGGAAACCCAAATTCGCCCAGTAAATATGGAATCATTTCGTCCTCCCCTCAGAAATTGAAGAAAATTGCATTGCAGGTGAGTAAAATTGAGAAGAGGGGGATGGATGGAGGAGGAAGGGAGAAGTAGAGAGTGGAGAATGATTGAATGATCGCCCGTTTCAGAGTGATAAGGACCTATTCGAAGCAGCAAAAGGTGCATTGACTACTGAGAGAAAAGAGAAGGAAGAAGAACAAGTTAGTAGTACTTCTATGATGGTAAAAAAGAGGAAGGGAGGGAAGAGAGTGATAAGTTGTGATTTAAGAGGGATGATGAAGGAGTATCAAGAAGTGTAATTGATTCATCACCTTCTTCATCTCATTCATCTATCGATACTCGTCATCAATGGATTTATGTGGGAAGCAAGAAGGACAAAATGAAATCTATTTATAAATCTCCTTATCCGCAGGATATTCAAGAGGTGAAAAGAGATTTATTTTGAATCAGGGAGGGAATCTCGCAAATTGAAGTTGAACAGTAAATGTTTTCAGTCAACGAACGTGATGATCTGTCCATTTTGTCTACGGGCAAATTGTGATCAAGATATGTTTAGAATTCATGAAGTAAGCAGACCAATGATTACAACTGTATCATTCATTATTATTCTGGCACTTCTTTACTTTAGTGCCCAAAGGCCGCTCTCTAACATTCGAGTAGTGAGAAATGAAACAGCGAGCGATCGAATGAGCGAGGAATAAAATAGTTCACTACCTTTGGGCACTAAAGTAAAGAAATGCCATTATCTGTTAATTTTACTTAATTATAGCTTGAATGCACATGGAAATGTCCACCTGGAAATGAAATCTATCGAGATACAGGGAAGAAATTTTCATTCTTCGAAGTGGATGGAGCTGATCAAAGGGTATTTATTCCATTCTCCATTATCTATCCCGTCCTTCGTCCATTCAGTTGTATTGTCGTCGAGTGTGTCAATTGGGCAAGTTATTCATTTCATCGAAGACTCTCGTTGATGAAGTAGAGACATTCTTATTCTATATTCTCGTTGAACACACGAATGATGGATGTGAATTCGTCGGATATTTCTCGAAGGTGAGAGTAGTGAAGAGGAAAGGATGGGTGAGAATGGAGTGATTACAGGAGAAGAATCCATCTAAGAATAACAATCTATCGTGTATTCTCACTCTTCCAAGTGCAATGAGAAGTGGATACGGTCGATTATTGATTGATCTGAGTTAGTGAATACTCGTCTATTCAATTAATGTTCATTGTAGGTTACGAGTTATCTCGAGTTGAGAGGAAAATTGGATCTCCTGAGCATCCTCTCTCTGATCTTGGTCTACTCGCATACATGGGATTCTGGAGATCATCCATTCTATGCTATCTTAGGTTTGTTAGATTTGGATATGATTGCGAGATGATTCGGACTGGAAGGTACATTTTTGATGTGATGATTGTAGATCTCTTCGTGGTAGTCAAGTAGCATCAGTGAAACAGATCTCACTTGCTACTCGAATTGCCCCTCAAGATGTAATCAATCAATTAATGAGAGATGGACTATTATTCTACAAAGATGGAATGTACTATGTTAATACTGAGGTTAGTCCCTTCCTTCTCCTTTTCCTTCTCATCATTAATCGATATCAGCAACGAGCATACCGTATGCCTCTGGCCATGACTCGTCGTAAGACAATCGATCACTCAAAATTGAAATGGGAACCAGTGGAAGCGAATCAAAACAATCTCGATCCATCCAAACTAAATTATTATGTCTGATTACATGTGTTTGGTTGTAATTATAATAGTTTGACTCTCATCTCTTTTTTTTGTGCTAACGACCGATCTCTTTTTTTGTTTATTCCTTCCTGTATTATGCATAAATAATGTAATAGATTGATATGGTTTAAATGAAAGTGAGGTGTTATTTTCACTTGAATATCTTGATAAATTAACAATTGAAAGGGAAGAATGATCTGTCTCTTCCATTCACCATCTGTTGCACTCTATCCATTCATTCAATATGAGTATTAACAGGGTCGCCCCCTCTCCTTCACTACTCTCTCTTCTTCCTCCATCTTCCTCCCTCCTCCCTCCTCCTTTCCAATCCTTTCCTTCTATGTATGCCTGAGTGCATCTTGACGATCTGAGAGTATGAGTGAGATGTCACTCCATTCTCTCGATACTCTTCCTCCTGAACTTCTTCAAAAGATATTCGGCAAGTTGCCAGCCCATTACTGTCTGTCTACAATAGCAAGAGTTTGTCCACTCTTTTATCGATTGATTAACGACGACAATTGGTGGAATGGACGAAAGAAGGTGAGAAGACACTGATGAAGGAGGAATGAGGAAGAGAGAATTAATCGATTATCATTATAGGCAGTCAAACTGGAAGTGCATCCTAAAGAGGAAGAGAGTGAAGAATTCTCCCTCCAAAGAATTATATGCAGATCAGAGATTGAAGAAACAAGATGGAGAAGATTATCGGAACAGAAGATGTTAGTTCCGTTTCCTCCCTTTCATTAGAATGAAGTGAATAATTGTGATTGAACAGGCACTCAATAAATGCTCACTATGGGGCAATCAATTCATGCAAATTGTATGCAGAGACGAATGGAGGAAGGAGGTATGGAGGGAGAGGAGATAGAGAGAAAGAGAGAGGGAGGGGGAGGAAAACGAAGAGTGATTTCAGATGCATCTCAGCAGGAAGAGATCGAACCATTCGATTGTGGGATCTAGATAGAATCGTGATGGATTATGAATCAAATACGGTGAGTACTAGTCAGTAATCATATATGCCAATGTGTGGTTGAAGGGAGAAGAAAGACGAGAATCAACGGTATCCAATGTGGAAGCAACGAATAAAGGAGGAGGAAAGGAAATGCTCCATTCTGTTGATATCGCCCATTCTGTAAGTAGAATATGAAGGAGTGATAGAGGTGGAATCAATGAATTACAGGGATGGATATGGGTTGTCACGCGGCCTAATTCATCCAATATCACTTACTCTTGTGGATGGGATAATAATGTGAAGAGATGGCAGATTACTCCTTCTTCTATGAAGGTATTAAGGGACGAAGGAAGAAGAGAGATTGGAAGGGAATTAATTATAGGAATCAGGTCATCTCAATCTTGGATCGGCTGTAGTCGGATTGGATTGGATTGATGGAAGCGAGTAAGGAATATCTCCTTTATTAAAGAGTGAGACGATGGATCAATTGAATGATTAAGGAATGAATTGGTTGCATCGACATTCCTTCGTCGAGTTTGTCTATTGGATGTGAGAGACGATAGAATGGAGTGTACGAGTGAACACACGGAACACAGAAATGCTGTGATTGGAGTAGTGAGTAGAGTGAGTTAATGGAAGAAGGGGAGAAGAGGGATGAGGGATGACCATTCAGGGAAATTATGTGTATTCATGTGGAGAAGATCGATTAGTCGTCCTTTCTGATAGAAGGAATCTATCTACTCCAGTGGCTAAAACGACGTGAGTTGAGAGTACTGTAGAAGGAAAGACTAGATCCATTACAGTATCCCTCGATCGTATGGTAGTCAGTTGAGTATTGGACCGACTTCACTCGTTGTGGGATCACAAAAGGGAGAATGCTTCTATCTTGATCCCATGAATTTAGAGGTGAGCATGAAAAGAAATAAAAAGAAATAATAATAAATTAAGATGTGGGGATCATTCAACGTGCAATCAGTATGCGAAGGAACAGCGAATGGAGGAAAGAGTGATCCACTCAGAGGAATTATCAATACGGGACATTCAATTGTCACTCTCTCCAAGTATGGAAAATTGAATGTCAGTCCAATGATTCAATGAAAACGTATCAATAAATTGGATTCAGGCTCTATCGTATGGTCTCAAACCACGATCATTGATTGATTCATTGAAATTGGAAGGAGAACCATCGAGACTTGATTATCTCAATGATGACGTTGTCGTTTCTATGGGAGATGGAAGGATTGCCTACTGGTCTAAACCAAGAATATAACGTTTATGCTCTTTTTTACTCTCAATTTTCTATTGTCAATAATTCATAGACTATCACCGTCATACAATGGCAGTTGTATTAATATCTGAAAATTCCTAAATTCCGCTAGCCTAAACTGTGAATGAATCGTTCAATCGAGTAGTCCTCATATAGTCTTTCCATTTTCCAATGCACGATACTCAAATATGTCACTTTTTCGTATTTTTTTTCCGATTTGCAATATCTGATAAAGTTTCTCCTCTAAAAGATTGAGAAGTCTTCTGAATGCTATTCCGTTGTCCATTGATACGGTGTTTATACCATCGTTCTATTACTGTCCGTGAATTCCTTTCATAAATATCTAATTTAATCAAAAATCTATTATTTAAAAAAAAAACTATTTCACAATGTAAACCGAACCTTGAGCAAAGCCGGAAAAAAGATTTTTTGTCATCCCACTTCTTTTCTTACTTTTCTTACTTTCTTTTAAAATATCAAAACCATTTATAAATGTTGTTCTATCTCAATATTTATATATCTTGTCTAATCGTTAATATTGAGGGTGGAAATGGATGACGTGGAGATGATCGAGGCTGTCACTCAACCAGTTGACTACGTACTCAGTCGAGTACTCACTGGACACAAAGGAGAAGTTAAGAGTGTTGCCTCCACCAGTCAAGGTATGAAGAGAGAAGAATAGATGGAGAGAGGAAGGAGTCTCTTGCAGGCATGATTCTCTCTGGTGGAAGAGATGAGACTGTCAGAATGTGGATTGGACGGTAAGTGCACGAATGAAGTGATTTGACAGTTGCTGAGCATTGACTCATTTCGAATCACTTGATTATTCTTGCTCTACCTCCCATGTTCACTATATACGATCAATTTTGATGACTGGATTCTAACAATATGAATTCAATTGGTTTGTGGTATTGCAGTGGTGGAGACTACAATGAACACAATTGTCTTCCCCAACAACCAAAAGGAGCCATCGTGTACTCTATTGCATACTATGAGAATGACGATGAATGGAGGATATTCGTCGGAAGAAAGGTGACCAATCCCCCTCCTCCCATCTCTTCCTCCGTCGATCATGGGAACTAGTCAATTACAGGATGGTGCCATCGCTGTGTACGGTAGTGGCAGTGGAAACGACCCTCTAATCACACTCAAACACCATACGAGCGTCGGTCAGTTGAGAGGAAAATGATAGTGGTGCAAGAATAATAGGCTGATCTCTGATCTGAACTGGATGATATGTATTATGTAAATATGTGGAATTCATATCCCAGAGTGCGTAAATAACATTTATTTCGTTCATTCTAACTTTTTATCAAGTCATAATTCGGTCGAATGACTAGTATCGACAATGGACGATTGATGTGATTGGAATGTAATTCAGTGTCTTGTCTTCACGTGGATTCATTGAAAGGAAAGCTCATATCTGGCTCATGGGATAATCACATCATAATCTGGCCCATCGAAGAACTTACTCCAGGAAATGAAATCATAGCTGTAAGTGAGGGAGAGAGGAGGAGGAGGGAAGGGGTTCTCATCTATAAAATATATATCAGGCATTGATGTGTGAGGGTCACTCGATGTCAGTGTGGTCAGTTCATTCCCTCAATCGAAAGGATGAATTCCATTTCTTATCTGCAAGTGCAGATCAATCCATTCGATTGTGGCACAATGATCAATGTATAAAGGAATTCCGAGGTGAGAGAGAAGGAATGAAGAAGGAAGGGAAGATTGAATGATCTCCTCAGGTCACACTGATGTCGTCCGTTCTCTCGTTGTACTCGATCAATCTCATTTCGTATCTGCATCCAATGATGGATCTCTCGCTCTATGGAATGTTGAAAATACTTCACCTATTTGTATGGAGAAAGCTCCCACTGACGAATTCATTTATAGGTTTGATGAACGATAAGAAGGACAGAGTAGTAATGAATGAGATTTCAGTATGACTAGAGTGGGATCGGATACTCTGGTGACTTGTGGAGAGGGAGGACATATTATTGTATGGGATGTGAAGGAGAGCAGAGGAAAGGGATCAATCACACACACTCAAGTGACAATAGGAATGGAAGGAAGAGGAAGTGAAAGGGGAGTGATTACAGGTGATGCAGACTCCTGTGGCATCTCTGTGGAGTGTGACTACTCTCAAGAATAAAGATGTTGCCATTGCTGGAAGGTAAGAGAGAGAGAGAGAGAGAGAAGAGGGAAAGGAGTGAATGAATGGACTCTTTCAGTGATGGTCGTATATTCATCCTTACGAGAGATGATTCGAGAATCGCCCCTATTGATGTGAGTGATTCCCTCTCTCTCCTTCTCCTCTCTCATTCCTTTCCCTCTTCAGATCCGTGAGAATCTCGATGCTGAGTTATCAGTTCGTATCGCAGCTCTTCTCCAGCAGCAACAAGAGAAGGTACGGGAGATAAGAGAGGGAATACGGTAATCAAATGAGAATATTGAAGGAATCAGAAACAGTGACGATCAAAGTGGCCATCGATGATGGAAATGCGAATATGGAATTGAAATATGTAAAGGGAACGGATCCATCTCTTGCTGCTGAGAAGTTCATTAGAGTGAGTGGAAAGGGAGAAAGGAAGAGAAGAGTGAATGTTGCAGGATAACAACCTTCCCATCTCATATCTCAACGAGATCACTGATTATATCAAATCGAATATTCCTGAGGCAATGAATTTCACTGCGAAGAGACGGAAGATTGAACATGGTGGAGATGCGGGAGGAAAGGTGAGACCCCCCCCCCCTCTTTCCTCCCTTCCCTCTTTATTCCTTCCTCTCTTTCAGATGTCCTTCTCGATTCTCGTTGAAGATGGTCGTCAATTGACGTGTTCATTCGATCAGAATGACGATCCCGACCAAGTTGCACAAGAATTCGTTGAGAAGAATAAACTACAGATTAAGTATCTCGCATCGGTGAGTGGAGAGGGAGAGAGAGGAGAGAGAGGAGATCGAATAGATTTCTTCCTTTTAGACTAGTCAGATGGTAAGGAAGGAACAAGCAAAGAGTACTTTCTATGATCCATTCACTGGAGGAGGAAGATATGTACCTGGTGGAAATGGAGGAGGAGGAGAAGCAATGGGAGGAGATCCATTGACTGGTATGAGAGAGAGGAAAGGAGGGGGAAGATAGGGTATTGCAGGTGGAGGAAGATACATTCCTGGTTCATCCAAGAGTGGAGGAATTACTGATGGAGGAGATCCACTCACTTCAGGAGGAAGGTATGAGTTCATCTAGATGAGAGAGAGAGAGAGAGAGAGAGAGAGAGAGAGTGGCCATCCTTCTCTGCAGATATGTTCCCGGTGCAACGACTGATATCATTATGCCCAATGCATCTCTTCCCATTGACAAGAAGAGGCCAAGAGGAGAATTGTGTCCACTTACCAAGTATTTCGTATTCGGAGCTGAACAATTCAGCCAGAAAGTGAGGAAAGAGAAGGAGATGGAGAAAGAGAGGGGAATCATTTGAGGCATACGATCGATTGGTGGAAGACAATGAGAAGAGTAATGAAGCTGTGAGATTGAGAGAAGATCAATTATTGATGTTGAAGGAATTGGCCATGAATGGACCTGATGGAGTGAAGGTATCCAAGAGAAGGAACGAGGGAGAAGGAAGAGGGAGTTGATTCCAGGATGAACAGATGTTAGTGGATACTCTGAATGTAGGATTGGAATGGAATATCGATCAACTTCTTCCTATTCTCGATCTATTCAGAATTGCCATTCTCAATGAAGATGTCAATAGATATTATTCAGAAGGAGTGAGTTGATACATTGTAGATATCAATGAAGATAATAATGAATTAAATAGGATCGATCGACGATGATTCGTGAGAGATTATTCGCCCTTCTCGTATCTGATTCTAGTGAGAATCTTAAGGTGAGAATAACAATATACATTATGGACCCGAATAGAAGAAGGTATTCAATCTCTTGTCATATCAGGCAATTGTATGTCGTGCCATCTGTAATCTATTCCATCATGAATCAGGAAAGAAAATGATCTCGTCTGAGATGAAGACATTCCTTCCCATATTGGGAATTCATCTCCTCTCATCCAAACCAATCCTTCAGGTCAGACTCCCCCCTTCCCTCTCCCTTTCCTTCCATTCCTCATCCATCTCTTTCTCTCAGGTTGCTGCAGCTTCTGCTCTTTCTAATTGGTCATATCTCCTTCTTCAAACCTCTGATAATGTGTGTGAATTGGGTCCTCGAGAGGATGGAATTAGAGAGATCGTCAAAGCACTTGAATCTCATCTTTCATTCGGTGGATATAGAGAGGATGCCCTCACTAGAGTACTCCAGGCTATCTCCACTCTCATGTGGGGAGATGTCACTGTCATCAAGGTATTCCAATCATTACTCCGCCATTCCATATCAATATTGTTTTTAGTTGGCCAAGTCTCGTAAGATCGTGGATATTGTCAATCGTATCAAGGATGCAGTGGTTGACGAGAGAGGAAAGAGCCTGTGCAGAGATATCGTTGAGATGACATATGCTGTATAGAGTAAAGAGATGAGTACCTCCCTACCCCCTCTTTCGTCGTTCATTTCCAAAAGAATCAATACTGTATTTGTGTGTTCATACCATATATTTATTCATTTGTGTTGCCTGTTATTCTATCTTGTAAGTATTTAACTATTGGAAAAAGTCTTATCCGTCATCATTGCCCCCGCTAACTATTTTACTGATATGACTCTTTAGTTATGTTACCGATGATACTTGTCGAACCCGCAGAAAGAGTATGAAGAATGATAAACCGGTATAGAATGGAATCATGTGTTCATGCTTGACTAGTACACGTTACAAACGTTTGAATATACATGACAATGTGAATATAATCGTTCTTACATAAATAATTTATTAAGAGTGACTCAAATGGGAGAAGATGCTGGTAGGAAGTCTCAGAGACAGGTAGATTGCAGTGGAGATTAATTGAAGACTACCATTCGCCTTTACAGTTTGCACAATTAGTAGAGAGGACAATAGTGGAATCGCATTCTTTCCCCTCTGGCCATGGATTTCCTGGTTCGTGTAATCTTTGATCTATTCATTATCCTTAATTATGTTGTAGGGTACAAGCCATTCACTTCGGTATTGAAAGAATTGCGATATAGAGAAATGGGAGATAAAAGAATGCGATTAAATAAGATATGGCCATCTTTGATGAAGAGTGTAAGTATTGTAGATATGAGGTGATGAGAGGTGGATGATATCCCTTTCAGGAGAATCGAGAATTTCAACAAAGTCATGAGTTCAAGGTAAGAGGAGAAGCAATGCTCGATAGGTTTGTAATGATGAGAAGTATCGATTGATTATCGATTATTGAAGTCGACGTGCAGTATCATCTGCTGGAGTTATCGATTTAGAAGAGGAAGCTATGAGGTGAGGAAGATTGAGAATGAGAGAGAGGGGAAAGGGAATATTGTATTGCAGAGGATTCGTACACGATAGAGCACAATTTGATGGTCATTCTGTTTCATGGATTCTAGCTATGGATACTGAAGCATTGTATGTGAAGAAAGAGAGAGAAATCATCTAGGGAATGAAGAAAGAGAAAGAATCTTTAGAGCGAGAAATAATGCTCATATCGAGACTAATGATCATATGAAGAGAATTATGGAGAAATATGTGATACTCATGACTAATTTGGGACAGGTTTGTATTACCTTGCATTACCAATTTGTTTTAGAAAGAAGAAGAAAAAGCAGAATGATAACGGATTGTAGATTCGAATGTACGTGGAAGAGGATAACAAATATGTACTTACTCATCGATTCAATCTACCCGCACATCTATATACTTTCAAGTTAGTCAAGATAAGGATGACACTCATAAAATGAGATTTAAACTATAGAACACTGAGTTGGAATGTAGAAAGGGACGAGATTTGTGCACTTGGTGTATCGCCCAGAATGCATATTGATGAAATTGGTTAGTTAAAGAGAGAATGATTATACATTAAATGTTTCATTCATTCAGAAGATTCTCAATTTTCTCATACTTCTCGTCGATCAAATTCAAATCCTTTCACTCGATCTCATGCTCTTGCTGTTATATCAGTTCATCCTATTGTAGTTGTCAAGTATCTCGTCAGATTGGATCCACAGGTTGATATCCTTCTCCTCCCTTCCATCACTAATCTCTATCTTCACTTTTAGATGTTCGGCCCTGTGAATAATATCCACTTGCGAGGAGATGCTCTTTTATATATGTGCCAAAAGAATATCATGGTGTATAATATGCGGGAACTATGTGATGAAGTGAGTTGAATACTGTATCCGAATGTAATCAATATCACTTATTCTCAGTACATCCAATCGGTACCAACTCCTGTTGATTACGGTAGTCCAAGTAGTGATCGAGTCGTTCTCTTCAATATGATTATTACTAAGAAACCTCAGCCAATCAGAATATTCTCCGGTATGTCAAATAGAGAAAGGGAATGGATTTATTTTGTGTCCATACAGGATCGTATTATTCCATTGATTTCGGAGATTCTTGTATGCATTCCCTCCTACTCTTCAATAATAATAGAACACACTGTCGATTGGAAGGATGTGATGGAAGTCAAGTGAGATCATTTATCCATTTGTATTAAATTATAATTCATTCACTTCAGCCAATATTCATTGATAGATGGAATGATAATATTCCTAGTTCGATGAGTCTTAGTCGAGGTGATGAAGGGACTAAATTCCATCCAGATTCTTCTTCTAAAATTCTTCGGATTGAAGGGAATTTTCTCAAGTGTTTCACTATCCAATCGTATGTTTCAATATATCCTTACTACATTATTACTGTAAAATCGTTTTTATTATGAAAACAACTTTTACTTACGGCAAGTAACAATTTTTCTTTGTTTGAGAGTTTGGAACGGGGAAGGATTAAATGGATATGAGGAGAATGAATCAAGAGTGAGTCTACTATGGAGTGTACGATTACTCCCTCTTTCCAGTAGAATCAGGTAATGATGAGAATGAAGAAATGAGTGAATTTGTGATATTTTCAGACCACCGAGTCCGGATATATCGATGGATAGAGACAGTGATCATGCATCTCATACTAATGTCCGTCAATTCCCTTTTCTATCCCATAGAAGGGATAATTATTCATCATCTCAGGTTATTAACAGCATCAAATTCGTCCCTGGAAATATGCTCATGATTGTGATTACTTACAATGCTGATATGGTAAGAATGGAAAGGTGCAACTCATTTCTAATCAATCATCATAATAGGCCCAGATCGAGTTCCATCCTCCTCCATACGTATATATCCCTATTGCAATATTCCTCGATGCTACAACGGGAATTCTCGTCAAAGTTACTCCCATTAATAATTCAATATTCTACACATCGGTATAGTCATTGATTATCACACAATAATTTTGGGATTGAATACATTTGAGGACACTGTTCAAATGGGATTGGGAGGTCTTTTCTCATTGGCATCATCTGATGGAGATGCAAAGATTGTGAGAATAGATCGATTAGTAGAGAGAGATCCACCTAAAGAGGTATTAAGACGCCTCTTATTCTATGATTACTCCTTACATATTTACAGTTGCCCAATTATAAAAGTGGCGTTCTGAATAGAAGGCAACGACGATTGAATAGAAGAAGGAAAGGATCAGATACTGATGATACTCCTTCTAGAGATATACGTAGTCTATTCCCCGGATCACATGAAATTGTTTAGAATAGAGTAGTGAATGATCTTTGATCTTTGTCATGTTCATAGTCTTTCATTCCCTTGTTTCGATGCATAAGGTGCTGCATACCTCACATTTCAAATGATGCTCAAAGTAGATAATAAATTGTTTTTTTTAATTCCTGAGAATGTTTGAAATGGAAATTTGTTGTCCTTCAATGATATTATCTGCGAGTCTCTCATAAGAGCATTGAATGGGAATTGAGTTGATGCTGAGATCTTTCGTGAGGTTGACAAGCAGTAGATTATTATTAACAAATATGAAGAACAAGAAAACTGCGACGGGGAGGGAAAGAACTACAGTTGGATTGATTGGTGAGGATTATATACTGAGAGAAATGATGAAAGTGAGTGTACAGTTATCGGAGATGAGATTCTGAAGGGAGGAACACAGGACACGAACTCATTCTTCATATCACAACGATTGAGGGACAAAGGAGTTGTATTGAAGAAAGTGAGTGATATATTGTGGAAGGGAGAGGGAAGGGGTAGATCAAGCATGGGAAATGTACTTCCTCTTCTTTTTATCCACTGGAGAACAAGCTGATTTCATTCCGCATAGACAGCAAATGAAGAGAAAGATGAGAGAACCAGAAGCTAAAAGTGATATTAAATGGGAAGAAGGAAGGGGGAAGAATAACCCGCACTGATGAAGAATATGGCCTTCAGTTTATTCCATTCATTAGGAGGTTGGAAGTAGTATACAACCTCTTTGTTATCCACAGAAGTTATTGAAGTATTGTTGAAGGCTACATAAAGAGTAGAATTGCCATAGATCAACTACCCTACCCATCTCTCCTGAATTGATGTCACCAGGTGGTTGGGAGAGTACGGTAGTGATATGAAAAGCGAGAAAGGGGATGAGAGGGTAGATCATCCTTGGGAAGGAAAGAAGGAGGGAATGGAGGGACAGAGATGGGAAGTTGTCAATGGAGATCCATTCGTGTAGTCATGGCAATTATAGAAGGGAAGAAGAAGGGACGATCTCCCTTTTCAGATCTCAGTCGTTGGAGACGGAATTGATGAGATATCCGATGAGGTACACTAACACATCCTAATTCATCGGCAATTGATAATTGAAGGTGTTATCATTCTCTTCTCGATTCGATCTCGTTTTCACTACAGGGGGAATCGGTCCCACCCATGATGATAACACATTCAATGGTATACATCAATATATCAATTAGATATCGTACTTTGATCTCTTGAGGACTCGCGAAGGCATTTGAAGATGAATTATTTCTGTGTGATGATATCGTCCATGCTATACACGCAATATTACCCGATAAGGTAAAATGCGACGAGGAGGTTGGAATGAATTGATCATTTGCAGTTAAAGAATAATGAAGATTCTCCGAAGAGAAGGAGAAGTAATTCGTATGTGTCTAAACTAGCTACGGTAGGTCAATCTCATAACTCTATCGCTCTTCCACTCATTCTCCCTTCTTAGATTCCTCGTTCTTCCACTCTTCTCTGGGGTCAAAGAGACGGAAATCGATCAACTTTTCCTGTTGTGAAAGTGAAGAACGTGATTGCATTCCCTGGAGTACCGCAATTCTGTAGAAGAGCATTCGTTGATCTGGAGGTGAGGGAGGAGGGAAGGAAGGGGGGAGGGGAGGGAATAGAGAGGGGAGAGGGCGGAGGGGAGAGACCTGTACTTGATTCGATCGCATACTCTCTTGTATCTCACTTCCTAGATATTTCATAGTACACGTCATTACACTCTCCCTTCCCTCCTCTACTTTCTAACCGCGTCTTGCGCACTGGTTCGGATACAGGACTCCCCCTATTTTTACTCTTGGTTTGACTCATAATAGAGATTTTGGAAGCAAAAACAGCAATATTTTTTGACTCCAAACTCCCGAGTTTAGTCATTCGTCCGAGAGAGTTGGTGATGACTTCTCCACCTAGTCTCTCCCTTCATCATCTCGATCATCATCTAATTCAGAACGAATTATTCCCATCATCATCGATCGAACGTCAATTCTCTCGTGTTCTCTATTCTTCTAAGACTGAATTTTCATTCTCTGATCGATTGTCTGCCGTAGCGAAGATGTTTGAAGATAATGTTGAGATTGGAAGTTATCCCGTATTGGAGAATAAGTGAGAAGTTGTAGAGAGGATTCCTTCCTCTCTACAAAGTACAATTCCATTCTCTTGCAGCTACTTCTCTACTAAATTGACTATCGACAGTGAATCGATAGAGGAAGGAGAGAAAGCAGTGATGGAATTAAAGAAGATCATCGGAGGTGAATTGAAAAATGATGGATTAATATTATTGATTGAGTTGTTGCAGATAATCTGGTGATCTACGATGATTTCCCTCACTTGAATACTGTTGAGAAATGGGAAAGTCTAAGAGAACGATTGAAGAATGATCATGATGGAGGTATGTGAGAAGAGGAGGATTATCAAATGAGTGGATTGCAGGAATATTTCTTGCGAAGTTGGATAGAGCGATGGAGATAGTGGAGAGACAATTGGATGAATATTCGTGAGTGAACGAAGGAGAGATAATTGATTGAGGGATCAATTCAGATTAGATGAGATCGCCCTTTCATTCAATGGGGGAAAAGATTGTACTGTACTACTTCATCTACTAAGAATCGCCATCGATAAGTATGCCTATCATTTCAATGTGTGAGATTGATTTGATAATTGAAGGAAGTATGGAGCTAAAACAAAGATGTTCGGGTTCCATATAATGGTGGAGGATCAATTCCCTGAGATGAGTCAATTCATAATTGACGTTTCTTCCACGTGAGTAACTACTCTTCCTCTCCCCTCATTCTCTTCTCTGTACTTTCAGATATGCAATCGATGTCATCGAATATTCTGGTCCTCTAAAGGAAGGTCTCATATCCCTTCAGAAGGATCGTCCATCTACAGTAGCTGTCCTCATGGGAAGTCGATCCAGTGATCCTAAGGGGAAATATATGAAGTGAGCGAGTTCGGTAGAGAAATAGTATTAATGTTTCAATTGAAGGAGTCCCGTTGAATGGACTGATAGAGATTGGCCTCGTCTATTGAGAGTTTGCCCTATTCTTGAATGGAGGTACACTATTAGAATATATATCGAATCAATAGTGTCTTCCTTTCAGTTATTCTGATGTATGGAAGTTCCTTCGTGCTCTGTGTGTTCCTTACTGTAAATTGTATGATGAAGGTTAGTAGAGTACTTTCGTTTTGGTCAACAATAGATTCAATTGTAGGATATACTTCATTGGGAGGAAGAACGACTACAAGGAGAAATGATGCACTTAAAATAGTGAATGAGAGAACGAATGAAGTGAAGTGAGTTGAGAGAAAGATTTAAGAGAGGAGTGAATTGATCTCATTTAGATATCTTCCTGCATTCAAATTGAAAGAAGATGATCTAGAGAGACATGGAAGGGAACTCAGCATCGACGAGATCAAATCATCCATTTAGGTATTCTGTATTTTCAATTATACTAACTATTCATATCTCACTGTGATAACCTACTGATAATGCAATCTCATTCAAATTGTGATTCGATGTATATATCCATAGATAGATAAATATAGATATTACATAATAATAATTTATTCATTTCTCACACAATATCGATCAATTAATCAATGGTCGATTACATAAATCAGAGTTGAACCCGAATGGAAGGGTGAATGAAGGGTTAGCTTGGCTAGCAACACATTGTTAGTTCAATATTATAATAAACAAAGATGTTCATGAATATCTCTCCCTACTCTACCTAATGAGAGTAATCTAAAGGGAATGAGATGACTTTCGAGGGGGAGAAATGGCTGTATCTGATTGAGAAAGACGACGAGGGGGCATTGTAGATGGAATAGGAGGATGGAAGGATGAATCTGCTAGAGTAATACTCTGATCATGAAGGGAAAGAGTGGAAGCACTTCTATTATCACTCCTTGGTGTTTCTGTGATAGGAGGAGCAGGGAATGGGAATGCATCAGAGAAAAGAGGAGGCATTGTCTCACTCATTGATCCATCGAATGGACGATATGAATTATCTGCTGGATCAACCAATGATTCACCTGATGAGGGAAGGAATTATTGGAGATACAAGAGAGAAATAACTAATTACCTGCTAGACCATCACGAGTTGTATCTCCAACGATAGACGTTGATGGAGTACCAGAGGGAGATTGACGAAAGTTGAAATGATTCGAGAACGGAAGATTGGGGAATTGACCAAATGGAGGAAGAGATGGAGGAGGAGCAAGGTATGATGAACGAGGAACTGATTCTATGTGAGACTGAAAAGGAATTCACTGAGGAGGTGTATTATATTGTAGCGTACTGTCTACAGGATCTATAGGATTTTCAATAAATCATTATAATATTAACCTTTATACGTCGGAGTTCAGCAATCTGAGCCTGCATTAAATTGTATTCTTGTACAGGAATATTCTTCATATGAGTGTTCACATGTGATTCGAATGATGATCTGGAAGGGTAAAGTATTAATAGGAAGTTGATACGGTAGTAACTCACTCGTATCGATCCTTCTCTTCCATTCGTCTCCATTTTTCAACTTCTGCTTTGAGTGCATTATTGGCAATCTTGAGTTCCTTGTTCTGTTGTCTCAGTAGATCCACCACTTCACTACAAATATCGAAATTCACATAAGTCATTCCCTCCTTTTCATTCACTCACTTGTTTCTCACTTTCTCCTTTTCCCTCTCTTTCTTCTCTTCTCGATAGGCTAATTTAACATGATTATACTTATCTTGATAGTTAATCTTCTCTTCTTCAGTCCTTCTCAATTTGTCTCTGATCTGCAAGGAACAAAAAGATGAAAGAGACCACTTGTCATCCCTAATCATTGCAACTGTTGAGGTGAGAAGAGCCACTGGGCAACTACTCATTCCTCCCTTTCGGCTTCCCCCCTACACCTCTCCTCCCTTTGAGTCCTTTTATGACTAACCCTATCCATGACATTGTAGTCCATATTCTCTTCATCACTTTCATCAAGGGAAGAATGATAATGACGAGGAGGAATATCTCTTTCCCTTCGAGAGAAATGAGATGACATAGGGGAAGGATCTTGAGACGAATAATCTGAATTTCGCTCCTCTCGACGATTCAGAAGAATACTGTAATCAGATGAGTTATTGATCCGTCTCCATTACTCTTATTATCTCACCCTCGTTTATTTCTTCTTTTATGATCGAATTCCCCTCGATTTCCCATGGATTCATCATCTCCATCTCTCATCTGTAATCAATCCATTTCTTCCCTCCTTCCCTTCTCTTTCATTGACCTCTCCTCCTGGACATGACTTCGGTCCTCTGTTATACTTGTGTCCGACTGATTGGTAGAAAGAAGGAAGATGCTCTGCCCCAAACGATCGATCACCCAAATGAACCGATCGACGGGTCTGATCACGCTGAACAAATACGATAAGAGATGGATACGGTAGGAGATGGAACTAACCTTGAATTGATTTACATCCTTTTTCGGCTCTTCCTTCTCTTCCTTCTTCTTACCCTTTCCGAAGAAAGTTTTCATGAAACTCATCCTGAAGAGGAATGGAGATGAATGACTGTGAGACAAAGATGGAGAAAAGTGATAGGACAGTGCGATTGGGGGAGGAGAGAGTGGGAGAGGGGAGGAGAGGGGAGAGGAGGGAGAGCAAAGGATACCGCTGTAGCATGTGTGACAAGTATACCAGTGGATAAGGAGGCTAAGGTGAAGGGAGAGAAGGAGAGGGAGAGGGAGAGGGGTCAGTGGATGGAATGAGAGGAAGAGGAAGAGAATGGAGAGATAGTGGAAGGAATAGCTATCTAGAAGAGTAGATAGTAGTTCCTAGATAGATTTCATGCCGAGATAAAGATGAGTAAAAACGTGTAGCGAATAAATTTTCGATCGGAATGAAACGTGGATTTCGCATTAAAAATCGATAGATCATATGGGTAAATTGGAAGAAATGAAGAGTAAAAGGAGAAAAAAGAGCGACGGAATTGACCATCTGTCAAACACATGGAAGAGGATAGGAATTATGGATTTGAACGAATGGAATCAGAGGGAAGAAAACGACGAGTAGAAGAAAGAGGACGAGAAGAGAAGAGAACAGAAGGAAGGAAATAGATTCAAATGAGAGACCTTCCCGCCTCCGATCGGGTGATTCCCTTTGATGTGAGAGAGGGAGTGCGCGTCCCTTTAGAGAGTATAGAGATTGAGGAGAGTTCAGAGAGGTAGAGGATGAGAGAAAGGACGATGGGAAGAGGAATAGACATAATTGGAGAAGGGGGCTTACGATTAGAGAGAGAGAGACAGAAGGATATTGACAATGGGAAAGATGCTACTGGATGAATAAAGAAAGAGATCAAACACATTATTCATTCTTATAGTTTAAACAATGGGTTAACGTTATCGTGTATTGATCTGAAATTCATCTGAATTTTTCAAAAGTTTTATCGTTGTAGATACGACTCGAACAATATTTCTTAGATAGAATATGAGGCCGTTTGCGATAGAGTCAGGCAAATTCGGAGGGGTTTGGCACAGGTCAAAAATGTCGATTCTCTGAAACTCTCGAATTTGGGGTTCCCGAGGGTGCTGATGACGATGAGCATAGTCATTTTTCATGTCGAGCCTCCGTTGGCTCCAGAAGACGTCACGTCGAAAACGGTTTTTGTGGAATTTATCGCCCCAATAAATCGCTAAAATTAAGAAAGTCGGTTTCCCGGGGTAGAATTTGATGCTGATGACGCCTGTCGAGTTCATTTTTCATGAATTATTTTAATTATTTTTAAAAATGAAAGTTTTGAATGAGGCAAAACTGAGCTTAGCAACCTACACAGATCGGACCGGCGTGACGAGAGGATTCTAAATCTATAATTTGGTCCAGATTCGTCCCGCGGTTTCCAAGATTGAAAAATAAGAGTGATCGAGATTGTAAGTGAAATTGGCCATCTTCCGTCTCGATCTGTCCCTACCTCTTCCCCTTCTCACTCTTCTCGCCCCCTCCGACGAGAGAGTGTGGTGGTGTGAGAGAGCGCAGACAGGCGAGTGAGCAGAGATCGGAAGTCGAGGGAGATCGGAAGAGGGTAGGGGCAGATTGAGAAGGAAGACGGCGAATTTCACTTACAATCTCGATCACTCTTATTTTTCAATCTTGGAAACCGCGGGACGAATCTGGACCAAATTATAGATTTGGAATCCTCTCGTCACGCCGGTCCGATCTGTGTAGGTTGCTAAGCTCAGTTTTGCCTCATTCAAACCTTTCATTTTTAAAAATAATTAAAATAATTCATGAGAAATGAACCCGACAGGCGTCATCAGCATCAAATTCTACCCCGGGAAACCGACTTGCATAATTTTAGCGATTTATTGGGGCGAGAAATTCCACAAAAACCGTTTTCGACGTGACGTCTTCTGGAGCCAACGGAGGCTCGACATGAAAAATGACTATGCTCATCGTCATCAGCACCCTCGGGTACCCCAAATTCGAGAGTTTCAGAGAATCGACATTTTTGAGCTGTGCCAACCTTTGCTCGACTCTATCGCAAACGGCTTCATATGTCACATATTTGACGAGAATAATAACGGTACGAAAAAGACGATTGACTTTTCGATCACGAATACAACCCGTAATGAGTATCGACCCGTGAGGAAGATTCACTCGAATGAAGACAAATGAAAGAGGAGGACTCAAATCTACGAGTAGGGATATTGGGGGGTATGAAGAGAAGAAGAATGGAAGACTGGAGAATTCATCGATAGAGATTCACCTGAAAATTACATTATTTTCTAATCTTTCTTCTTCAGTTCTCTTTATCTATCTGATATGTAGATGGAGATGGAAATGGTGCATACCAGCATTTGTGTTATGATTCATAGTAGAAGAGGAAGCAGCCGAAGTAGCACGAGATGAATATGAATCTGTTCCCATTTGATAGAATGATGAATGATGAGATGGAAATGATGAAGGAGGAGGATGAAGAGAACCATTGAATGGATGAGCCATCCATTGATTATTCGACTGAAATTAACTCATTTCATTCGTAATCACTACCTAATATCTTACATCCATTCTTCCTCGGTATCTTTCCATCTCCCTTGCCAATATTGCCTTCTGATTTTTCAATGTTTCATTGTCTTTCTTCAACCTATCATTTTCATCTCTCAATCTTCTATTCTCGTCTCTCATTAAATTCCTCTGATCTTTATACTTCTTCAATGTCTTCTCTACATAATTTTGTTCATCTCGTCGACGAGTCTGAAAGGGTTTTATTGTGTACGAGAATAAGAATAGACTGAATACCTCATTGTGATTCTCTTGATCAGAAAGAGATAGATCAATCTCCGATCGATAATCTCTCTTTCTATGATTTCTCTGTCCTCTACTCAAATGATATGATATTCTCTCAGGAGAAATATCAATGGGATATCTTTCGTGATGAGGAGTAATCACACTGTAAGATTAGATTGAATAGAGGAAGAAGAATGGAAGGAGGAATGGGGGGGGGGCAACTGACCTTCTATTGTCTCTTCCTCTTCCAATAGATCGAGTATCATCACTATTTACTCCAGGAAGAGATTGAGCTGTTTTGCGTCTTCTTGATCCTTTTGATCGAGCATATTCAGATAGATTCGCTTCTCCGAAAGATTTATCAGCGAATGCAATCGATTGATTTCTCCCATGATCAAATGAGGATTCCACTGACTGAAAGATCATGGAATGAGAATTGTACAAATTGGATAAAATATGAAAAAGTAAAATACCCTGAATCGAACAGTCTTTCCTTCCTCTTTTTCTTCCTTCTTCTTTCCTTTTCCACCGAAGAAATTCTTCATGAAGCTCATTGTGGAAGATGAATTAGTAAAAGAGTGGATATAACCGAAAGAAGGAAAAGGAGAGAGAGAAGGAACAGATGGTAAGTGGTATGAGAAGGGGGAGGAGTTAGTGGAAGAGGTCAAAGGGTGAGAGGAAGGAATGGAGGGAGGGAGAATACCCAGGGGATATAGAGATGCCACCTTCCAGTGATTGTTCAAAGAGAGCAAGTGTCAGAACAGAGGAAGTGATAATTACTTAGAGGTGGAAAACGAATGTTGATCACACTTTTCAATTATTATTGTACTGTTCATTAATGTTCTTTAAAAAAATTGAAGAGTGGTATTTTCTTGCTGATTTGTCTTTTGAAATACGCATTTTATTCTTTATTCGTACTCGGAGATAAACTTCTTGAATGACTCTCCCTCCTCTTCTGTCTCACTATTTCTACTCCTCCGAATGGACCAATTGTAGGAGCTCTCTTTCGATACATATGCCTTTCGATCGGAGATTGAGTCACTTTAGATCGAGGCAGGGGAGAAAGATTACCGTAGGTCGAGACTCTAAAATGGAAAGGAGTAAGGGAATGGAGGGAAAGGGAGATAGGTCACCTTGGTCTCTCGAATGCAGATTGAACTCTTTTGATCGCTTGACGACGCTCTTCACTCCATTTCTGAACAAGTTCAATATTAATTACTCTAAAAATAATTCTGTTACCATTGGAGGGAGACAAGTTGACTGAGATCGTTCATTAATTGATCCGATTGAATTAATAGATGAAGTGCTCTTCCTTAAACTTGATTGAGTGAAGATTATATTAGGAGGACGTCTTCGTCGTTTATTCGATGGAGGAAATGAAAGAACAAGAGAAATAAATGCAGGATGAAGATCCTGATTGAGATTATTGATTGAAGAAGAGAAAGTGATGAATACCATGAATAGACGATGTCCATTCCTTCGATGAACACGAGCATGAATTGAATCAAGTGATGATTCCATTGTAGTTACTCCCTTTGAAGAGAGATTTGAAGGGAGATAGGGAGGGAAGAGAAGGAACTCACTGTGTAGAATACATCGTAGAGTCGAGCATACACAGATGAATTGACTATTGAGAGAAAAGTTAATCCAAAGAGAAATGTGAAGACGAAGAGAATATTATACTGAAAGATGAAATTGAATAGATCAATCGCCAAATAATGAATACTTCAACTGAAGAAGGCATGACATCTCCAAACCCGATTGTTGTGATTGAACAGAAAACGAAATAGAATGATGATTGGAAATCGAGTCCTGATAAATTGATGTTTGCGATTGATCTTTGATCTCTATTCAAACCTGGTTCACCGTATTCTCCCTTATCCAATAGATACACCACAACAGAAATGAGAACTGTATATGAACTAAGAAGAAGAATAGAGAACCAAACGGGAAGACGATCATCATCTTCATCTGATTCTTCACTATACGATGAAATTCTCTCTATATCAATCTCTTCCTCCTTCGAACCATTTCGAATCATTCTGATTGATGATCGACTATTATCAAATGAGGATCAGATAACAATGTACCTGATTTTCCTAACAACGAAGTCAATGACAAGGCATAATTTCCTTTGAATAAGCTCTCCCAAATCTCCGATTGTCAATAGCATGAGGGGAATTCCAAAGCAAGCATAAACCATAGAAACCCATCGACCAGCCCAAGTATCACATGCTATCGAACCTGATAGACAACATTTTTATGAATTTCAATAGCAGTTGAATTGAAATGTCTTGTTGTCACTCACCATATCCGAGTGTAGTGAAGACAGTGAATGAGTAGAATATGGCAGAATTGATATTCCATACAAGATGAAGATCGAGATTTTCTGCTTTGTGCCATGCTGATCCTTGATATCGATCTTCTGCCGTGAGCATCGCTACGTAGAATACCTGACAGCAAATACATATACTATCTCTTCCCTATTATGGTCCATATTTGAAGAGCAATTTCGTGCCTTTATAATTGGTAATGAATTGTCCGACCTTAGCTTTTCTCATGAGTATATCGTACATAAGTGTCTCGTTCATGTCATGCTCAGATATTTTGATAACTTCTTTGACATAACCATCCATAATTTCATCCATTTCTTGAATAGTATGATGAAGATTCTGATGTATGGATAAGGAGGCTAACTACCGTATTCTCTCACACATTGTATTCGTTCTCTGATTCAAGGGCTTGGAACATGAATCCTCCTATTAGAGTGTAAAGAGTGATAAGAGTGATTAATACAATGTGTCTCAATCCAAAGTTGTGATGAATTGCAGCTGCTAAGGCCAACCAACGAGTCATATCTGAATGATAAGAGAGAAAGAGAGATAGTCAGATTAGAGTAAGCAGATTAATACTTTGAGAAGTCACTAATTCCTCTCGAGAGATTTTTGTCTTGCATATTTCAATGTTTGATCTCGCAGAAAAGTGACTTCATTTTCATAGATAATTTTTTTTCGGAACGAATTATGCTGAAGACTTAAATAGAGAGATTCAAAACTTACTTTGCCTTTTTATTCTCTTCTTATTTTCTTCATATTTATCTCTATCGAATTCGAAATGGAATCCGAATGGATTTACTCCCTTGTCATCATTCATATGAGTATCCAATCGAAGAAGAATACAATTGTGTCTCTCCTAAGCACATTTATCTACATCTCACTTTCTAAAATTTGTCTCTGAATTCACAAACCTTAAATACATTATTTACAATTCGTGCTCGTGTTTCTAGCTCTGTCTCTTTTGCTGAAAAGGAAGAGATCGGGAATGAATGATAAGACGTCACGGGTGGTAATTAATAGACATACCAATGGAGATGGTTGCAGCCATTCCACAGAGGAAAAGAGAAGAGACTGAGAGACAAGAGAGATACCGACACTACTGATAACCAATTGATGATCCTTTGACGAAGGACGTCAACCTACTGCTTCCCTTCCTTCCCTTCCACCATTGATCTCTTTCTGACCCTGTATATTCACTGCAGTTACCACTTCAACGACTTACAAATAGTATTTATCAAACTCTTGCACAAATCAAGTATCGTTCAGTAGTCACCGTATGCATACATTAGGGGACAAATATAAATTAGGATGGGAAGAGGTACAGTGAGAGATCAAATACTCATTCCTTCTTATGCCTTAGTGTCGAATGCACGATGAACCATCTCCTCTTTCAGAATATGATGAGATACCTACAATTATATCAAATTAATTTGAATTTCATTAAAAGTACGATTAACAGAATTACTGGAAATGCACAGTATTCTATCCCGAACATCAGCGAACCAAGTATGTACCCACTGTGAACTCGTGAATCTTATTCAATATTTTATTCCCTTTGATCATTCCGATTCGTGAGATGATGGGTATGATCAAAACGATAAGTGGCCATACAAAAGACCGACATTTTATCTATTCTTCATAATCTTGCAAATCCCTTTTCCTATCACTTTTGAGATCGGTGAAAGATCACTCACATTATCAAACAGCTATTAAAAGTGAGCGGAACAAGCTATATGATTAATGAAAGTGAATATCTTACTTGATTGAGTATCTCCGTCAATTTGGTGACATTCCTTGCCCAATCATCAAGAATATCAGTGGGTGCAATACGAGCACGTAGATCAACCACTCTCTGTCATAATAATATCATTAAGATAAGACCTCTTCTTTTCTCACCTTTGGTCGATCGAGTTTCGCATCGACAATCGATCCAGAGACGATCATATCACACACAAACTTCTCCATTTCCTGCAATCAAAGAATACGAATAATTTACAGACAAATAAATGTGGAATCATCGTTCAGGCAATTCTTTGTGGTACCCTTGGTCATTCAGTCCTTTTTTGTATACCAGAAATAAAGAATGGTAGTAGTCTCCTCCCATCCTATCAATCCTCTCTCACTCACTCACCTCAACAGTGAAATCAAGTAGTTGAGCGAGTCTTTCGAATGAAATCTTCGTGTAGTACTTAGAGATCATTCTCATGTTCTATAATATTCCATTTCTCACTCATTATCATTCTCACTAATCATTCACATGTTCTCCCACTCTAATATGGAGATCCTTCCATCTCTTCTCACCAGCCTCTCCATCAAGAACCTACAATCAATCAAGTGTATTAACTGTATTCTTCCATTGTAATCTCACTCCAGTAGAGGGACTCTTGGCAGTTCCCTTCTTCAGTGTTGTTTCGAAGGTGGAGCAAAGGGCTTCCTTCCACGAGATTAGTTCCTCGTCCATGAACAGAGTCAACAGAGACTGCAAGATACAATATCAATGACTATCCCATCATCCATCACACTCACTTTGTATTCGGGGATGGCATCAAGATCTCTCAATTGGGACAATCTGTGTACCATATCCCACTGATCGGAAGAGTGTTGAGCAAGGAGTACAAAAATAACAGCGCATTTCAGATGCTGTAATTAACAAATCACAAATCAGTTTAATTCTCGCAATCCACTCACATGTTTGCTCTGATCTACATTAGCTTTGATAGAGGGAGTATCGAGGATGGCACGGTAGAATCTACAATATTAGCAATCAAATCATATCAATTCATGGTTTCGAATGAGTCACCTGCACACATCGAGATACGCTGCATCGTTGAGACCTACAGTAATCTGTTGGTTGTAGAACTTCAGTTTGAGATCCTGAGCCTGAACAACATATTGATTGAGGGGTCAATGTAAAGGTAGGGTACCTCAGCCTCCTCACTATCGAAGAATCTGGTGGAAATCTTCTTAGCAATAATGGAAGCACGGATGAAATCCTTTCGGGCAATCGATAGTCTCATCTGCTCCAGAAGATACTTCACCTGAAAACAATTTACTGAACATAATCACCATGACAACATATTATTACGTAATTCATAACATTGATTTTTTTTTTAAAAATGTACCTTCTCTTTCATGGGCATGGTTCCATAAGTCTCGACTTGCAATTCGAGAAGCATCGTAGCTGCCTCATCAACCTTTCCTTCCTTCTCAAGACGTTCCACTACAATTGTAGTCAGACGAGCACGCTCATTCTACAAAGAGAATTATATTTGAAAACGAATCTTTCTTGTGGTTCTAACCTCGACGTAGATCTTTCCGGCAGTTACAGTTCGGAGGGTCTCGATAAGCTTCATACGGATGGGGTCATCCTAAAGGAATCAATGGTTTATATCATCGAGCAAGTAATACAGGGATTATAAAAATCTAGCTCACTTTCATCTGCTCCACCATCTTACAGCATTCTGCGACCATCTTAGCGATAGCGAACTTGATGAGAAGTCTCTTCTTAGAAAGCGCGAGAATCGACTCGTTCAGCAGATCCCACTTCTGTCCCTCGTAGCACATTTTGACCTGATATATCTTCATTACCAATATCCTCTCTAACGGAAAACAAACCATGGCAACGACGATACGTCCATTCGACTTCATGTCAGATCCGAGACGAGTCTGTTTCTCCAGATTCGAAAGCGCATCCAAGGCACCACTCACGTCTCCCTTCTAAATCAAGCTTGATTTTATGATAAACACGAACTAAGAATTTAAAACCATACCTTGGCGAGTGCCTCAGCCTTGGGGAGAGCTGCATCGACTTGAGAAGTATAGTCGATGTCCATTTTGAAGAGACGGCCATCTCCGGAGGTGGCAGCCAAATGGGCCAGTGCCTCCATGTCGGTCGGAGCTTCTGTTGGGATAGGATCCACGGGAATGGGCTCACGTTTCTCCGGCATCTATAATGAACTGACTTTTGTTTTGTCATCATTCACATGGAGCAGCGCGTATAAGAAATGTATGACCATGAACTAATGCTCAAACAAATCAAAGGTACAGAATTGACTACAGTTATCATAAAATACTCAAAAAATTTTAAAGTAGAGCGTCACATAAATAGCAATAAACCAAAAATAAAATTGAATGACTTCAAAAATAATGCCCGCCCCTTTTTCCATCCTTTTTCCCGGAGGTGCGCAGTTCTTACGGTAAAGTGCGCGCAATTTCGTTTTGCTCCCACATCTTTCGAGAATTCAATTTTTTAAAAATTTCCATTGTCGCTTTTTGATATTTGTTTTTCTTAGTTGATCATCATTTAAAACAGCTTCATGTTTGCTATTTTTCACTATTATTTGTGTTACTTTGTTTGTTATCTCTGCTCCCTTTCTCAGACATGGAATTTTCCAGATGTCTGACGTCGAAGAAACGATCAAGAGAATCCAGTCGCAGAAGGGCGTTGTAGGCGTTATCGTGATGGATAATGCAGGTGAATACAGATAGGTTTCTTCTGATAATTGTCAGTCTCAGGGCGAGCAATTCGATCAACTCTTGATGATGAGCAGACAGCTCAGTACTCTGCTCTTCTTCAAACGCTCTGCGAGGTATTGTATTCATTATTATGCATATCTAGTTTTATCGTTTTTCAGCGTGCGAAGGGTGCGATCCGTGAACTCGATAGCACCAACGACCTTACTTTCCTGAGACTGCGCACGAAAAAGGTAAGTGAATCTGTTTTACATTGTCCGTCTTATCTTATCTATTTGAGAATGAAATCCTTATTGCGCCTGACAAGGAACATCTATTGGCGGTTATTGAGAACAGCAGTGCATGAGTGCATTTCAACACTTTCCTTCCGTTTGTGATAAATTATGCATTAATTTACCATTTCATTATGTTTCCATTCTCATTTAAGCATAGTCTGGTGTTCGTGTTGTGCAGATTCCATCATAGATTCATTGTAAATATAAATAACTGCTTTACCGTACTACGTGCATAAATATTGATGTATACTCGGATCTGTCTCCATTTGTCTGATGTGGTTGACCAACCATCTCCATACTTTATTCCTATTCTCTCATGGTTCTAATGATAAGTTTCAGAATGTCGTGGTTATTCGGGATGAAGCAGGCGGAAGTGCCCCCAATGCCCGACAATTACAATCCTCAGGGAGCTGGTCAGGGTGGTCCAGAAGGGGCTGGAGGACCTCCAGGTGCTGCAGGAGCAGGATCAAAGATGGCTTACTCTTTCGATTCAACTGCACTCGAAAGAGCAGCCAAAGCTGCCAGAGATCTAGAGAAGTTCCCCAATGCAAAGGTGAGAGAGACGAAAGGGATTGGAGGAATAAGGGAGAGTATTGCAGGAAGCATTGGAGTTGAGTAGAATGCAAGAGGTAACGAGGCAGAAGGAAGTAGACCAGCAGACGAAGGTATGGAAAAGGAAAGGGGACACGAGAGACATTGAATTATTTCAGATGGTGGAAGCACAGATTCAATCAGCTAAGGAAAGACAGATCAGAGCGATGGAAGAAGAGAGAAGAAAAACTCTCGGAGAAGAGACTCAACACGCTAAGGCTGTCAGTTCATAATGTGATACACGATGGATGTATCAAATATTTCAGCGTGCAGAGTATCAGGACTCACTTGCTCGCAAGAGATCTGAAGATGAAATGGCACAGAAGGCAAGACTACAAGAAGAGAGTCTGAGGAAACAAGAGGAAAGTGTCAAGAGACAGGAATCACTCAGAAAACGTATGTGGGATGAGCGAATACGGTAGCTGATGAATCGATTGCAGAGACAATCGAACACGAATTGGCATTGAAGCATAAGTATGATCTAGAGAAGGTGCAGGCTGAGACTATGGCCAGAGCCAAGGTACGGTAGATAGAGAGGATACGGTAAAGATGGAGGGATTGATTGCAGGCAGCTCGTGAGAATAGGGATGTGAATCTGGAACAATTGAGAGTGAGCGAGGAGGAACAGAGAAAGACTGCTGTTGAGAAGATGAAGTAAGTTAGAAAATGGAGAGGAGAAGAGAGGGCGATGAAGATGAGTGGTATTTATTTAGGACGGGAGCTTCGATGTTGGGAGCTGCTCTCGATAATTTCCTTAACGATAAGACAAAGATGACTGCTGCTGTAGGAGGATTGACTGCATTGGCCATTGGATGGTACTCTGCTAAGAGAGGAACTGCTGTCGCTGGAAGATATATTGAAGCTAGACTTGGTGAGAGATAAGAGGATTGAAAGAGAGGTAAGAAAGATGTACAGGAAAGCCATCTCTCGTTCGTGAGACTTCTCGTGTCACTCCATTCGAATCAATGAAACATCCGATTAAAACTGCTAAGATGATCATGAGAAGCAAGGAAGATCCACTCAAGGGAGTCGTACTATCGGTAAGTCAGAAGGAGAGATAGAGGGGATAGGAGGGGAGGAAGGACAGACAGATTAACCATGGATGCATTTCAGCCTGCTCTCGAGTCTCGTCTGAGAGATGTAGCCATTTCTACGAGTAACACGAGAAGACACAATGGTCTCTTCAGAAATATCCTCTTCTACGGTTAGTCCATCTTCTAATATTTTCACTGCATGTGCATTATTATCGAAGATGCATGGAGAAGAGTCTTTCTTACCCTATCTTTCTTTCGAATTTTCGCTTATTTGGCTAATTATGTATTGACCATTGAGATTCAGCAGATGATGTGAATATGGACAGTTATTCCATTTCCTCTCAATTTCTGACCCTATGAACAATCACAATGTATTCTTGCAGGTCCTCCTGGAACTGGAAAGACACTCTTCGCCAAATCTCTTGCTCGTCATTCTGGTCTCGATTTCGCCATTATGACGGGAGGAGACGTTGCTCCAATGGGAAGAGATGGAGTATCTGCTATTCATAAACTATTCGATTGGGCTAGTAACAGCAGAAAGGGGTAAGCAAATGTGATAACTAAGTCATGCTAGTGGTTGTTGAGGGAAATCTTTACTTGTAGCTTGATGAAATTACTTAGAAGAGGTGCTGATTATTTATATTTGCAGTCTTCTTGTGTTCATCGACGAGGCCGATGCATTCCTTCAGAAGAGAAACAAGGGAGAGATGAGTGAGGTACTCTAATCCCCTCCCTCCCCTTCTCTTCCTCATTTATTCCTTCTCAGGATGTTCGTGCAGCCCTCAATGCCTTCCTTTATCGTACTGGAGAACAATCGAGAAGAGTTATGCTCGTTGTTGCATCCAATCAACCAGAACAATTCGATTGGGCTGTCAATGATCGGTATAAGATATTATGAGGAGATGTAATGAGAAAGAGAATGTTTCAGTCTGGATCAATTGATTGAATTCGCCCTTCCGGGTACACTTGAGAGAGAAAGAATCCTTCTACAGTACTTCAAGGAGCATGTGGCTGATGCTGCTACCAGTGGAGCAAGAGGACAGAGACTCAAATTGGGTGAGGAGAAGGAAGGGAGGGAGGGGGGGGGAGAAGAGATAAATTGGTATGCTTGTAATTGCAGCTGACTTCGACTGGTTGAACAAATGCAACCAAGTGGCAGCTATGACTGATGGAATGTCTGGAAGAGAATTGAGCAAATTGGTTGTCGGATGGCAGGTTAGAGAGAAGAAGGGGATAGGTAATGGATGGATGATATTATAGGCAGCTGCATATGCATCTGAGGATGGAGTACTCACTGAGAAAATGATTGATGAGTACACGAAGGATGCTGTGGAACAACATATTCATAAGGTAATCAATGATGAAATGGAAGAGGAAGGCAATGATGGAATTTCAGATGAAATGGATGAAGGATGAAGTATCATTCGAGAGAGAATCAGGACTAAGAAGAGAAGAAGCAAAGAGAATCTCCAAGAAGGAATCTCCAGTCTAACTACCTCCAATTATACATTCCATTTTCAGTCTAATAGGTCTCAATGTGATCTGAAGCAGTTTGCTATCATTTCGCATCGTTGATTTTGAAGTTTTCGTCTGTTGAATTCTTTTTTTTACTCTAAACTAGGTGTATCCTATAGAATACATCTTGTAGATTTAGTAGGTTTAGTTGTTTTGCTTTTTATTGTTATCGTTGAACACGATGATAAATTGAAAACTTTTATTCATATTTCTGGAAGGGGTCATTGACGATACATTTGGAGACGATGGAAGGGAGTCAGACATCGTCTTTGTCTTCTAGAAGATATCATCTTGCTCAGTAGACAATGAAGTAGCTCACCCTTGAAATATCTGTAACAGGCAACGACAGCAAGGAATATTCCAATGAGAAGAGAGACAGAGAATGTTACGATGAACCAAGTCTGCAAAGACCATTTCTGGACCTACCAAAAAGAAGTACATACTTTAAACTTCAAACAACAATACATTTGCTGCACCCCACAGCACTCATTGTAGTAAGTAGTCGTATCTCAAGAGAAGGTTATTCTGACAAAATAAATGAGAATCTTACCTTGAACACAGTGGCTGATAGAATTGCCGTAGCTGGGACAGTAGAGTGTTCCATTGAAATCAGTCTGACTATCGAGAGGGACAAGGGTAGAATCAATGAAGGATTGAAATGTTGTCGTCTCCATTTCGAGAGACGAAATAAAAGGAAGGAAAATAATAAGTGAGAACATTTAGAAGATGAAGATGATCACAGTGGAGAGACTACTTCCCCGAAAGAACACCTGACATCAGTATTCACAAGAAGGGCTTATTCTTCCGACTGAAAAAAAGAGCGAAGAGAGAAAGAGATTGAAGCTTCTATCGGAGCCGATCCAATTATACCCCTCCGCTTTTCCCATTGCCCATCACTAGCCTTGTTAATAAGGGGCGGAAACAAGACTCCTTCCTCAAGCCTTCGTTATGCCGTTTACACGAGAATAGGAAATAGCGCATTTATCTTTCATAATTCGTCTACTTTCTTCTACACCGAGTCGAGATGTGATTACAGGCAAAAATGTTCATACAATAGAAAACATCAACTAAAAGATACTGGAAACAGTGCCTGTAACTAAATAACGGCTGGCAGAAGACTAGATGGAACCATTTAGTGTCCAGACACAGCCTTGATCAGAGCCTCGGCGACCTCAGCACGGATTCCAGCCTCAGCGCGAGCGACCTGAAAATTTATTACTCAAAATTATATAAATGACGCTCACAACTATCCCCTCACTTTTTTTCTATTTAAATCAACTTGCGTATTCACCACCACCCCCCCCCAACTCTGTGCAGGAGATTGCAGTGTTTATGGAGATAAGAAACTACCAAAGTGGGGGTATACGTTAAAGCTAACAATTATCCCAAAACTTTGCGAAGTTTTTTTAATTAAAATATATCCTATTTTTAAACTGAGTGGATCAAACTGTACTGACTTCGCTTCCCTCCGAGGAAGCACGCTGAGCAGACTCCAGTTCTTGTCTGGCGAGCTACAAAACAAACGTTTCAAAATATATATTAAAAGTGAAAATTATAAACTCGTTCTAGTTTAAGACCCTACTTAATAAAGAATCTCACGTTCTCATCGATATCCTCAACCTTGACGGCTTCCTCTGCGAGAACTTGGCAAGATCCATCGATGTTCATCGAGAGGGTTCCAGATGAAACGAAAAGACGGACCTGCTTGCCTGGAAAATGTGTGGATAAAAACAATAATACACATTTGGTGGCATACCCTCGGCATCAGTGACAGTAACAACGCCGGGCTTGAGAACACCGATGGTGGGGACGTGGTTAGCGAGGATACCGACCTGAATAAGCATGTTCTAGGAAAATATGTGAAGTAGAGCTTACAGTTCCCGCAAGAGTGGGCACATCGACCTGCTTGACCGTGGCGTTGGTGAAGAATGCCTGAAATGATAATAATAGGTGCCTAAAATAGGATAAATCGATTAAGGATAAAAAATGATGATATATTTAACCCTTAAAATCATAACTATGTCTTGAAAAAGACATACCTTGTCGGGTGATGCGAAAGTGAGACGGAGTTCGTCAGTTCCGTGCGCGGGCTTGGCAGCCGCAGCAGCAGCGAATCCACGACGGGAAACGGCAGCCACACGGGAGAAGACGCGGAGGGAGTTCATTCTCAACTGGAGACTGTGGAAAGCTACCCTTAAGATAACATAATTAAATCCAATATTGAACTGAATACAAGAAATGATCGTGAAAAAATCGATAAAAAGTTGTAAACTCAGCAAGATCGGAGACAACAATCATTACTATGTTTAGCTGACTCCGCCCCCCCCCCCCCCCCCCTACTAGTCATAGATTATGCATCGCTAGTTATCACTTCATACGTGATAACCTGAGGTTGTAGTCGTATTGTATCGGCTTTATCGTGTGAAATTGATTATAATACTCAGGACGATATTTCTAATTTTACAGAAAGGCGCGAGCTCAAAGAGAGACACATACTGATAGCACACTACGATTGATATATATCGTGTAATCCAATAACGATACTTCATGTTTACGTTTTAAACATAAATTATTTATAAATTCAAATCTTTCTAGACGAAATTCACTAACACATAAAAGCCACAACACGGAATTCCGGAAAGTCCTAGCGATATTGGTTTTCACCGCTTATTTTTAAAATTGTGAACAGATACTGCTCGATAAGAGGTGATACTCCATCGCAAGTATAAGGCTATAACTAATGCAAAAAAAGTCGATAAATATCTGAAATCTCAGCGAGCTCGATGAAATAAAAAAAATTCGATCCACTACTGTATTTAGCGGACTCCGCCCACTTGTTAAAAATAGAGATTCCGCCAAACGTACTTCTCGATCGATATATTTTTAGTATTTAAACAAAATTCGACATGGATTAGATGTATCCAATAACAAAATTAGAAATATATTGAAAATTCAGCTCAATTGAAATACAAAACTTACGTATTTTAGCGTATTTTGACTCCGCCCATTATGACCAGATTTACAAGTTTGTTAACTTTTGCATGTACGCTTTTTTGCTTTCATTCCTCTGAAACCTCACTGTTAATTGCAGCTGCAAAGAGAGAGGATGATGCTTGCTCGTCCATCTGCTCTTCTCCGTATTCAGGAGGCCGCGGCTGCAGGAGCTGCCGTCTCTCGCTTTGCTTCTTCCGACAAGAAGGTTGTTTACAAAAAGAAAATTTCAACTAATTTATGTTCATCCATCATAGTTTTTAGGTGGGAAAGCGCATCAAGACGTTTGAGATCTACAGATACAACCCCGAGGAGCCCAATGCCAAGCCGAAGCTCCAGGTTTAGTTTAGTTTTTATCTGTTTCTCCATTGATTTTCTCTAGAAATACGACATTGATCTCGACAACTGCGGTAAGATGGTACTGGATGCTTTGATCAAGATCAAGAATGAGATGGATCCTACGCTCACTTTCAGAAGATCATGCCGTGAAGGTTATTAATTTTTTCTTGTTCCTCCCTTTTATGGGTCTCTTGTTAATAGTTTGCGAACTGCATTATTACAATGTTCGATAACGTTAATTAATCCCCTTTAGGTATCTGTGGATCATGTGCGATGAACGTAGCTGGTTCAAACACCCTTGCCTGCATCTGCAACATTGATGAGGATACGAGCAAGAGCACTAAGATCTACCCTCTCCCTCACATGTTCGTCGTCAAGGTACTTACTTTACTTTATATTTTATTGAGTTTTATGTCAATATTCTAAGGATCTCGTCCCGGACATGAACCTATTCTACGCTCAGTATGCATCCATCCAACCTTGGATCCAGAAGAAGACTGAGGTCACTTAATATATCATTTAAAATAACATTTAAGTTAATTAATTTTGAGTAAATGTATAATATTTATATCTATGTCTTGTAGATTGATTTCAATAATTTGTTTGCAGATTAAGCTGGGAGAGAAGCAGATGCACCAGAGCATCAAGGAAAGAGAAGCTCTCGTGAGTAGAATCATCCTTTTTTGGATAATTATATTAGGTGACATAAATAAAGGTTCCGATATTAAATTGAGGAATGAAACATGTATTTTTACTTTGTTTTAGAAATAAAACAACTCTTTTATCGCAGTTATATAAATCTGATTGATCATTAATATTTGTGATATCAGGATGGCCTGTACGAGTGTATTCTGTGTGCATGCTGCTCTACTTCGTGTCCTTCCTACTGGTGGAATGCAGACAAATACCTCGGTCCTGCTGTACTCATGCAGTCATATAGGTACTGCTCATTATATTCGTATATTCGAAAGAACAATAGAGCAAAATGAGTGTCATTTTGTTATTATATCGCCCCTGATGACCGCTCATTAAAAGTATTTTGAAATAAAATGAGTAAAAAAAAGTGATCCAAACGTTTTTTTTATGTCGCTCTCAGATACCCCTATGTTGGTTTACCTATTATCCTTGCATAGTATTGTGAGCAGAAGACATAATATATTAAGTTGTATTGTAATTTATGATGTTCTTTTAACTTTTAGATGGATCATTGATTCTCGTGATGACTTTGCCCCCGAGAGACTTCATCGTATGCACGACGCCTATTCTGCATTCAAGTGCCACACCATCCTCAATTGCACCAAGACTTGTCCCAAGGTGAGAAATAACAGAACTATGATCACCAATTGTCACTATATATTGAGAATGATCAAAGGTGACCAGAACAACACATCCGGAAGTTGCACTTTTTCCTTCTTATATTTTCCCGACGAATCATTTAGAGTCTTTTAATGATGTTGTGTGTCTGTTTCAAATTTACTTCTCACGCAGTGGACACACAGTATTGTAGTTTTTCGCGAAAATAAGGGAGCAAAGTCTGTGAAATTGATTCGAATTAAATTTGGTTGTAGATCCTAAGCACGTCTAAGTTTCAGTGATGAGTGTGAACCTCCAACTCCTGGTTTTTCGGGGGGGGGGGGATTTTACGGCGGTGTAACAGTGAAAAATCGATATTTTTCGGGGGTACTGGGTCTGACCGGGGGTCCGATCGCGGGGGTACACCCCAAAGTTGTAGGGGTCGCACCTCACTGCTAAGTTTGCATAAATTGCTCCGTGTTTATGAAACAAAAAGGATGGAAAGTTGTAAGAAGGGGAGAAGGGGGAAGGGGAGAGGGAAGAGGTGAGATCGTGGGCGGAAGAGAGGGAAATGGCTAACTAGTTGTATCACTGATTATTATTGTGGCAATAACATAGTACTGATTAGTACTGACACGGCATCCGAGTTGATGAGGATGCTATCACTCTTCCTATCACTTATCACTATATTGTAACTATTCCACTTATTGGCACCTGAGTTCTTTCCTTCCATCACATTGTATCCCTTAATGATAAGGGTATAGCATGGCAAGGGATAGCCTTTCCCCTTTCTCCACCCTTCCAACTCGATACCAGCCCATTTTTCGGCTGATTTCGGCTTTAATGGGTGTGATTGGCTAGCAGAGAAGTAAAAGAAGTAGAGAAAAGTACTGATATGGATCGTCTGAGCGAATGAATTATTGAGAAGAGAGAGCGAAGAGAAACCTCCTTCTTTTTCTGTAAGAAGTTACACAACGGAAATGGCCATTCTGAGAGAATTGAGAAGGGGGATTAAGAGATGAGAGGTAGATCAAGGAAGTAGTTGAAAGGGCAACTTAATCGGAACAACTGGTTTTGCAACTCGAATTGAACTGAAAGTGATAGTACAAAAAAGTATGGAAAGTGATGTATGATAGTCAAAATGAGCGACAAAAAAGGA
The DNA here is from genome assembly GCA_900490705.1 of Pristionchus arcanus. NCBI lineage: Eukaryota > Metazoa > Nematoda > Chromadorea > Rhabditida > Neodiplogasteridae > Pristionchus > Pristionchus arcanus. Next base: position 149,045 of record LS486987.1, on the reverse strand, counting down.
GCGTAATGCATCCTGATTTATGATCAGTTGTAGTCAATAGATAGACTTAGTGTGTAATAGAGCATCTAAGATCCACTCCCTTGTTTTTTCCGATCTTTGAAATAAATGGAACGGCGGCGGAACGTGAGAAAAATAATGATAGAGTTGTAATTCTTCCGGTGAACTGACACTCTTTTTTTTCTTTCAGCATCTGAATCCAGCGAAGGCAATTGGAGAGATCAAGTCTCTTCTTACTGGAATGAAGGCTAAACCTGCACCCGAGAAGGTTGGATTCGCTTAAAGAGGATGAAGATACAACTGACTACTCATTGACCCATCCAGTGACCCTTTCTAATCAATCCCCCCCCCCCCTCAGATACCCTCTAGAGGGACTGTAGACACGAAAGAGTATTGCATAAATTGTAGTAGGATAGTGTGACAATGATACCCTTTTTATAATGTAAAGAGTCGAGCTCAGTCTCCATCTCGGTTATTAATGAGTGGATGTACCGAGTGATTCCCTTATTGATCGATAAAGTCAGTCAAATGATATAAAGAAGAAGAAGTTTATCTGCACAGGGAACAGTTATGGGATCCGATTCTCTACCACTTCTCAGTTTTATATGCAAAAAAGAGAGGAAGTTGAACCTTTTGCGGAGCAGAAAGATTTGTGATGATTAGGATGCACTATGGGTCACTCATTCGAGTCAAGAGGAAGATGAATTGAAGAGAGGTCTAATGGATCTACAAATGGATAGTGAAGAAAAGAGATGGACTTGTGAAATGTACTGGTTCGAGTAAACACTCAACAAAAGAAGAAAGATGTTATGAGAGAAGGATGGAAAGTGTGACACATTGAGTATGGAGACTAGTATGATGACCATCCCAGAATAGAAATGAGGATGGAACGAATACGAACAAGTTGAACGGGAATGGTGTGAATAGAATAACTAGATGGTTCCAAATAGTTGTTCGGGATGAAATGGATATCCAAACAATAAGCCCCGTTCCATCTATTTCTCTCTTACTTTCTAATGTCTCTTCTATCTATGGATAGAGTGACCGTATCTCTCCCTTCTTCCCGCCCCCTCTCGACTACTCAGTATAAATGAACTAGATGAGAGAAGGAATCGACACTCGTCCCTCCTCCACCAATGATCTACCTTCTTCTTATTCTTCTTCTTCCACTTATTGTCACTTCACAATCAAATCGATGTTGGTCTTCTGGTAATGGAGGATCAGCTCGATGGTGGAATGAAGGAGAACGAATTGATAGAGGTATTATACTCACGATTACTGTAGATGGGGGAAGATGGGGATGAAGATGGATATGTTATCCAGGATGAATGAGGATGAAGAGATGAAGGGGGGAGGGGGGAATGGTATCAATCCAATCATTCGACCCTATAATGCCGTTCTCTCAACTTCCGTTCCACTCCACCGTACTCTTTCTCTCTCTCTCTCTTAACCATTTAGAACTTTCTCTTCTTTCCTTATGTTCGACCTTGCCAATTTCCTCTTAGTAGAATCTAGTGGTTTCCCTCATCCTCTTTTCCATCTGTTAATCCTTCTTCGACCTTCATCTTTTCTCTATTCAGGTCGATATTGGTACGAATGTAGAAGAGGAGAACTCCTTCCCAAAGGATGTTTCAATGAGAGACAACTGAGATTATCTATTGGAGACAATTTCATTCAAGATGATTATGAAGTCACTTGTGAACTCACTTCTCAAGGGTAGGCCCCCTCCCCCTCCTCCCTTCATCCCTTCCAATACAGATTCCTCAAGTTCAAGCAGACTGCATGTATCGGCCCCTCTGGTAGACGATTCCGTGTAGGAGAGACATGGAATGATGATACGGTATGAGAGACAATCGTAACTGGTTATTGATATTCCCTTCTCTTCAGAACACATACTACTACGAATGTAAATCAGATGGTAGTTATCTTCGTGCTTCGATTGAAGGATGTATCCATCATGATAAGAGAGGGAAAGTCAAGATTGGAGAAAGATACGATCAGGGAGAATACACGTAAGATCACTCAATTCTCCAATTGAATAGTAATCATCAACTACCCTATCTTTACCTTATCTTCCAGATACGAATGTCAGCGTAAATCATCTGGTGCAGTTCAAATGTGTTCAGTCGGATGTCTTCATCAGGGACAACGATTCGCCATCGGAGAACAGTGGCCGGTACGGTAGTCATTACGGTAGATATTGATGGATCAATTCCATTCAGGATGGTGATTTCGTATTCTATTGTGATCAGAAGGGAGGAAGATGCCAGAAGAAATGTGTAGGATGCCAATACAGGAACAAGAGATTGTATGATGGAGATCGATATCAGAAGGACAAGACTGTATATCAATGCCATGTAAGACCTATAGATGGGAGATACGGTGGATATCGATTGATTGAAGGTTCGTCGTGATACTTACGGTCACAAGCCCGTCGCGTGTGTGAGTGTGGACAATGATGGAACGAAAGTGGAAAGAGTGATTGGATGCAGATGGTGAGAGAACGACCATTCCTTACTCCTATTCATACCTTACTTCTTCCAGGTACGTGCAAGACTCCGTTTCGAAGGTAGAGCAATCATGTCATTTGGATGGAGAACAGGCTAAGATCATCACTGAAGGATGCATCTACAGATACAATGTAAGAATGAAGAAAGAATGAATGAATGATCTTTGATCTCTTACAGGGATTCGATACTATCTGGCTCACTCCCAACACCTATACCATCTGGAACAAACCCGATGGAAAGCCTATTGGATTGGCTTGTAAGCCAGCATCAAATGGAGCTCTTCTTGTTACATTCGAAGCAGATCAAGCATCATCTCAAGCATCAGGACTCAAGTATGATTCACCTAGAGGAAAGTAATAGGAAGGGATTTATTGATCCTCTCTAGTCTAATAACTGATCTATTCTCCTTCCATTCTTACGTGTATACTTGATTCACCCAGTTATAATATATTTATTAATCGCTACTTATGGGTGGTGAATGACGAATATAAATGAATTCAATTATTCAACTGTCTCAAGGAGTTCAAAATAATCATTAATTTATCTGTGGCACATGAAATGGGTCGAAATGGATGAACGGACTCTTGTAATCTAACGCAAGATCTGATAAGTCTGATAATTTAATTTTCTCGAAACTAGTATGAATATACAATGTATCTACAATCGATGTCCCGTAATTTGAAACGGACTATTAAAGTTGTTAGATAGAGAGCAATGGGAGAATTATACTGGGATGGAATGAACTGGTTGAAGTGAGATCAATATTCATGAATAATGAGTACCGTACTCTGTACTTAATATTATGGGAAGATACGGTATGGATAGATTATGGATACTGCATTATTACATACAGATAACATATGACAGAGAGGTGCATGGCATCAATCTACAATGGCATTCAATTTATGGTTCAGACGAAGTTGAAGGAAGATGATCTTCTTCTTTCTTCGAATGAACACTCGATTGACTCCTTTTATGACCTTTGACTGGAGATGAATTAACTTCTTCCTTCTCTTTCTCTTCATCCTCTTCATCCTCCTCCCCCTCCTTCTCTTCTTCATTCTCATCAGCATTTCTCTTCTCTTTCTCTCTTCTTTCTTTTTCTTCTTCAGCTCTCAATCCTTTCTTCCTCGATTCAATTGATTGTTCTTCGAAGAAATCACGAAGAAGATTCATTCTGCAATTCCTCTTCATTCCCTTTCTCATACTATAGGGAATCTCACCTCATTTCAGGAGTATCTTTCACTACTTTCGTTCCTTTCTCTTTCACTGGCACGAAATAGGCTGTTCCCATCATCATCAACTGAACAAATTAAATTATTGACTAGAAACTTGTTTCAATTTTTGTGCCTATATTTGTGTAGATGTTATGCTGAATTGAATGAGTTTTTTCACGGAAGATAATAATGGTATCTCTCCTCACCAAATGAATAGTTTCTCCACAGTGACTTCTAGATGTTCGATTGGCATGATTTGGATACCATGAGAATACAACCATTCCCTTTTGACCAACGAATGAATCCATCTAAAAGGGATAAACTATTCCAATCATTTCCTCTTCATCTCTTTACCTCTTGAATTCGTGCCTTTTGCGTTGCTTGTCTCCATTTATCATGAGGCCAAACAACAAGAGTTTCTCCCGTACTTCTCATTGGTTCATGAAGAGTTCGAAGGACCTAAGATCTCTTTCCTTCCCTTCTCTCCTCCCTTCTCTTCTCATACCTCATCATCATTTACAATCTCAACAATCATGGTTGAATCTCCTTGTGAATCTCCTCTTTCTTCCCTTTCCTTCTCCTTTTCTATTGGGGGAATCACTGCACTCTTCATAATACTAACTCTTGCTCCTTCACCAGTCAATTGTACCACTGATTGTTCCATCTGCAATGCCCTTCTCTCTCCCTCCTTCTCCTTCTCTCTCTCTTCTCACCTGAACAGGACTTTCCTCTCCCACATCCTTCGTATGAGATGGACCTTGGACTGCTTCACCCTGCAATCACTCCCATCTCCCTCTCTTTCTATCTTTCCTTCCTCACTTTCAATCGATGGGATAATGCAGCAGAAGTTGCACTGAGGGAATTGCTTCCATTCATTCCGAAATGAGCACGGAATCGAGTGAATAATGAACGAAGAGAAGAGGAAACACGCTAAAGAGATCCATCTATCTATTACCCATCCCTCTCTTCTTACCTGAAGAGTAAGAGGTGCTCCAACGATACTTTCATATTGTGGATGAGTCTCGAGGAATGAAGTTGTAAGAGGAGAGACATAGATTGGATATCCAACTGGTTGATCAGCAGAACTAAAGAGAGAGATTGAGGGAGATTAACGATTGAATGATCTGACCTATTGATCATATTTCTGAGTACTTGTCTTGCATTCTGAATGGATCCTCTCTCTGGATTTCTATTCCTAAGGAATACTAATTCCTGTTGTTGACCGGACCAGAAGGCGCGAACACACTCACGATTCAATTTGATTACTCTGAAAGGAGGAAAGAGATGAGGGAGGAGGGAAGAGGGAGAGGGGAGGGGAGGGGGGATACCTCATATTGAGATTCATCTTATTCAACATGATAATCTTATAATCATCTTGTCCATCATCATACATATGACGAAGAGCGAGAAGAGATGGAACATTTGCCATTATGGCTGCACGCCACGCCGGATCGTGCTGAGACAGAGAATATTATTAATTTAGAAAAAAAAAGTTGGAAAGAGAAGACGAAGGATGAAAAAAAACCTCATGTGAGATGAACAATGATTCCTGATGTCTTCTTATGAGATAAAAGAGAGATCGAGCATCATCCAAATCATCCGAGACAGTGAAATGATCCTGAAGTGAAAAATTCTCCTGAGATCAAAGACCACTCCTTAGATACCTGATGTAATTTCAGTGCCATTCTCACAGAGGGAGCGATAACAGATTGAAGCATATCGAAATCAGCGAATACCCAATCATCACGAGCACTCGAGATACTGAGAAGGAATAGAGAGAATAAAGTGGATGTGATCAAATAATAATACCGGAAATCTCCCTTGAATAGAGAATGTAATCCATAAAGGAAGCTTTCAGCTGCACTAGAATGTCGATTGAATGAAGCCTGTCCGAGTGCTCTTCGACCGAGTAGAGAGAGGGAATACACAAGAGTTGTTAGACGTTGAATCGTACTCAAGAGAGAAGGGATTAGTCAGTTGCCTTCATAGAGATAACTTACACTGCATCATCAATTTGATTGAATTTCGTGAGTCTCTTAATGCAGTGATCGATCCATGGAGAATAAAGACGAAGGAAGGATTGTCGGGAGATACCCTGAAGAGAGAAGAGAGAAGTGAAGGAAGGAAGAGTCAATAACTCACTCCTTGATCAGTATCATAATCTTCATCATTGGAAGTACAGAAGATATGATCGACATCAACGTATCTCGGTACTTTATCGATCCCATCGATCATTGCTACCTGAAATCATTCCCTTTCTCTCTCTTCTCCATCTCTTCCACTCACAATTTGTTCATTCTCCATCCATTTCGATAGATTCTTCGATGATATTGTATAGTAGATGATACATTTGGAATAGAGTGTAACGAGGAGTCGACGGAGTTCATGAACCTAAAGTAAATATTTGAGAAGGCACGAGATCAAAGATCACCTGTAGCAGACTAATGGCTGAGTTGTCAGTGATGGAGTATCCATCTACGATGTATTTGTGTGTTGTAACCTGTAATCATCATCCCTCTCTCTCTCTTCTCTCGTCTCTTCACTTACCTCCCATGCAGTCCATCTCAATCCCCATGCAGTATTGAGTGATAAGAATCCAGGAAGACTCCCAGGGGAACAACAACAACATCCTCCACCCTCACTCACATCCTCTGATATTGCTTCAACCTGAATGAAACTTTCCCCTTTCCATCTCCCTTCTCTTCCTTACTTCTCTCTGATGACAATAAGTTCCTCTAAATTCCAATCCTCTCAATTGGAAAGTGACATATCCATTGCCAACTTCCACTATGTGAACGAGACAATTGAGATAGAAACTGAAATGGAGTTCATGCCCTCCCTTTTCCCTTCTTCTTCTCTCTCATACCTTGCTAGAATGAAGCAATCTCCTGGTTCAACACTTGCTCCCCATCTCCCCATTAGAATATCTCCTGCTATCACATTCTGTAGTGAACGAGTGAGATGTTCGTAGAATACTGCATTCAGATTCGAATCGTCCAACATTGGCCCTTCAATTGATCCATTCATTCCAGGTACCATCTCCATCTGTCTATTATTCCATCCCCTTAATTCCCTTACCCTTCTCCAATTGTGCAGCTAATCTTGTATTACTCGCATCGCTCCTTTCCGTATTGTAATCTTTCTCCCAGAATTTGACAGGTCTAACGTATGAAGTAGTGATAAATGAAGATCCAAGGAAGGGATTAAGAGGAGCAGAGAGAATAGAAGAAACTGCAGTCTGGATAGTGATAACCATGGTATGAGGGACAGAGAATGGTTGAGCGAATGCATGGAAGGCCGATCCCCATGTGATCTGCCATGGAGCCATGTATGCCTGAAGAGAGAAGAATAGAGAGGGGAAAGAGGAGAGGAGGACTGACCATTACGAAATGGAGCTTGAGACTGAGTTCTTCCCATTTCGGATAGAGTACAGCTAAGAGATACCAAATATAAGGGAGCAGATCAAGCCATGTACACTGAAATGGAATATTATTATGAATAAATAAAATTTAGTTGACTTAGCCAAGTGATTCGTTTTACTGACCTCTTTCGGTAGTGGAAGGGGAGCGTAAGTATGAACATCGACGAAGGCAATTATGAAAGAGAGACCAAGAGGAATCTGAATAGCACGTTAAACTCGAGAGATGAAAGAATGAACTAACGTAGATCTGATGAGGAACAGCCATTGCTGATCGAAGAAGTCTGAATCCAATGATTGGAATGAGAATGGGAGAGAAGATAAAGAGAGAACGAGATGATGCACTTAGACAAGAGATTACTGTGAGTGGATATAACTGAAATGGAAGTGAGATTAGAAGGGGAGGAAAGGAGAGAGAGAGACTAACAATATTCTTCTCAACAATAAGCATCCACATATGAATCTTCTCAAAGTGCATAAGTGCAGCTGGTTGATCTGCTTCGAACATTCCATATTCACGTGGACGAAGGAATGGACGAGCTATCTGAATATGAGAGAGGAAAGAGGAGGGGTATTGCAGGCACTCACTGCCTTACCAATTTCCATGGAGTATGCTTCCTCAGATGAATGTATATGTAGTGATTGAATATTCCGATGATAAAAGTACAACCCATCGCTACCATCTACAATCAATCGGTAGTATCCATCTACAGTACACGATGACATACCGTAACATATGGTTGAGCAGCAGTGAGTACTGTAGTGCAATGGAGAGCGAATGAGACGATGAGGAGAAGGAAAGAAAAGACGAGATCCCGTCTGAATTAATATTAATTGAAGAATCTTTCTTTTCATTCTAACTCACTTGACTCGATCGATTGCGGCTCTTTTGATTGGATTGGGAAGAGAACCAAGGAATGGTTCATCTTCTGCTTCCACTAGACTCATCACTGTAATGATCTTAGTCATTCCATTCAAATCGAATAGTTTCCTACCCTCAGTTCTCTTCTTTCCATCTTTTCTTCTATCATCATTATCATCATCTTTCTCATCATAATCTCCTCCTTCTTTATTTGCTTCTCCTTTTTCATCTCTCAATGGAATATTTGATTCTCCTTCTTCTCTTCTTCCACTTGATCTCCCATCAATTCCACTTTTTCGAGATGGACCAAATGAAGAAACGAGAACAGACCAAAGATGAGGATTAGATGACATTCTAAAATCAGAATTTCAATTGTCTTTAATTCTTCCTCTTCAAACCTGCTATGGAGGAATGATATCTGAACGAGTAATGCCATAGGGATAGCATAGAAGGTTGAATGGTCTAAGTAATGAGCAAGAAGAGAAACACCGACGAGAATGAAGAGACAGACTATTGTACGAGAGAGTTGAACAAGAGCATTCAGTGGACCTGAATGGAAGTGATTCAGAAGGGATCAATGGATAAATAACTAACCGAATGAAGCAGTTCCTCCAAGAAGAATCATCTCAATTTGCTCGAAAATGTGATGGACAAGAGTTGAAACCTGCAATGATGTGTATAAGTTAATATTAATTATTCTGAGCTGTTTTTAGAGTAAAGACCCTCTAACCTGTGGTAGCCATCCGAGAGTGCAAATGAGAGGCATGAGAAGAACGAGAAGAGAAAGAAGATCACGAATTGAGAGAAGAATTGATGGCCATGGAGTTGAAGAAAGACTGAAGAATGAAGGAGTGAAAGGGGAGAAGGAAGAAGGATTCACCGATAGAGATTCCAATTCCATGGATCAATCGAATCCTTTTCAGGAATACAACTATCGACGTAGAGAAGAAGAGAAGAAAGGATTAGATAGTAGAAGGGGCGAGAATACGAAACCTATATGAGATGTAATAATAATGAAGTTAATTAATAACTGTTCGTTACCTGCCAATTGAATCCATGAGTGGGGGAAGCTGCATCTGGTTGCACACTCTTCATTAGAGAATACTGAATGAGAGATACGGTAATGACTTATCAATCAATAGCATCAATGAACTCACGTGAGCACTCGCTGTGACGAATGCGAATCCAACCATTGAAACATCGTGATAAATATCTGAGGATATTTGGAAATATCTAGAGGAAAGTGGCGGTTGGAAGGACTCACTAGAAGAGAGGACACTTGCACACACTATTGATATGATGCAGGCAATGAAGATATCAAAGAGTACTGTAGCCATCGATCGATTACGGTCGAAGAGAGCGGCGAGTGATAATCGATCCATCTGAAATAGAAATTATGAGAATGAAGAGAGTTGAGATAATGAAAAGACTACCTTGATCTTGAATGAATTCTTGACGAATGGAATGAGATTGAGATCGTAGTAATACTTCTTCTTCGTAGTTGACATCTGAATTCTTCTCTATTAATTCTTCATTACTCCTCCTTTAATACCTTTCTAGGTAGGAAAGTAGCTCCTTGTAATACACCAGCTCTCATCTCAGCATTAACTCTATCCATAGCCATTTGCATTCTAACAGTTCTATCGATTGATCGTGCATCGTCAGTATTCAATGCACGATAGGATGCCTCTTCACTCTCTCGACGACGACGACGACCTGAAGAGAAGAAGAGATGAAGAGAAGAAGGATGAAGAGAGAGAGGAGGAGAGAGGGGGGGGGGGAGAGGACTGACCTTCTCTTCTCTCATGAGCCTCCACTACATTCCTCAATCGAATTTCTTCCGTTGCACGAATGGCAGCAACCAATCGAGATGGAACATATGATTGACGAGTCAGATTGAGGGCTGGACGATTTGGACGACTTCTCAAAGAAGAAAGGATAAATTAGACAGTGATGGACAGATAACGAACCTTCTCTGTTCATGAGGAGGAACGTAGAGGACATTCGATGGAGTATTTGGCCATCTGAAGAGTAGGAAAGTGAGAATGATAATGGGGTTGATCTTTATTATATCGTATAGTATATACTCACGCATTTCTGTGTCGTGTTCCTCTATTGGAAGGAGGCATAAGTCTTCCTGGATCGAAAGTGATACGATGAGTAACTGGATCGATATGAGTAATGAGTGAACCAGGCCATTCAGGAGGAGTTGGAGGACAACCACCCAACCAAAGTGATGGATCAGCTAAGATTCTCTCGTATCTCTCTGATGCTGTCTGAAATCAATACTCATTCCTCTCCTTTCTTTCCCTTCTCTCTCTCTCTCTCTCCTCTCTTACCTCTTCATCATCACTACTTCCTCCTTCAGGAATTGATTGTAATGCACTTCTCAATGCATTGGCAGATAGAGTTGTTTCACTACTTCCAATATCTCGATAGTACGATCTTCCATGAATATGTCTGCATGGACCTTGTACAACTCTCGCTGAGAATTCTCCAGTATCTTCTCCAGGAGTATATTCAAAGTGAAGTCCCTTCTTCATATCTTCTATTTTCTCTTCCTTCTCATCCAACATTGCTTTTATCTGATGAGATTTACCCAGAGCTCGAGCGGTTCCCACTCCTACAATCAAAAGGAATCATTTACTTACATTTGAGATAATTAATCATCACTATCCATCAAAATATTACCTCTTTCATCGAAAGTATATGACCACCACGTTCCCTTTTCGTCTTGGAATGAATGCATCGCTCCCTGTTAACAAATGGAAATTAATAGAGAAACAATATAGAAATGAATACCTGAGAAGTATCATCGTAATTACTCGCAACATGAACAACTCCCTGTCCCTTTTCAATATCATCTTCTGCTTCTGTGATTACATCTGAAAGGATCTTCATTATGAAGACCCTCTCTAATTCAATCGAACCATCATCTTCATTCTCCATTTTCTTCTTTTCTCCCATAATTCTTCTCATTCTAACACTTTCCATTGCATCAAGTGCTTCTGGATGTTTCTGCACTAATTCTTCGAGGAATCGAGTGAGATCTCCCTTTGATAATTCCTCTTTTAGATCTGAATGAATAGAGAATCCTTTGAGAAGAAGGGTTAGATATCTAACCGAGTGATTTGGTAGTGGATGATCTTCTTTCTTCATTCATAATACTCTTTGAACAGCATGGTTCATCTTCATCGTCAGTTCTTCTTTTCTCATTCTCATCATCCTGTCTATCCACTATATCTTGTAGTCGATTAGTACCAGCCAACACCTACAACAAACTATCTAATTTCCATTCCAGCGTGTTTAAGATATTCATTCCAAGAGAAGAAAATGGACGCACCTTTGCATATTTTGCTTTTTTCATCTCAGCTAATCGAATCGTCCTCTCTACTTCTTGATCCACTGAAATCCATATTATATATTTAATCGATAATTATACAAATAAACTGACATTCCGTTTCATCTTCGCTTTCTGTTCGTTCCATTCTTTTCCTCCTTTCATTCGCACGTTCCGCACTTATTTTATGATAAAGTTCTTCCATTGTCATCGATGAAATATCAATCTTCTCTTCGTCTTTCCCATCTTCTCCTTTCTTTTCACTCTTTCTTGACCATTCAGAATCCTACAAATGACTAGTGTGAAGCATCTTCCAAACTCTGGTAAAGATTCGCATTTGATATTAAAGGTACCTTTCGTTCTCGTAGAGAATGAGTGGATCCCTTATCCAAATCCGCACAGAGAGAATGAGTAACAAGAAGATCTTGTCCCTCTTCTCCTCTTCCAATTGAAGATAGAATTGGTTCAGATAACTTCCTTTCTAATGTTTGGCCGTACGAACGAGGAGGGGCGAGAGAAGGAAAACTGACAATGATAAGAATTACAAGAGGTAATTCCAATTGAAACATACGCATTAGATTGTAATCCTTCGGGGTCTGCGCTTAGAGAAGCCTGTAAGGGATAATTGAGGACGATGATGGAAAACATCAAAGAATCATTCAAACATTAGGAATGTGAATTGATAAGTGATAGTGGTTATAAATCATACGGAAGTTCCTCTTAGAGTGTGGACATCGGCAGTAACAGATACTTGTCCGAATCTTCCTGTCTCGTTCACAGTTGGAGATGAATCTGCATGAGACATTCCAACTGGAGCGGAACATCTACAAGTATCATATTGTCACTCAAGATAATATACTCATTCTACCTTCGTTCCCTCTCAACAGAATTCTCAGGTTCTTCACTGATCTCTTGGTCTTCTGAATTGATTTCGATTGAACTATTCAAACGATTCATTTCAATCATTTCGTACAACCTCTGAAATGAAGAATGGTAAGATGAATGAAGGGAAAATCTCACATGTCTTCTCGTTTCGTTCTTCTTCTGTTCTGCTTGGATCTTGTGTGGCTCCTTCAGTTTTGTGATCACTGTCGGTTCAGTCTTATCGAAGATCTACAATCAATTATATCTTTGTGTTTGAAAAAAATGAAGAATCAAATGAAGAAGATGGTCTTCGCATTGATTTTAATATTATTTTCACTCTAAACTCTTGGTTGCAAACTTACTCGATGAAGATACATAACGACCATCTTAACGAGGAAAAAGAGAACGAATATGAAAACTGAAAGAAGAAAGATGACCGATAGAATAAGATGGATTTGGCTGACCGAAGTACATAATGACGAGACTGGAGAATAAATTGACTGCTAACATTCCAAGAAGAAGAGGAAGCACGAAGAGTACGAGCCATAGATACAAATGAATGGTATTGCATAACATCGAATTCGATGGCTCATAATACCAGCCTCCCGTCAAGGAGGCCCAGATTCCCTGTGAAGAGACAACTTCATAAAGATCATAGTCGTTTCAACTTTTTGATACTGTTTCGTCCTCTTGTTTATCTTAAAACAGTATGACTCTTATAAGTTACTTTTTCATAATAACTCTTCAACATTTAACCAAGAATATTTTGAAATAATGAAGAGGAAGTATACCTGTCGGGCAATTTCAGTCATGTGGCTGCACCAGGTCATCGACTGTAACCCGTATCTACGATAATATCCTTACCCTTGTTTAGAGCATCTTACTGCAAATAAAATACTATCTTCAGGGAAAATATCCAGGAAAATAAAAACAATGCGACAATCGATTAGAATAAATGAAGTTCAAGCTGCCAATTGATTGTTGAAGAATTATGTTAGTTTGAGTAACATGTTCAGATTATGCATGTCTGGCGATGTTTGACAAATAAATTCAACGATTAAAATATTATTTATCTTTCATTGTGATCTGAAAAGTGCAGAAAAGTCATTTTGCAATTATAAACCGGGAGCCGGGGAAAAGTAACTACCGTATATTTTATCATTATTTCGCATATTTCGTGATGAGATATTTTCCCATACGAATAGGGACGCCGTGTGCCTTACTGTAGCATTAAACTAGCGGCTGGCCCTTGCTTTGTTGTTTGTACATTGTCGCCCTTACTATTATTTTCCCTGTGGCATCTTCTCACATTCCGTCGCTTTGCCCTTTGACCTTTCACCGCTGTCAATTATGCGCATTTTCATTATGCATTACCAGCCATATTCCAGTGAATGGCAAGGCAGTAAGCAGGAGGATTGTAATTACTACTGTTAATATAAATTAATATCGCATTGGACATGACTAGGCATGGACTCTTCGTTCCCACTTCAGGAGTTCTATTTGGGAAAGTAGCTGAGGTATGTCACTTATCGATCAAACAGTTGCATGTGACTTGTTGTTCAGATCCTCCCAAATAAAGTATTCTTTGCCTCTTTCTCATCTCCTCCAACTTCTGATGCTTCAGTCCGATACATATGTATTGATGACAAGGTCAAAAATTAGAATTTATTCTAAACAATAAAAAAATCTTAATTTTAACATATTATGTTCAGGTTCACTACGATCCATTCTACCACGACTTCGGTCCTGTCAATCTTTGCGTTCTCCATCGATTCACACAGCATATTCATTCGCTAGTGGAGGTTTGTCACTGACCACCCATCCGATCAGTCCTTTTCGAGTGATAACGCCCTCTTATCACTCAATTCAGAATGGAAAGCGACGAATCGTTGCGTACACATGTGCGATAGACACGAATCGAGTGAATGGAGCCTTCCTTATGGCTGGATATCTCGTAAGTACATTTATTCAGCATCCTCTTTCAATCATATTTCATTGTTTAGATGATCTATCACGGGATGAAAGCTGATCTCGCATATCTGAAAGTGGAAGTGGCTCAACCTCCTTCTTATATTGGATTCCGAGATGCGGCAATGGGACCATCCACATACGATCTCCATTTGCACGATGTACTCAGAGGACTCGAACAGGTAATAAAGACGAGAAGAGATGATCTTTGAGACTCACCCTCCACAGAGGTTTCTCTCTCTCTTTTTGTGAGGTTGTCTAATTGTAGTGAGTGAGTGTGTGTGGGTGGTAGACAGTGAACAGGAAGAGAGAGAGAGAGAGAGAGATAGCAGAGGGAGAGGGGGTAGTCACTTCTCCACGGAGAGACAAATATTTGCAAGTGTCATACAGTCTCTTCGTTAAGAGACTGTCTCCATAAAAATTGACCACTACCCGGACATTTCCGCCAAGACTTTCGATTCAGACCTTCATATTGCTATCATGGATGACTGACACTACCCTGTTTACAATGGGCAATATATAGCCGCAACGCGTCTCCAACGCGGCGCGTCAGCTGCGCGCGAAATTCAAAAACGCGATTTTCATAACTTTTCAACGAAGCAAGTTAGACTCGAAATTATTTTTGCGTTGTGTTATAGTGCTCATATGTGCAAACTTTCAACGGAAAAGTTCGGCCAAAGTCCATTGGAAAGTCGATTCTTCAATTTCAAAAAGAAGTTTTTGGCCTATCTCACCCCATTTTT
>LS486987.1:93294-133550 GCA_900490705.1 Pristionchus arcanus | reverse complement strand
CCTTTGGGTGCTAGCACTTTCGATTGATACATAAATTATGCAGCTGCGGAATATTCGATTTCCGAGAAATGGGTGTTTTCAGGGTTCATCTTACACTTTTCCTACGAGGAGTAAAATCGATTTCTGTCAATTGTGGTCCAACATATCTGCACACAAGGGGGCTACAATATGTACTATGTGGGACCTCTCCCCCCTTCTAAAAATGGGGTGAGATAGGCCAAAAACTTCTTTTTGAAATTGAAGAATCGCCTTTCCAATGGACTTTGTCCGAACTTTTCCGTTGAAAGTTTGCACATATGAGCACTATAACACAACGCAAAAATAATTTCGAGTCTAACTTGCTTCGTTGAAAAGTTATGAAAATCGCGTTTTTGAATTTCGCGCGCAGCTGACGCGCCGCGTTGGAGACGCGTTGCGGCTATATATTGCCCATTGTAAACAGGGTACTGTCAGTCATCCATGATAGCAATATGAAGGTCTGAATCGAAAGTCCTGGCGGAAATGTCCGGAAGAAAGTGAAAATGATAAATTTTTACGGAGACAGTCTCTTAAACTTTGTAAACAAGTCGAAGATTTCATTCTGAGCCAAGGGAGAACAACATTTTTTTAAAGCAAATTCTTTTTAAAAAAAATTTAAGGGACTTGCGAGAAAGTGGTACGATGTGAACACATTCGATGGAGATGAATATGAATTCTATGAGAGAGTCGAAAATGGAGATTTCAACTGGATTCTTCCCGGAAAGATTCTTTCTTTCTGTGGACCTCACGAGAAAAGTGTTGTTGAGAACGGTAAGGCGTCCCAATTCAATGCACCATTTATTCTCGTGTTTAGGTTATCCTTATCATGCACCTGAAGTGTATTTCGACTACTTCCGTGAGCACAATGTCACTACGATCGTCCGTCTCAATACTAGATGCTATGACGCTAAAAGGTTGGATATTGAAAATTGTGTAGAGAAGTGATGAATTGATTGGAGATTCACTGATGCGGGATTCGATCATGTTGATCTATTCTTCATTGATGGATCAACTCCTTCGGATGAAATTGTTAGAAAGTTCATTCGAGTGGTTGATACGTCAAGAGGGGGAGTGGCCATCCACTGCAAAGCAGGTATGAGGAGTTATTATTCCTCATCGAGTTTGATTATTAATGCATTTGTAGGTCTTGGAAGGACGGGAACTCTGATTGCGTGTTGGATGATGAAGGAGTACGGTATCTCTGCCCCTGAGTGCATGGCATGGCTGAGAATATGCAGACCTGGATCAGTTATAGGACCACAGCAACAATTCTTGGTAAGTGATGAGAGGAAGAAGAGTAAGAGGGAAAAGAGTGAATTACAGTTGGAGAAACAAGAAATGTGCTGGGATATGGGAAGAATAATGAGTACGAAGAGAAGACATGTCAATGGAGGAACTCCCACCACTCCTAAGAAGGTACGGTAGTTCATTTGTATTCCATTCTTAATCCAATGATTAATCAGATGGCTGTTACTTCCCGTTTGGTGAACAAAGTAGAAGAGATTCGAATAGAATCGTCACCTTCTCGTCGCCAAGGAGGATCTCGTCCTAATGATCTACCCGTATCAAAGACTAATGGATCTGCACTTAATACTAAGAATGGAAAAGTAATCAATCCAGAGGTAAATATCTGAATTATTTTGCACCAATCGAAATAGTATCATCTACATACAACTGATTTCAATAATATCATATTAAAAGTGTTATTGCAGGAGCAGATCGATGCGAATGGTCGTTCCCAAGGAGATCGACTACTCGCATGCAAAGTGCGCAATGCTCACGCTAATTTCTCATCTCCAACCACTCCAATTAAGCCAATGCTTATGAAGGTACTGTAGAAAGAGAGTAATATTAATGAATTCATTGGATGGGAGTATAATGTGTGATTGCAGACATCACTCCGTACAATAGGATCATCACCATCATCATCAGGAGGAATATCATCAAGAGTGGGAGCTGTTCGTAGTATCCTTCAACCTCCTTCTCCTCTTGTCCCTGTAAGTCATTCTTATCTTCCCCATTATATCATTCACAATCATACATTCTGCACTCCTCACTTACCCTCACACTCGTACTATTCACTTCCCGTTCGATCGATTAATCGATATTACCGTAACCCTATTCCATTTGTTCCTCAAATGGTTCCAACTGTTCCATCGTCTACTCTTTACTACTGAACAGTATTATTATACATTTTTCTCTAAAAGTTTCAATATTATTCTTATTCGAAGTAATAACTTATTGATTATTTCTGTACCAAATTTGTCTGTGCTTGGCTTGCTGTGAATATGTTTCCCGTGTCTAAATACTAGAAATAATTCCTTAAAATATCTGGGTAGTGTAAGAACATTCCATCGTCTATCTCTTCCCTTTTTATCTTGTTGACGTTTCTGTTAAATTGCTCTTGCAAATTTGTTACATGCATTTTTAGGTATTGTTGGTTTTTCGTTTCTGTTAGAACAATAAATTGTTTTTTTGTGGATTGGTGGTTGGTGTGCATGGAATGGCTAATTTCAATTTTAACTAAGCGTGATTCGTGTGAATTATAATGCTTCCTTCCGATCACGATTCTAGTGATAGAATGTACACACAGTTTACAAAGCTTATTTTATTTTATTTGAATTCATCAGTCACTGTTACATACTTAACTTTGCACCTATATAAGAGAGATCTAGCTATTTTTACATTACGTCTTATTCAGTGAATTAACTAAAAGCTTTTTTTTCAATTTCCACGCATGGATCACTGTCTTCTAGTCACATATCTCCAAATGACCTGATCTAATTGCTATCTCATTTCTTTCGTTCCTCACGTCATTCATTAATTCACTCTCTTCACTATTATACACACCACCTTCAAAATAAATTGAACAATTTAGTATATTTATATATCATTCCAGATCTCTCGTGTTACCGTTACCGCAGAGAAGCCGATCTCTTCTTCCAAATCATCGTCGGCCCTCAAAAAACTGAGTCCAGGGTAAGCTTTTAATTAGCGACATGAGGCAATTAAGATGAAGGATGAAATATATGTATGTGACGAATGAATATGATTTCAGTAGTCGTACTCAACCATATCCATCAACGGGAGGAATAAGAATGGAAATGCCTCCTTCTACATATCAACTTCGTCCACGACGTAGTTATTCTCCCAATAATTCTCTTGATTTGGCTAAGACAATCCCTCCTAATGCAGCTGCCCTGGGGGCAATTACTACTAGAAGAACTTCTTCTTCGAAGAAGACTCGTCCTATCTAGATACTGTATATACCTTCTTTTCCCTCCATGTCTTACTCCATTGGTGCTTCACTCTCACTTGATTCGTGCATTTGCCGGACAATTGTTCACTTCTATACTCGATTTAGACTATCTAATTATTCTTTATATGCTTGATTTCTCTTTATATTCGATAGTCAGACGGTTGCATTCATTCCATGCTTGCTTGTACAATATTCACTAGATCAATCAACTAATAACCTCTACACGAAGTATTACTTTACTCTGCATTCATTCATTGTACACTCAGAAGGATTAGAATCTCTTCATACTCTCTCCATCGCTCACATCTAATTATACTTCCATTATCTCTTTCGTAGTGCTTGCTAACTATCTAACTTGTAAAGTACCATAGTTTATCACAATAAATTTGCAAGTATTTGATTGTCCAATTGAATTCCATTGTTGGCACACCAATTAGAAATTGTTCCCGTTATCGATTCAATTTGAGAATGATTTCCATTCTGTAGGAATTTGAGTACATCGCTCATCTCCTTTCTGAAAGGGATACTATTTCCTTGGGTACTGTGGCATAGGGAATAGTTCTATCTCACCCAGTGCATTCTCCTTTGACGAGTTGCATGAATTGACCAGATACGGCAGCTCTTTTTCCAAACCAATGATCAGGAGATGGATCAATCTTCTCCAATGCATCGTATGCACGAGCCATCCAGAAGAATTGACTTGTCTGAATAATAAGAGGGGGGGGGGGGGGGGGGGTGGTGGAGTGAGAAGGCTACAATCACTCTACCTTGTATGCATCACTTGCAATGATCTTGAGGAGAATTACACTTTCATTTGAATTTCGAATCTTCATGAATATATCCCATGCCTGTTGACCTTGTCCATCCATCACATCTAAAGATCTCCCATTTCATTCCAAATGAAAAGAAAAATTATCTCACAAGCTTTTACTAGGAATTGTGTATGGATTGGAGATTTCAGTTTAGTGACTCGAGATAGAACTTCAATTGCCTCTTTGTATCTGAAGAGTCATTGATTTCATGAAATATTCGTCGCCCAGAATACCTTTCAGTCATCACGAGAGCTTGACCAAAGTTGAAATTGAACTTATCTTCCATTTCAAACAATTCCTAGAATGAAGAGTGGAGATAAAAGAGAATGGAATAAATTAACTCTTAATGAATCGAGGAAATGAGCAGCATCGGAGAATTCTCCAGCAAGGAAGAAATATGCACTCATTGCTAATCGACCATTTGGAGTATCTGAAGAGAAAATGAAGAGCAATTGAGAGGGAGAAAGACAAACGTTGAATGTTCCTATCCATTCCTGCACTCTGGAAATATTCTCTTGCACTGATCATATATTCAGGAGAGAGTTGACTCTGTCCCATCAATAGATGAACAATTGCCTTCAGAAGAAATTCGTAAGGATACTTTGGTTCATCAATGAATTCCATAGTTCGGAATGCTGATTCGTAGTCTTCTAAAACATGATACTTCAAAAAAACCCATTCAAAAAGTAATTGGAATCTTTTTTCCGAAGTAGGTAAAGTCTCCATTCTTATCTAACAAATAATGAAATACCTCGATTGAGATGGTAGAGTGCAATATTGATTCGTGCTTCAGGTACTTCATCTACAAGAGTGGGAAGAACCTATGAAGAAGATTTCGAATCGATAAAACTCTCTAATCTCCATTCGTTACCTGCATAACATTTGTCCCTCCAGTAAAAATGACGTGATTGTGTTGGAAGAGAACTTTAGCTGCAGGGTAAAGATGACTAATGATTGAAGAATCAACCTGAAAAAGAGGTGAAATGCAAAATAAAGATCAAAAGTCAATCTTACATTCACTGGTTTCCCCTGTCGGAATTTGATAGAATTGTAGAGATTGAGGCCGGCAGGACTGTCTGGATAACTCTGCAGAAATCTTTTGACGAACATCTGAAGAAAAAGGTGAATGAATCTTGATGAAGAAGGGAAGAAACCTCTGCAGGCATATATGATTCTTGTTTGAATTCGGCCAAAGCGATGTAGAAATTGAGTGCTATCATGTTCCTGTTAATGATAATTCATTCACGAATTCCACTTCGTCTTACTCATTCGCAGTGAGAAGAGGTTGATAAAATTTGACTGCATCGTCGTAATGTTGACCAAGGAAATTAAGAGAGGCCAAACACATTGAATCTTCGATTGAATCTGCCTGGAAGCTTAAGAATATAATCAAGAGATTCGATAAAAGACCTACCATTAGTTTAGAATGATTCTTCATCAATTCACTATTATCGCCCAGTTTAGAAGCAACATGGCACAGAGCTCGAATTTGAAGAGAAGATGGAGCACCTGGTTATAGGTTGATCGTTCGGACACATGAATGATGAATATCTTCAGATTCTTCATTCTACATATTCTTCAGATTAAATGAAACCTTTGAGAAGTGCCTCTTTCGCTTCTTCATAATGACCAGTGAAGAAGAAACAACATCCAAGATATACATTGGCTTCCTCTGTCATTTCATTCCTTGAGATTAATCCTTCATAAATCTGAGACAGAATGGAATGAAAGAGGGGAGATGGATATCATTAACTCCTCGAGCAGCAGAATATTCTCCAGATTGGAAGTAGCAATATCCCAACCACAATTCATTCTCTGCATCGTATCGTTTTTCAGATCGAATGAACTGCAATATGATACGATTGATATCATTTATCAACCATTATACCTGAAGATATGAGATGGCCCCTTGATAATCTCGTGAATCAACGAAATGTTTTAATTCAGGAACTTCTTGTTTTCCTGCTCGAATTCTATCTATCACAGGAGGAGAATCTTTCTTCACTTTGCTACGCAGTTTATTCAGAAGCTGGAAACAAGATTATAAAGTAATACAATATACACGTATATAGATAATAGGTCACATACCATTGCCATGTTGATTGGGAAGACTGAGGGATATACTCCATAGCAACCGCATCTCTCACACACAATGCATGGAAACGGGACATTGGAATATGAAACAAGAAGTCTGATTACAAAACTGAAGCTGTTGTGATAAACAGTAGGTCTATCGTAAGAGAAGGATCCGAACTTTCATTGATTAATCTGAAGGGTTACGGTAGATTTGATATCCCACCAGAAGGCTACTCGATCGTTTCGGAAACTGAGTCTTTAAATTATAAAGGTTGCAGTAATTTTGAGCTTCATAATACAATTGGTTATGTGTAGAGAAACAAAATAATATTCGACTAATTTATAAAATAGTAAAATAAAATATAAATACGAATTTGACAGAACAACATACTCCATCGCCAATATACCGTAGTGAATAAGATGAAGTCGTCCAGTTGTTACAAAGCTTTTCTTAATTATCGATTTTTTTGGCTTAATTTTGTACGTTCGGCTCTTCTTTCTTTCTTATTGTACTCTTTGGACCTTCTTCTTGTCTGTCGCGGGTTATCGTTTCACTCCTTACAGAATGAGAGCTATAAATCCCCCTTTCGGTTTATGAGTTGCGAAGGTCAGATCTTTCTTTCGGCTGTAGTACTCATTTGGAGTCTTTGCAGGGTCATTGGATGTAGTATAGATCAGGAAGCAGAAGGAGATGGCGTCTTCTCAATTGGGAGGACAACGTGCCTTTGTGAGCAAGAAGAGCAGGTGAGTCAAACGAATCCCCCTTCCCTTCCCCCCTAGAGATCGATCCATTTTGAGAGCAACTGCCGCGGATATGAGAATGCATATTCGATCAGGAGGAATCGTTCTTCCTTATCAGAATAATGCCGAAACTGATGGAGTCAATACTGTTCAGGTGAGAGGTTGACATTAGAGAAGGTTGACTGATTCATTCCATTGTAGTTGAACTTATCCGATGTCGTCGATTGTGTTGATGTGGAAGAGATTCTCTCACAAAGGAAAACTTCAGCCGTCTATGATATTTCATCCTCGACCACTTCACTTTCCACACCGAGAGCGTGAGCTTTATCTATTTGTTATCCATAATTACATTCAATATTCCAGATTATCAGAGTTTCCCGCAGATGACGTAGAAGTTCGACAAGTGGAAAGAGAATGGGGAACTGCCGATCCTCCAGTCGATATTAAGACGTATCGTTTATCGATAATTTGAATTATTCTAATTAATCTCTTTAGTGTTCCTGTAGAGGCAGAAGCTCATTCAGTCCTCACCACTCTTAATGATCCCCTCTCTCTCGTCCATCGGAAATTAGGCCATTTATGCTCTGGTGACGCCTTACAGAAGTTACTAAGGTATGTCCATATTATGATGATCGATTACGGTAGTTGATCTTAGGGAAAGGGATACTGTAATCTCTCCTCATGTCTACGAAGGAGATCGAGAGAGTTACCATCGAGTAACTAGAAGTGCAAGTCTCGTCGATAAGGAATCAGTAAGTGATCCATTTCATTCTTCTCTCAGATTTGTAAATTAATTGTATTGAGGGATCAAAGAGAACATCATATACTTCATGTAATTCAACGGGAACGGCAGGATCTTCAGATGCTAATAATGGACGACTTCACGATAGTACTCCCGATGATGTAACATTTATCTTATTCCTTCTTCTTCCCTTTCTTCGTCCATGAGTAGTTCCGTCTATCAATGTGTAATGCGTCCAGGCTCTTTCTGGAATTGTCGATCGTATTTCGATCTCTCAAATGGACGAAGAGAATGAATTGAAGAGGAATGCATCGAGACATCCAGTCACAGTCGGATTACTTTTCCCCAAGGACGAGGTTAGAAATTGAAGAGATGGGGAAAAGAAAGGGGAATGCGAGTCGAATTATGAACATTGAGTCGGAGATATGGAATAGGGGCTTGGAATCAGAAAAAAAGGTGTAAGTGTAAACACAATGGAAATGACTTTAGAGTGAACTGGTGGAAGTGCGAGTGCAACCTCCTTTTCCTGAGGAAAGAAGTGGATTCAGATTATTTGTGAGGGTTATAAAGGTATGAATAGTGAAGAGAAGATGATAGATAGATGAGATTGCAGCTTCGAATGGAAATGCAGTCTGAACCCATCTATGGATCACTCACTTTATTCCATATTCGACAAAAGAAGAGAATATCAGAAAGTTTCCATTTTGATCTCAATCCTGCACAATTCAAAACGGAAAATGTGAGTGGATATCAAATAAAATATTAAATCTTTCCCTTCTTCTCAGATGTTCTCTGACGCGATTTCTCAATGCCAACAAGCAGCATTTGCCCTCTCTTCACCTCTATCCGATGTTGTTATTATGGTCAAGGTACGAAAGGAAAGGGGGGGGGGGGGAGGGGGTAGAAGAGAAAGATTGAAAATAAAGAGTTGTTTTAGTTAGAGAAGATTCTGTTCGGATGTGATCCAAGTGAAGCATACGATAATTACGTCGCATTCTGTAAGGATGAAAGATATCGAGAGAAAGTGAAAGAAGTCGCTGCTCAATTCACTAATCGATTAAGTGAGTAGAGAGAGAGAGAGAGAGAGAGAGAGAGAAGAAGTACGGTAGATAGAAGGAAATGATTGTAGGTGACTACCGTATGGTACTGGCTGTTATGTTTATTGATCTGTCTCGATTTATTGTGAATGGAGGAGAGAATGGAGAAGGAACGAGTATGATGGTATCCACTTTATCACAGGGTAATTCAATCAATTATTCAATGGGTATTCAATGAGGAATGTGTATAGATGGATCAGCTCCTCTTGCTGGAGATGATTCCTCCTCTATCGTATCGGCCGATAGAGTATCCGTGTCTACTACCAGTACATTCAAGAGGTACTTTCCCTTATATCTACTTTATTCATTAATCAATAATCAATTGATAGGATTGGTAGTGGAACGAGTGCGTCAACTGTATTGAATAAGATGCGAACTCCTCTTGCGAGAAGGAAGAATACTCAATCGAGTATGGAAGAAAGTCCCGAGATGGTATGGCAATCAATCCCCCCCCCTTCCCTTCATAATATCTATTCTAAGGCTCTCCTTCGTGGTCCTCCTCATCATTCTCTTGCTTCATTCCAACCAATCACTCTCACCCTCAATAACTTCATCAAAGTGGCAAGTCATTTATATTCTAAAACCACACATGGAGGTCAAAATGAGTTTATTTTTCTTAGGAGAGTGAGAAGGTCTCGGATGAGGAATTAGTCAAGATTGCCATTGATCAGAGAAGAAATGGTGGCAAGAATAAGAAGAACTTCCCTGTTGAGATATCCCTCAAAATATGGTAAGTCACAATTTTTTTGTATGTACTTTGCTGGAATAATTGATTGTGTGTATTACAGGGGTGATAATGGAGATGAAGTTGATGGACGAATAACAGGAGAAGGAAAGATGGTTGGAAGTGCGAATGATACCACTTTGAATAGTCCCACTCAAGAGATGACACTCACTCAAGAAGTTGATCAATTACCTCATTGTGGACAATATAATGTCAATCTCGTTTATCGGTTAGTTTTATGCCATGTACTTAATTGATTGAATTGCTATCGGTCGATCATTGTTGAGACTGTGAAGTTACATTATGGTTATGAATGAGTATTCTCTCTTTAAGTAATACGATGCTTCTCTATCCTCGATGGGTGAATATGTCGGGTAGATCAGGAACTGCAAGGAATATTTGTGTAAAGGTAGAAGAAGATTGAGAGATTATCCAAATGAATTATCTCATTCAGATTGAATTGATGAACTCTCGAGAGGAACCCCAAATGGTATTCTTCGATAGATTCACTAAGAGACCAACTGCCACTTTCGCACGAACTACTGTACTCTATCACAGCAAGTGAGATTATTAGAAATAGTAAGTACCATAATCCATTGTTCCATTCAGGACCCCTCAATTATGGGATGAGATTAAAGTATCGATTCCTCCCATTTTGGATGATGGTCATCACTTTCTCTTCACCTTCTATCATGTATCATGCAAAACGAGTAATAAGGATGATCCCGTTGAATTCCCATTGGGATACTCGGTATGTTACTGTGGAATATACTCATTACGAGAACATAATAACTGATTATCATTTCAGTGGTTACCTCTTCTTCCAAATAAGAGACTTGCCAATGGAGAATTCTCACTTCCAATTGCACTGGAGAAACTGCCTCAGGTATATTCATTCCATCCATTCCCTTCCCTCCTATTGATTGTAGTCATATGGATATCTTCCTCCTGATGGACGTCAACTTCCAAATATGAAATGGTTGGATGGACAGAAAGCAGCTTTCTCCATTGGATGTGTATCCATTACTACTGTTCATCCACAGGTACAAGAGAAGGATACTATAGATGACAATGAATATTCCTCCCTTGTAGGATGAACATCTAGAGAGATTTCTGTCTTCCTTCTCTTCTCTTTCCTCTTGTAAACCAGTGGATGAAAGTTTACTCGTCACTTCCATTCAAGGAATACTCAAGGTATAACTAACCAAAACAGCCTAAATATCTCTCATTCGATGAATAATAAATCAATATTCATCATATACTATAATTGTAGGCTCGTCCTGAACCGATGATTGCCTTCCTCTACCAGATAATGGACGCCCTTCTCACTCTTATTGCTAATCCACCATATTCAAGTGAGTCCCCTCCCCCTAGGGATACTGTAGGATACAGATAGATATCGATTATTCATCCAGAATTGACGTCATCAACGTGTTTCTCCACTCTTGGTCAATTGGCTAAGATATGTACTCAATTAGTTGATTCTCCAAGTAGTGATCAACATGGAAGAGGAGTACTTCTTCCCACATATATTCATTATTTCAAGATTGGAGCAAAAGGTGAGAAGTGACTAATGTTTGTGAAATGGGAATGGATGATAGATTGAACATAAATGGAAGAGTAAGGTGGAAATGAGTAAAGATGAATGAATCCTTACAGAGTCTCGTCCTTGGTCTGCTGAATGTAGAGAAATGGCGAAGGAATCGAATGAATTGACATCTCCCGATTCAGAGAAAATATTCCATATTATTGGTGAGAA
Organism: Pristionchus arcanus; assembly: GCA_900490705.1. Lineage (NCBI taxonomy): Eukaryota > Metazoa > Nematoda > Chromadorea > Rhabditida > Neodiplogasteridae > Pristionchus > Pristionchus arcanus. The sequence goes on along the minus strand of LS486987.1, from coordinate 122,322 downwards.
TTAGAGAGAGAAAGAATTTTAAATCAAGCATCGTTTCAGAGGATATGGAGAGATCGAGAAATGTGAAAGTGAATCCTGTTGAGATTACGGTACTCAATACGAATAAGGTGAGAATGAGAGAGGAGATAAAGAAGGAGATTGAAAATGGTAATTGATTCTTCAGTTGGTTCACGAGGAATTAGCTGATCTATGGGTTGGATCAAGTGGAAGTACAAAGGATAGATCATTCAATAACTCATTCTTCTTCCTTGAACTTATTGTAAGTACTATTCACATTGAACATAACAATTCCAATCTCATCAGTCAAAATCAATGGCTGAATTTCTCTCAATGACTGGTCGTCTCTTTCTTCCTAGGAAATCAAGATTCTCTGATCGATTCTGTCGATCACTTGCATCTCTCAGTGAAATGATTACTAATGAAGTGAGTAGAATACTCTATCTTCCATTCCGTATTCTCTCCATCTCTTAAGGTGATCAATGACTGCAAGAGTCAGTGTACAGTGAAACAGTCTCTCTCAACGACTCTCACATCATCATGGGCATTCTTCCTTCGTGATTCACTTTCTCTAATGGATCGATCATTTGCATTCAAACTAATCGCCCATTTTAATCGGGAATTAATCAGAGAGATCAAGTAAGTTCATTCCATTCTCATCTTTTCTGTGCCGACTCTTCAACAAAAACTTAACCAGTTTGGCGATATCTAACACATGATTTGTCTCGATTGCAATACATTGTTTTGTTCAGTTCAACAACAAAAGCGACTGAGCCAACTCTTCTCAAATTGAACTTCCTTCGTATAATATCATCCCATGAACATTTTATTCTTCTCAATCTTCCCAATATTCATAATGGACTTCCTTCTACTTCGAGTATGAGTAAGTGATCTCTTCCATCTCATCCAATCCATTCATTCATCAGTGAATTCATTTGTCTCATCTCCTCAACATATTCCATCTTCATCATCTCTTCAACCTCCATCTAGTCCAGGTGGTTCATCTCTATCGAGTAAAGGATCAAGTGGAGGATCCATTATGAGTGATCTCACTCATGAATATAGGTATAAATTCAGACGAGGAGGAAGGAATAGAGCAATCAATTTAGATCTCGTCATTTCCTCCTTGGTCTAATTCTCTCTGATCTCTCTTCCATCCTCGATTCATCATCATCTGATCAAATTCGATCGAGTATTCTCTCTCTTGTCACTTCTCTTCTTGCTGCACACGAAACAGATCCAAGAATTGGAGATGCACAAATGAAGAATAGAGTATGCATTATTGATGTGAAGGAGAGTATATATAATGGGTTCATTGCAGGTGTGCTCTCTATACACTCCTCTTCTTGGAATAGTCATTGACAACGTACACTTATTGCTATCTAATGAAAAGAAAACGAATTCACTCTCTTCATCCAGATTGAATGATAATAGAAGGAAGATGGAAGAAAGGTTCAGTATCCCGAATAATGAGATTAGAATCAATTGATGGCTTCATTTTAGTTCGATGGGAGTAGATCCCCAAGTAGCATTGGCAATAGCTGGAATGGGAGGGGATGATATGATAGCCCCTTCTCCTTCTCTTATTTCTCCTCTTCCTCCACTTCGACCTCATCTTACTCATGAACAGACTAGACAGGTATCATCCCTCTTCCTCTTCATTCCTTCTTCATATTCCTATTCTTCAGTTGTTAATGAGTGTATGTTGGGTACTTCGTTCTCTGGATAGTTCAACTCTTCGTGGATGGTTAAGAGATCTCTCTCCTCATCGATTAATTTCCCTTCTTGATGTTCTCACTCTTGTCGTATCTTCTTTCGAATATAAGGCTATTCAAGTAAGAGATGAGAAGGGGAAGAAGGAAAGAAGAAACGAATTCAGGATGATGGATTGGAGGGAATAACGGAAGCAGTTGATATGGATGAGACAATTCGAGTAGGAAGAAGAGAAGGAGGAGTAAAATGGAGAGAAACTCGAATGGAATCAATTGATCATCTTGAATCTCTCGTATGTGCTGAAGCAACTCTTACTGTACTCGATACCATTGAGAGTACGTGTCAGGTGAGAAGAGAGAGAGAGAGACTTCATCAGTCTCTATCCATCTATCTCTTAAGGTTGTTTCATCAGCTGGTTGTGATCATCTTCTTCCTATTCTTCCTCTACTCTTCAAACTAATCGTGAGTCCCCTCCCATCCTCCTTTCCCTTCCATTTCTTCTTTCTTCTCAGATGCATATGTTATCATGTCGTCAATCTCTCTCAGTTCTTCAATCAGTCTTTGCAACTCAACGTTCCTTCGTAGTCAAATATCCGGATATTGTATTCGAGACTGAGAGTGAACAATGTGGAGAATTGTGTCTCCAACTACTGAGACATTGTGCATCCAGAATGCCCATCGTGAGAAGTCATGTGAGTGAAAGAGAAAGGGGATGGAGAGAGGGAGAGGGAGATTTCTTCAGGCAGCAGCATCTGCATATCTATTAATGAGGGAGAGTTATGAGAGTACGACGAGTCTCGCAAGAGTCAAAATGCATTTCACTATGTCTCTTTCTACTCTTGTTTCCAATGGTCAGTCATCTACCAAGGGGAGTGAGATCATTGTATTCCTCTCTTTCAGGTACTCAAAGTGGTTCGTGGATCAATGAGGATTTCCTGAGAAGAAGTTTCCGTACTCTTCTCTCGTATGCTCATAATGAATCATCGGCAGCTCAAGAAACTTCTCTTCAAAGCTTCTGTGAACAGGTAATGAAGAGAAAAGAAGTACCATACCCGCACTAGCAGAAAACGAGCGATAGAGTCTCTAGCCACATTCTGCCCCTCCCTTGACAGTCGACCTTGGTGTAACGGCAAGCGTCTAGTGCTAGCTCCCGGCTGCCGCGGGTTCGATCCCCGCCGATGCTCGGTGCTTTCTTGCCGGTTTATTACTTCGGATATTTCAACTCTATCGCATTCTACTGCCCGCCAGATGATTTCTTGATATTATTTGCTACTCTTGAGTAGACATGATGACACTCATATTTATGATGGCACATCTTTTGCTCTTTTTAAACTAATACTAGCTCATAATATGTTGCCAATTCTTACATGTGTTTTTCTCAGGTGAAAGATCTCGTGTTCAATATGCATATGATCCTGTCGGATACGGTTCGAATCAAAGAATTCCGTGATGATTTCGAAATGAGTATGGATCTGATCTATCGCATTGCCAAGGGATACCAGAACAATCCCGATCTACGGTAGGCCGTTGGTCAATTAGGAGGATGAAATGTTCTTCGAATGAAAATATCTTTCTCTTTGAGTGTTCGATGGCTTCTTGATATGTCTACTCGTGCAGAGAAGAAGGGATGTTTCGCAGAGGCAGCACAATGTGTTATCCATTCAGCTGCACTCGTTGCAGAGTGAGTATCATAGAACATCCCCCCCCCCTCAATTCCCTCCTCTTCTTCATCTAGATATCTTGCAATGCGTCCATGTACATCTCATCTTCCATCGGGTGCCAATTCCTTCTCTTCTCTATCTGATAATGTCCTCGAAGAATCTGCTGTATCTGATGATGTCATTTCTCCCGATACAGATGGAATCTGTGAGAGTAAACATTTCAAAGTGGGAGGACTCGTTGAATTGGTATGTAATGATATAATACATATTATTTATCAATTTATCTCCAGTGCGTCAAGGCATTTAATCTTCTCGAGCAAGCCCTCCAATATGAAATGATGCCACATATATTTGAGGTAGGTGATCTCCTCTTCCTCTCTCCGTATCCCTCTCTTCATTCAGATTCTATCTCCTATTCTATCTCATTCACGTGATTATCGTCATCTTTCTCATCTTCATCGGAGATTGGGAGAATCACTCGTTAAAATAGAAGGACACGTTAGATTGAAGGAAGATACTACTGATGCATGGTTGAGTCCTCTTAGGAGGTTAGACCCGTCCAATTTGATCTTTGATCTCTCTAATTCTCTATTCCAGCTCCGACAAGAGATGTTTTGGAACGTATTTCCGTGTAGCATTCTTCGGGTCGAAATTCGGTGATATCGATGGAGAAGAGTATGTGTACAAGGTGAGAATATTTCTTCCCCTTCCTCCCCTCCTCTTTCTATCTCATCGAATCATCCCCTTCACATCAGTCTGCTCCCTACATGAAACTATCGGATTTTGCGTATGACTTTGAGAAGTACTACAGTGAGAGATTCCCCCTCGGAGTATTCCATGTTATCAAGGATAGTAATAATGTGAGTGAGAGTACTAGTATCTTCTCAATGTAATGGAAGTGTAGGTGTCTCGTGATACTCTCGATCCTTCTCGTGCTTATCTTCAAGTTACTTATGTCGAACCATATCTAGAAGAATGGGAGAGAAGAGAAAGAACAACCAACTTCGAGAGGAATCATAATCTATCGAGGTAAGAAGGAAGGATAAGAGTAGAGATAATCCTCCCTTCATCGTCTAGATTTGCATACGCAACTCCATTCACTCGAGATGGACGAGCACATGGAGAATTGAAAGATCAATACAAGAGAAGAACGATTCTTACTGTTCATAATAGGTATCATCTATTTGAGGAAGTATCCCTCTAATCTCCCTTCTTCCTTCAGTTTCCCATACGTGAAAACTCGTCTTCGAGTTGTGGAAAGGGAACAAAAAGTACTTTCCCCTATCGAAGTTGCCATCGAAGATGTGGAGAAGAAAACGAGAGAATTGGGAGCAGCGATAGCCCAGTCTCCACCAGATGCAAAGATGTTACAGATGGTATTACAGGGATGTATTGGGACTACTGTCAATCAGGGACCGGTTGAGGTGAGAGAGGGAGAGAGGGGAAAGGAGGAGAGGGAGAGATTCATCTCAGGTCGCCAATGTCTTCCTATCCAATGTCACTGATGGTCGACCCATGGACAATCTGCAGAACAAATTAAGACTCGCCTTTAGAAACTTCTCCAAGAAGGTTAGATCAATTTATCCAACCCAATTCCCTCTCTTTTTTTCAGTGCGCGGATGCACTTTCCCTCAATAAACAACTTATTCATGCAGATCAATTGGCTTATCAGGTATGAAGGAGAAGAAGATTATCTAATTTGGATAAATGACTGTTTACTCTTTCAGAATGAATTAAACCGTAACTACAATGAATTCACTCGTAAGATGACTCCGATGCTCTCAAAGGCTCCTCGTCCAATCTCTGCACTCATTAAGTCTACCGTAACCCCCGAGACTCTAGGAGCCGTTTCTGTTATTTAGTAAGATCGCTTCCTTTTTTAGTGCACTCATTTCCCATCTCATTTGAACTCCGATCCATTCCGATCGATAGGATTCTCTCTTTTGCCCCATCTCTAAATTGATCTACCCTCGCTCATCCATTCCCCTCAAACCCCTTCCCTTCTATCCCTAATACCTTTCTAGAAAATATCTACTAACGATTTTATTTTGTACAAAGATTTTTCTAAATTATTGATTGTGTCTTTCTGCTTGCCGTATGCTGTTCCCTCTTCATCTCCCGTTTCATAATAATCTATAGCTCAAAGAGTCATAATATTTGTATGAATCGCTTTAATGACCCATGAGGTGCTCACAATACTTTAATACTTGTTATTCACACTTTGTTATGGTTGCAATGACGTTTGTATGCGAACGAATGTAATTATTGACTGATCGGGCTAAAGCTCTTACTTATACATGATCATTTGTTCCGATTACCATCACTCGTTGCTCATCGAGGTGTCAGTATTTCAAAGACGAGTGGAAAAAGGATCTGTGCACATTTGAATAGATCGTTGTTCCTCGTTCATCCACAGTTTTTCGTTCACGTGTTCTGGATATTTCGTGTCTAGTTGGCTTGATTATCTCATCTGATTAATGTCATTTGTAGATGTCTCCTCCAGTGTTCACTACTTCTCCTACTGGATATGGATCCGATATGAGATCAGAGGAGGAATGTGCACCCGTCACTCCCACCACTAAAGGTTGACTTGTCTATTTATTCAACTGTTGATGAATTGAATGTCTCTCTCTATAGGTTCGTCGTTCCTCTTCGATCCATCGGAATTGAGTGATGAGATTGTTGGGCGTGTCCCGAATGGATTGAGAGTTCGCCCTCTCCACATCGACGACTACGAGAAGGGGTACGGCACATAGTATATTATCGATTGATGAATGATCGATTACAGATTCCTTTCGGTGTTGTCTCAATTGACTTCAGTGGGAGAAATGGATCGATCAGCATGGGATTGGAGATTCAGATCAATGCAGAGAACCACCCCTTCCACTTATTATGTGTGTGTGGTCGAAGATCTAGAGTGAGTATAGGGAGGGAGAGGGAGGGGAGGAGAAGGAATGCATTACAGTACTACTCGAGTGGTGGGTGCAGCCACTCTTGTATTGGAATGGAAATTCATTCATTCTGCTGGTTCAAGAGGAAGAGTCGAGGATGTGGTTGTGGATGAAAGTATGAGAGGAAAGAAATTGGGAGTTCTGCTCAATGATGTACTCGTTAGACTGGCAAAGAAGGTATGGGAGGTGAATGAGAGAGAGAGGGAAGAGTATGGAATTGATTACAGAAGGATGTGTACAAAGTATCTCTAGAGTGCAAGGACAAATTGATTCCATTCTACGAACAGTTTGGATACAAGAAGGTTAGTAGAAGAATGAATAGAGAGGAGGAACGAATTGATTGCAGGATGCTGGCAATAACTTCCTTGTACAGAGATTCGATAGCAAGATTTGAATGGAATGGATTATCGACTAGTTGATTGCATCATATCCATCTCTATTTCTTCCTTCTCCGTCTCCTCTTTCCAATTGTTCATATCTTGCCAATTCTCAAGATTGTACCATTCATCCTCAAGTCGTCTCTCTCCCTTTTCTATCCAAAGTGATTTCCGTTCTTTCCGCGTGCCTTTCCTCTTTTATTCCGATGCCATTCATTCTTTATTCTTCGTATTCTTCATATTTTGTATGAACATAATTTCTTCGATGCGCGTCGCTCGATTTTTATACGTTGTAATTCGTGTGGGGAGTAAGTAATAAAGCTAATTTCAGTGTATCGATGAGATGTCAGGAGTGCCGTCACTAGCGAAGATTGACTCCAGAGCATTCATCGTTGATAAAGAGTGGAAGTTCCATCGACTACCAAACGTATGCACATTTATATTATACGTAATATTGGTTGTGCTCTCTGTCTCAAAGAAGAAGAAGAGTTATTAGTAAATGAATGAGTGAATGGTGTTATCAGGAGAACGTTGTGATTCCTCGTGAACATCTTCCTGATCCCGAAGCAGAAGCAATTCCTACTACGAGAAACGAAAGTGTGGCTGATATTGAGAGAAGGTACGAGAAAGTGCACATAAAGGGATTACTCTGCTTTTTCAGGTGGTTGGACGCTGGAATCAATCGAATTGAGCTGAGACCCGCTAGTCAAATCCCTTCCAGAAGACAGTAAAGAGGTATTTTGTTATTGAATAATAAATGAAGTAATAGTTGAATTGTAGGAGTGTGTTAATCAATGGGAAACGAATCATCTCGGGGAGGGAATGGAATAGGAGGAAAGAAGGGAATTGTGGTTGTGAGAGATGGAACGGTCATCAAGGTACAAGATCCCAATGATGATCCCGATATGAAGAGAATTAAAGTGAGATATTCAATGATTAGATGGGGATTTAAAATGAATTTGTATAGGAGATGCCTCGATTTCTTCCTATTCTTCGTTCTGCTATTGGAAGGAGAGATATCTGTGAACATCGAGATATTTCTCCTCGTCCATTCCTACAGGTGAGATACTCATTCAGTCTTAGTCATGACATAATCGTATTCAAATGAGTTGTCACTGCGTCTATCCAATCATTTCGCTCTTTGTGCAAAGGCAGTGAATATGAAACAGAGCCAATTGAGTGGAGCCATGAAAACGGTAAGGATCATTTAGGATCTTCACCTACAAACAATATAATGTTTCAGATAGATAATCGATTGGTAGAAATGACAGCAGAGATAACAGAGAGAAAGAGAAGATTGGATAGATTATGTGAAGCACTCGAAAGAGTTGAAATCATGAACATCGAATTGATGAAGATGAATGTCAGTTTGCTTTCGATGTTTGTTCTTTAATACGATTTCCCTTTAAGGATTCATTCGGTGCTCTGACTGCTTCTCTCGAAGATCTAACTCTCCTTCTTCCATCAGATATCACACTTCCTCCATTGAGAATAACACCTCCTCTTCCTCCTTCATCAATTAATTCATCTCCATCAACATCTTCTCCTTCTCCATTTCCTTCTTCTTCTTCATCTTCTACTCCTTCTCGTAAGAGAGATTCCCCACGTAGACTTCCTCCTATCGAAGAGGTTCGAGTTATTGATAAACCTCCTTCTCTATCCAAACGATAGATCTCAATTGTACATTCCAATTAATTATTGCTCCCCACTCTTTACTCTCACACTAAAAGGGTCCGTACAATAAATTATTTCATGCTACATTGTTCACTCTTTCACAATTAAAAACAAGTGTTTAGATACACAGAATTTATTTGATTGAATTTAGAATGTACATGAAACATACATGAAAATGGTTCAGAAAAAATGGCTGAGCCGGATCTATCGTTTATTCGTCCGGATGTCAGTCTTGAAGAGGTATGACTGTCAAGGGGGTTTGAGATGTTAGACAGAGGATGGAAGGGAAGGAGGAGATGGTAGAATGATTGATTAAGATGAGAGCTCTCGATCGACGTCGATTAATGGCAATTGTGAATGGAATGATTATGAGAATGAGTGAATGGTTAGGAGAAATGGCCAAAAAAGGAGAAGAAGGATTAATGAATGCTGAGAAAAGATTAGATAAAGCTGAAGTCAAATTGAGACTTATTGAGACAAAAGTGAGTTGTAATCATTCAGTAGTCCGCGAGAATTTAGTGAAGAATCTATTTTGTAGTTACAAGGAATATCGATAGAAGGTGAAGAAGAAAATAAGACCGTGATTACAGTAGTAGAGGAGAAGAAAAATGTGATTGAAGAAAAGAATATTGAAGAGGAAAAGAGTGAAGGAAAGATGAATGAGGAGAAGGTGAGGGAGAACTGTATTCTGGGTTATTGATTAATTTGAGGAAGAAGTAAATAAAGTGAAGGTAGAAGAAGAAGTGAAAGTGGAAGAAGTTCGACTTCTTGTGAAGGATGATCCACGATATTCCAAATATTTCAAGATGGTCAAAATGGTGAGAATATTATAAAAATAAATTATGAGAAAGTGTGAAATAGAAAAATAAAGTATAATTGAAGGGTATTCAAGAAGAAGCCGTTCGACTGAAGATGAAGAGTGAGGGAGTCGATCCTTCCATTTTAGAGTTTGTTACAATTTGTCATCGAAAACAATAATTTTCTCGTTTCAGTAATCCAAATTCTGCATCGGATGCGCCAGTAGAAAAAAATGAAGAAGATTCATCCGATGAATCTGTTGGTTCCTTCTCCGATTCAGAGTAGAAAAGTATACAAGAAAATTAGTCGATTACTGTGATACATTCCTCATATCATAAATGTGCCATTCTCAGATTGTAAATCAATACGCTGATACGAAATAAATTATTTATATACACGAATTATTCTCTGAGTCTGAAATCTCTACAATGACATTAGAGAGGGATATTCGGGTATTAGTCTATTTATAAATTATCGTAAAAGACAATTCTCCATTAAGAAGAGATGAGGGATAACGAGTCACAAGATAAAGGATGATATCATTGGTTGATAGTCTCATGCAGTCATACCCTTCGCAGACTCATTACACCCTTTACTTATTCCTTTCATCTCACATGTTTCATTGATCAACAGAATAAACCGGATTGAAGTAAACACAACCATCAAATTTGAAAGATAAGTACAACTTGAGTAAAAGGAAGGTGTTAATAAAGAGAGAAGGGAAATGGAGTGCATCCATTTCCTCGTTCGTTTTATTGATAACAAATCAACTTCGTCATTTGATCGAAGAATGTGACCAGAGGAGCAAGGAAAAGGGAGTTAGAGGAAGATGAAAGGAGAGGGAAAGGTGATAAAATGGTAGATCGAGTATCGAAATGGTCAAGTGAATACTCAGGGAATACCCTTCCTTTTACTTACTTCATTCATTAAACGATCTTACTCTTTAAGTGATAGTATCTACAACGATTCATTTTCTCTCAATTATTTCTTTTTTCAATTGTCTGTAATTCTATTTTATGATTACGTGCCGTCTCTTTATTGTTGTTGTTCGATCATCAGTCTTTCATTATCTAAATTCAGCATTTCAACAAATTTCTTCAGTAATTTTCGAGAAGAGCGCGATAATGGATGCAGAAACGGTTTCACTAGGTAAGATAAATGATTGATCAATGAATTTATCTCTTCTCTATTTCTCTTTAGGTTCCTCCCCTTGCATCTCTCGAAACCCATCATCTGCCAAATTCATTCAAGAGACATTCGCAAGTGAGATCTTTCCTCCTTTATTTTATGATTCGAAAAAATATTCGGAATTTTTATTCATTCGAGGATCTCGTAAAGGCGAATATTTTCCAAAAAGAGGAAGGTTCATACTTCTGAATTATTTCTAATTAAAATCGATAATTTATTACCTTTGAGATGTATTGGAGGAAGTGGACGAGAAAACGGGTAAATTCCCATCAGATATGATTTTTGATCTTCTACGTCATTCGAAAGACAAAGCAAGTATCACTGCACTGTTGAAGGTGAGAGGAAAGAGAGAGAGAGAGAGAAAAGAGAAAGATAATTTTCTATCGATTGAACTTTCCAGCTCATTCGACAATATGGAATCAGTATCTCAGATCCAAGATTGAAACCCATGATGGATAGAATATCTTCGTACGTTACAAACTACATTTTACCGTGATACATCTAAACAATTCACAGACATGAACAGTTTTATGGTGAAGACATTTTATCGAATTCAACATGGGAATTGAAGGAAGGAATAATAATGGATAGGAAGACATTCAAACAGTTTGTTCATTATAATCTATTCCTTATATTTCTTCTCTTCTCTTTAGTTGTATTCGTCCATGTCTTCCACTCGTTCTTGAGATTCTTCGTGGTAATCTCATCGTTCCCGAATGGCAACGATTTACTGTTAAAATGACAGAGTTATTCGAAGAAGTTTATAGTCTATCATTAACTGCTTCCATTACTCTTATTTAAGTGTCGAGGGATCACAGATGGAAAAGTGGCCACATACATTCCACAATTGGCACGAGCCGATCCCAATCTATGGGTAAGAATTTCTCCCATCTACTCAATTCCTCCTATCTACTCCTCCTTCAGGGAATGTCTATCTGTTCAGTAGATGGACAACGATATAATTATGGAGATTCAAAAGCTGATTTCTGCATTCAAAGTCTGTCGAAGGTAAGAAAGAATAAAAAAGAAGAGAAGAGAAGAGAAGAGATGACCCTTCAGACGTTCACATATGCCATTGTGGCTACGGATATTGGAGTGGAAACTCTTCATGGATATGTGGGACATGAACCAAGTGGAAGATTATTCAATGAGATATGTCTAGATGCACAAGGTGATTCAATATGAATTGTTAGTGTAAAACTTCTTCTTTCTCAGGCAAACCTCACAATCCAATGATTAATTCTGGAGCTATAGTAACTTCATCTCTTATTCGACTTGGTCGACCTCTTTCTGATCGTTTTGATTTCATTATTTCTGAGTATAGAAAACTATCAGGAGGACTGCATATCGGATTTAATAATGCCACGTGAGAAATTTCTCATTGTCTCTTCATTATTTTTTCTTCAGATTTCTCTCAGAACGAGATACTGCAGATAGAAATTATGCCATCTCTCACTACATGAAGGTTTACTTTCTATTTTGTTTACTTTTTAATCAATAATTGTTCTAGGAATACGATTGTTTCCCTCCTGGAATCGCATCTCTCAGGGAGGAACTTGATCTATATTTCCAATTGTGTTCACTTGAATGTTGTTGTGAGACTCTATCAGTGATGGCAGCCACTCTTGCTAATGGAGGTCATTCCTCTATCATTATTCCTTCTCGATCTATCACTCTCTTTCAGGTATTAATCCTCTTTCTCAGAAGAGAGCTATCTCAGCTCAAGCCTGCAGAGATGTTCTATCTCTAATGTATTCATGTGGAATGTATGATCTATCTGGCAAATTTGCCTTCCAGGTATATTTTATCCCTTCTCTCACTAATCAAAATTCTTCTCTCGTTAGGTTGGTCTCCCTGCGAAATCAGGAGTATCGGGAGGAATGATTGTAGTTGTACCCAATGTAATGGGAATGTGTCTCTATTCTCCTCCCCTTGATAAAACAGGCAATTCTACAAGAGGAGTAGCATTCTGCATGGTCAAATTTACTTGATCTACCATTGAATCAATGGATATTTCAGTCGATGGTCAAAGCATTTAACTTCCATAATTATGATTCCCTCGTTCACACTGATTCAAGAAAGATCGATCCAAGACGGAGATTAGAGAGGTTCAATCGTACTCTTATCGTATTCATTCATCCATTTCAGTAGTGAAGCAGAACAGGATACCATCCTTCTTCTATATTCTTCCAAAAATGCGAATATGGATCGAGTACGGAAGTAAGTGTAATGTAGACGACCATAGTCGTTGTCTATCTCAGATTATATGCAAAAGGAGTTGATATGAATGGATGTGATTATGATGGCAGAACGGCACTTCATTTGGCTGCTGCTGAAGGACATAATAGAATTGTTAGGTTCTTATTGAGAACTGCACGAGTAGAACATAGAGTGAGAGATAGGTCAGTTATTCCATTGATCTCTTTTGATTGAATCTCTCTCTCTCTTAGATGGGGTCGATCTCCCATGGACGAAGCAGAAGCATTCAGTCATCATGTAACTCTCAGAATAATGAAGACTCACGAACAATTAGATATCGATGAAGTTCTTCCTCTTCAAGAAGGAGAACAGGATATGTTAGTCATCTACTCTTTATTACATTCCTTTCATTCTTTCAGCGACTCTGAAGAAGAAGAATTCGCATACATGCGAACTTCAAAAGTGAGAAGATTGAAGAGAGAAGCAGAATTGAGAGCGAGAGAAGAAGCGAGATCAAAAGCATTGGAAAGAAGATTAAGAGAACAAAGAAGAAAGAAAGGAGAACAAGTGACAAGTAGTGAAGATAGTGAAAGAGAAGATGAGGATGATACAGATGCACATATTATGAGAGGAGGAGAAGAGACTTCAGGGGAAAGTTCCAAATCAGGAGAAGATGAAGAAGCTATCAAGTTTACTATTGGATCTGATTAAATTGTACCTTTTAACGAGATCTAAATGATGACTCTATAAATATCAACGTGGTTTCAACAAGTGATTTATTTATAAACCTCAACAACATGTAACAACATCAACAACGAAGAGGAGGGAGAACAATTGGAGGGACGAATGAGATCTTCGAAATGAAATTATCGAGGGAATGAAAACCGGTGAATTAACGAAAACTGAGATCGATTAATTACCAGATCAACAGGAGTGGGTTTAGTGGAAAAATTAACAGCATTGAATACCTTCAAAACAATATATAACAGAAGATAACAGAAGATAATTATTGTACATAATTAGTGATAGGATGACTTCTCCTCATCAGTAGGAATCCAACTGAAAATGAATGGAATAGGTAACGAAGAAAATAGGATGCTTACTCTTTGAATTGATCAGGATAGAGAGAATAATAACGAAGAGGAGACGACGAGAGAGATGAGCTGAGATAGAGAAAGGATATTAAAGGATATATAGAGGATGAATACGTCATGGAAGCAGCAGAATTCGATCTCGGACGGAAGTCATCGATACGAGAATTATCGATCATTTGTTCAATCTCAGATTGAGTAGGACTGCTTGAGATCTAAAAAAAAAAGGAATTAGATTATCCAATTCCTATCTTTGACCTACACTCATCGTCGATTCATCAATAGAATTCGAACCATAGCTCATCGGAATGTGATGGACTGCAGTATAGACATGAGATCAATATTGCATTAAAAATACCTTGAGAAGTTCTCATGAATGGAATGGGACGATTATGGAAAGAAAGATGAGGAACAATATGATTAGGAAGATGATGATGGATAGAGTCACTTCCCATTGGAGTCACCAGAACAGCACGCATTCCCTTTTTACTTAAGATTGATTATTAATTGTAATAATGCATGAATGGAGATCCTACTGTCGATCCTGTTTGAAGAGAGTCACTCTGCAAGGAGTTCCAATCGAAGGAGGACTCTACAACGATATTATAAGATAGAGAATCCTTTCCATATTTATCGTGGTCTCACCACTCCTCTCGTATAATCAGTCCAGGCAGCGAATGCAGTTACATTATTTGTTCCATGTTTGACAATAGTGAAGAATCCATTGGTGTCGTTGTCATGATTGACCACCTTATCAACCTGATAAGGAACAAATTAATGGAGAGAGTGAGGGATGAATAAGTACCATCCATCCATCCGAAGTAGACAGTAAAGTGGCCACTTCATTTCTAATCATCGCAACTTTTCTATCATCTCTGATATGAGTGACATTGACTGCCTGCCAGGGAACATCCTGAGAGATATTAATTACAATAATGAACTCATTTTCCGATCATCTCACTTCGTGTTCTCCTTCGTACATGGCAATCAATTCGACAATATCGAATGGTTTGAGAGATCGAAGGAAGTAGAGAGGAGGAATGCGGATTCGACCTATACTTTCATTATATTGTGAAATACAATAAATAATTCACCGATGGCATCATTCCACAGCCAGGCTGAGCTGGTTCTCATGTCCATTCGATTGACCATTGCATACACTTTCAATTGCAGCTTACTCTTTCTCATTAGATAAGGAACGATCACCAATTCCTGATGCAATTCAAGATTCGTAGATGCAATTTAATAAGTTATCTATGATCAGTATACCTCTCTGAGACAGTGGACATTCTCTGCAATCCATTCCTTCTGTAATAATCATCTATCAATCATGAATATATCACTATCCATACCTGATCATTACTATACACGTTGTACGACACGAAACTGCCCAATTTCATGGGATGGACAATTAGATTAGGAGATAGAAGAGCCTTTCCACTGATGGGCGAGTAGATAACACTGTTCGCGTATTCTCCCTTCAGTTCAACGATCACTCCCTTCTGAAGGAGACATAATACAAATATACCCAATATTATTCCATACCTGTTTGATGTGAAATTGACTTGAACATAACATATCGGTCCTCTGAAATCAGATTCTGTTGGCAAAAAGTCTACTTATCGGAGAAAAAAAGAATATTTACAAACTGCGTATATGCATATATCAGGTTTCCTGTAAGAGTGTAGGAAAAAGAGCACGTTTTTCCACTAGGAAAAACTTTTTGTCCCCGATTCCGATGAAACTTGGTTGGTGGGTACCCTTAGGGGTAAGGAGGAGATTCAAAAACTTTTTTGGGTCAATTATCGATTTTATCGATTTTTATGGCCCAAATCTTTAAATGGCCATAACTTCCTTCATTTTCATCGCACAGCGAGCGGATTTTTCGCGGTGAATTAGTTTCAGAATTCTCTACAAAAAGTTGAGGAAGCACAATATGAAAAAAATTAGTCTTCCACTTGAAAAATCGATAAAACCCATTTTTTGATCGAAAAAGTGTCTGTTTCTCGAAAATGTACCGAAAACACAAAAAGTTTTTTTGCCTTAAAAGTTTCTCCAGACCTATTGCGTTGTCACTGCATAGTTGGTTTTTGATATCTCTGGCCGCGGGATGTCGCTTACTAGTAGAGTCCGAACATAGTCGTTTATTTCGAAAAATCGGTCTTTTGACCATAACTTGCTTCAAAATGGTCGAATCAGGATTTTAAAAAAAAGGGAAATTTAGCTTTCAATGAGACGAAGAAAAACGGTTTAGTCCAAAAAAGTCGTAGGACAACCCATTTTTGAGTTATTCTGAAAAAACTGCTTTTCCAGAGGGATTTCGCTTTGTGTGACGGCGGGAAAACGCTCTTTGCGGTTTCTATGCTTCGATAACATTTATTTATTTATTTTATTTTTTAAGCGCTAATTCCGCATGGAATTGACACCAGAGTAAGTTGGTCCCTCCCTAACACTTCCCACTCTCCTTCCCTTCTAAGTAGCAGTTGGCGTGGGGTGGGATACGGAGACGGTCAGTGAGAGACCAACTTAATGAAATGTTAATTCATACGGAATTGGTGCATACAATTAAAAAAATATATATATGCAATTTATCGAAGCATAGAAACCGCAAAGAGCGTTTTCCCGCCGTCACACAAAGTGAAATCCCTCTGGAAAAGCAGTTTTTCCAGAATAACTCAAAAATGGGTAGTCCTACGACTTTTTTGGACTAAACCGTTTTTCTTCGTCTCATTGAAGCTAAATTTCCCTTTTTTTTAAAATCCTGATTCGACCATTTTGAAGCAAGTTATGGTCAAAAGACCGATTTTTCGAAATAAACGACTATGTTCGGACTCTACTAGTAAGCGACATCCCGCGGCCAGAGATATCAAAAACCAACTATGCAGTGACAACTCAATAGGTCTGGAGAAACTTTTAAGGCAAAAAAACTTTTTGTGTTTTCGGTACATTTTCGAGAAACAGACACTTTTTCGATCAAAAAATGGGTTTTATCGATTTTTCAAGTGGAAGACTAATTTTTTTCATATTGTGCTTCCTCAACTTTTTGTAGAGAATTCTGAAACTAATTCACCGCGAAAAATCCGCTCGCTGTGCGATGAAAATGAAGGAAGTTATGGCCATTTAAAGATTTGGGCCGTAAAGATCGATAAAATCGATAATTGACCCAAAAAAGTTTTTGAATCTCCTCCTTACCCCTAAGGGTACCCACCAACCAAGTTTCATCGGAATTGGGGACAAAAAGTTTTTTCCTAGTGGACGGCATTCCTACACTCTTACAGAAAGTCTGTGATATATACATTCCCATTTAAGGTAAATACATATATAATCGGATCATTTTCTACCGAGGAACTTCAAATCAGATATTTTCCGATTACAAACAGCTTTATTTCAACAAGAGCGAGTAACAATTATGAGGATAATGGGCGAGAATACGGTATCTAGGATATCATAGATCATCAGTAATTGGAAGGAATAACAAGTGGGCTTGTGAGAATCTTCGAACATAGTTCGCGATATATCCATTCACCGGAAAGGACTAATAAAGCGAATGAAACAGGGATAGAAATTGATGAACTAATGAGAAATCTACGGTTAAAAATGAAGAGTGGAGAATATATTGCACATGATGAGGTAGGGGGGAGTTTTGTGATGACTTCGAATGGAATGAACTGAGTAATTTAGAATTTACAAGTGGGAGATCGAATTGAATGTGAACAGAATGAATGGGTAGGAGAATTGGTAGGTTGGGAGGGGAGGGACGTCTAAAATTGATTCCATCTTCAATGGATGTACGATTAATCAGCACATTTGTTAACATTTAGCCAGTTCAAGTAGACTTTGTTCAGTGTAGCAGCCGATTTCTGAGGAATTCCAATGGTGGCATTGAAGAACTGAAATTATGAAATGATGCAAAAGTGAACAAGGAAGAAACCAATTGATAGAGAGAGAGAGAGAGAGAGAAAAAAAGACATACAGTTGGAGTGTAGCTACCCTCGATGTCTCCAAGAGTATTGACTCCCATGGAACGGAATACAGTGACGTATGCTTCCTCATTCATATTGAAGTGACTCAGCCATCTGGAATGGTATTAGATATGTTAAGATATGTTAAGATGTCTATCCATTGAATGGCTAATGGAATACTCACGTAGAAATGGTTATATCTTCAGTCATCTGAGTCAGATTCTCGAAGACGTTGTTCTCAAAATAACTCCATTCAAATATTATAAAAAAATATTTGGATACAATAAAAGTCAATTATTGCATGATTCCTTTTTTTTTACCTCATCATTTCTGGCTGAGTATCTTTCATTCTGCTCAAGCATCTTCACAAAATTCACAATTTGATCATATTTCTTCTTTCCTCTGACCTACAAAACAAATAAATTATTATTTCCAACAGATAAACAGACCAAGTTTTTTTTCTAAAACGGAAAATGCATTTATAAAAATAAGTTTACCTGAATAGTGAAGATTTCATCTTCGGGATTCTTGATCGTCTTAGGAGAGACTCCATTGGACTGAGAAGAGATTGAAATAGAAAGAGAAAGAAGAGGGAAGACACACCTCCATTGCCATTCCATCGGAATTCGGAGAATGGATGTCCACCTTAGAATCACTGCAAATGATGAGAGTAAGTAATGAAAAGAAAAAAATGAGTATACCGTCTTGAGGAAGTGGATAGACGAGGAGCAGTCATCTGAATAGAATATACTATTATACAAGAAATATAGAGATGAATGATTACGGTTGGATTCCAGCCAGGAGAAGGAGTGTGAAGAGAGTTCATCGGAGACGATGATTCCATTCTCTCAAATAGATATATCATCATATTTAGTTAAACTCTGATGAACGAAACGAGTTTAAACGAGTTTAGTGTCCTACCTTGATCTCCCTTCCCATCTCCTCCTTATCCTCCGTCTTTCTCTTCCTTCCTCTTTTCTCATCAATCTCACTGCTGGCCTCAGATTTCACTTAACAAATCGACGTAATTTAAAATGATATAAAACTATATATATTGTACCTCTTCCTCTTCCAGATTTCTCTTCTTCCTTTCTCTTTCTTTCATCTTCTTTGGGTGCATCTCGAGATGGATTAGCACATACTTTCACAGGGCATTCCACCGTCTGCACTACATTTCCATCTCTGTAATATATATTTCCATTTACTGTCGATATACGACATTTCTCAAGGATGGACACAACTATATAAATGAAATCTCACAGGTTAATCAATTCGAAGAGAACGAAGACGGCCTTTCTGTCGATACCACCCGCACAGCTACTGTAGCAGTAGAATGTCACGGCACATACGGTAGATGACTCAATTAACACGAATAGAACTATGGTGGAAGAGTATCAACTCACTGGGATGGTCACACAGAGATTCGCTTCATCGTAAACAGCATCACGATGATTCACTATGAAAGGCATAACCTTGTGTATTCCGTCTGAAACACGTAGATACCTTTTGTGCATAGAACCTGATTATATCGATAATATTGTAATCAATAACATACATTTTTATTTAAGTGTATTAATTGCTTACTTGCATCTCTATCGACATGGACATGACAACGTGAGACTCTCGTTTTATCATCTGAGACAGGAGTAGCGAATCGAAGACTCATACGAATGCTCATACTGGAATAGAGATACTTTAATAAGAGATAGAGAAAGGGATAAACGTACTCGGTAGGCATTGCAATGCTCGTATTATCATCTGGATTCTGCAAATTATCGGCATAAGGAATATTACTCATATGGCGAACGAACCGTAAGCATGAAATTGAATGGAATAGCAGTCATGAACTTGACGAAGAGAAGATCCTTCCTCGGCTGTCATTAACAACTATTTAATTTGCCTTGTATATGACGTTACTCACCAAATAATCTCGATTGGAGTTCTTTGCAATAGGCATTACAGTACACATGAATCGATATTTACTGAGAAAGATGGGATTAATATTTTGGATAACATATAATGATTGATTGACTCACTGATTCGCACTGAGACCTTGAGAATACACGTATCCTCCAACATCGTCATCCAGATAGGCTGAGGACAATGGAAGATGAGGAGTATGAGAGGATGAGAGACTCACGAGGCGGTTGCTGTTGATAACCATCATTCAGAGGCATGAATTGATACGGTTGATGCTCTTGATGATCCTATAATATGTTAATACTTCTCAATCGAGCATTATTTAAATCGATTTACTAGTAATCCCATAATATATTAATATTATAGTTATGAGATTATAATCAAATAGTAAATAAATTAACAGTGATCCTCTGCTCCTGACTGGGCATATAATTGATTTGGTAGAGTGAAGGGTCGGCTTCATCCTTCGGAGTATTGTAGAGACTGCAACAATAATAGTATCACATTCCGTAACCATTTTAACAATTCTCACTTGTTTCGAATGTCATATTCACTCATAGAGTTCATATTATTAAAACGAGAACCGAAGCTGTCACTAAGAAAGTTTTCCATCTGAAATAAATATATGAAAAATGAAGTTGCTTACTATAATGGGACCTGGCTGTCGACGAAGTGTAAGTCGCTCTGGGACAAACGTGCGTTGCCGGAACTACCTCCAAACCCATCCATTCTAGGCGTATCTGTAACTCTATCTAATACTACTCGAAACAAAACAATATAAAACGCACATTTAAAAAAAAAAGAGAGAAATTGACAATTATTGGCGAAAGAGGTCGATATCATACTGTCCAACATACCATAATCCTGAGAATCACGTTGACTAGATCGCAACTGATATCGACCATTTTTTGAAGCCATCGTTTTAATCGTGAATCGGTTGCAGAGTGGGGGATTCTTATCGAGGGTGAGTAACTATGGGCAGACAGAGCGAGATAGGGAGAGAGCGCATAAACGTTAAAACGGCAGAGAAAGAAAGGAAAAGACAAACACACGAAACCACAGAATTCAAAAATTCTTTCTTCGCGGAAATTTCGTTGCAAGACATTTTTAAATTTTTTTTTTTAAATTACTGTAATTAAATTACAATAAGTATTTGTAAAGTGCTTTTCCGACTCTTTCTTAAAATATTTAGTTAATATATTAACTCTTTATCATCTTAACAGCATGATACAAACAAAGGGTGCATACCGTAATATGAATACCAGCATCATCTACTCAGAGGATTGCATTTCTCACGGGATATACAAAGTGTAATCCGCCTTCGACTAATCGATACATTCACCCATTACAAAAATAAAGCGGGTAGAAGCGAAGAGCTGTGATATAAAAGATGTGAGCCCGAAATGACTGGGAAAGGGAATACAATAATATGAGGAACTGATTGAATGAATTGGAACACGAATACTTCGAGAATCAAACTGGACAAATAGAATCATACTAATGAAAACCGAGTACAGTTACGTCCAAAATAGCATAGAAAGAAAACGAATCAATTAGCAAAGCACAAATGTACAGAATAATACAACATATTACTATGTGAATAAACTCTTATAAAAATCAGAACAAAGAAGAGTCGTTTATTGTTCTCGTATGAAATAGATGGAAGTGTAGTATTATGATATATAGATTGATTATATGCCTGATCTTTCACTGGTTGGAGGAGGAGGTCGATTAGGAGTAGGAAGACGACCAGGAGCATCAGGAAGAAGATGTTCTTCACGAGGAAGATTCATTACTGATAGAGGTGAATCACTCTCTCTCAATAATTCACTTGACGGAGTCTTCGCTGATGATATACTCTCTCTACACGATACAGCTGTATCCACAGTTAGAATAGAAGTTGTCGATGGAGTATCAGTCCCTGCCTTCTCTCTCTTTTCTTCTCTCTTCTCTTCTCTCTTATCCGATTTCTTCTCTTCCACTTGTTCCATTGCAGTCTCTACATGAGTCTCACATGCCTTCTCCTCTGCTACTTGCTGAAATGGATCTCTATCAAATAATAAGATAATAATGATAACCTGATCAGCAGCCAATTTGGCAGCTTCTTCTCTCTGTTGATATATTATATTGACTAGGAACATAGCGAGATCGGGATTAGTCCAATACGAGAAATGAGACTTGAGAACAGACCTGCAATTATCAATAATAATAATACATTTATAAGGATGATAAACGTTCTCACCAATAACTCTTATCAGTCAGAGCAGGTTGTACATTGTAATCGATTCGTTTCTGAGGTCGACGATCCTAAAAAGGAGATCATTCACAATGGATATTCAATATTAATTTCAACCTCAGGAATGGACGAGATGATTTTCTCTGCTTCGCTCATCTTCACTTCGGGCTAAAATAAGAATTGTAATTTCACATATACAAATCCTATCAAACTTCTCTACTTGTTGATTTTGTTTTCACTTTCTTTGGTCTTCTCTTCTTTCTTTTAGTGGACTAAAATTTCAATATGGTACCCTAAACTTGATACGCTCAACGAACCGACTTCTTTTTCTTCACTTCTCTACGAGAAACTTTTACATTTGTCATCTGTAATATCCCATTCCCTTCATAATTCATCTTTCCTACCTCTACCTTCTTACTCTTATCACTATTCTTCTTCCTTTGTGATTCACTATTCTTCTTTCTTTTTGATTCATCTTTCTTCTCTTTTTTCTCCTTCTTTTTCACCTCACAATTTCACCCATCCTTCTCCATGTTTCTCTTCTCTTACCTGTACTTCCTTTGCTTTCTCAACTTCATTCTTCACTCCATTTCCATTAGCTCCTTTATTCCATGGTAGCCATCCACTTCCTCCTGACTTACCTACAATATTCATTCATTCATCTCCTTCCCTTCCCTTCTCTTTTCTTACCTCCAGATGCATTTTTCTCAGAGTTTCTTCCTGCTTCATCTCTTGCAGGGGAGAGATCACGAGGAGATGAACCTGCCAATTACCATCATCCATATTCATTCATTCAATTGACTCACAAGCAGATCTTGCATTCGAAACGGAATCATCAGAATCAACTTCGTCTTCTTCATCTATTTCATCTTCATTCGGAACTGGATCTTTTACTTTCTTGCTCGACTTTTTATCCTCCTGAAAGGGTCATTGCATCATCCCCTCCTTCTATTCACTTACTCCATTCTTCAATCCTTTTCTCTCAGCTGCTTTCTTCTTCTTCATATAATTCTTATAAACATCGGGAGTGATATCGTCATAATTCTTCCTTAATTCGTAATCATTTATCAATAGAATGACGTCATTTCCGAAGACATTTCCGTATCCCATTATCTTATCAGTGCAGTGCAACAGTTATCAAGAAATTCTCTAGCCGGAATATTAGAGGGAAATAAACCGTAAACTCACTTAGATCTCTGATCAGTGTATGCGAATAGTTTAACCGGTCGAATATCCTTGAGTTCAGAAGCATAAAGAGGTTCGAGTCGATAAGCAACGGGATCGTATGGATGGAAGATATTGAAGATACGATTCACCTATGAATAGAACCAATTCATTATCCATCCCAATCAACAACTACCGTACGGCATACATTATTTCACACTTTAAATGGCTCAATTTTAATTAGACAGGTATGTATCCTAATTCAACTAACCGTTTCCTTAGGAGGAATAATAGTATCAGCTTTAGCTCCTCTCATAACGAGAAATACTCCGAGTGGAGAACCAACACAGAACAGATTTGCCACCTTAATGGAATTCATTCATACTCATCTCATTCCAAACAATCTTTCTATTTCGCTTGTTTAAAAATAAATGTATATATTCAGATATATCAAAAGTGGATTGAGTTGCATCTCTCCCTTTCTCACCGTGAATTGTAATGATTCCTCTCTCGCTTGAAGAACAGTTCTTATTCCTCCTTCCATTTCTCTCTGAAGTTTGTCTCGAACCTGCAAGAGACAATTTGAATTATTGGTCCAAAAAAACTCTACCGCACTTCACTTAATTCATGTATATTCACAAAATATAGACTCTATCTTTACATTGATCACCCTCCCCTCGTATCCCTATTCAATTTTGTTCCTTCTCTCACCTCCTGTAGCATTCTCATCGAATCGGCAGCTTCCGAGTTCTGTGATGAATCCTTTTGTTCCTCCAATTGAGCCTTCTGGAATATATCTCTCATTATTCATTTCTTCTTCCAAATTATCTCCTCATCATCATCAACTATCTACTGAACTCACAATGGCATTGGTGACATATTCATCGTAGAGAAGAAGTGGAGACCAATGACTGATTATATCATATGAGATCACCTGACAAAAGATCATTTCAATTTCCCTTCTCTTCATATTAATTGCAATCTCTTACTGATCCGAGTGAATGAGCGAAGATAGAGACAGGTCCATTATAAGTTGGATTGTGCTTCTTGAAGAGAGAATAGACATTATTGATAGCCTTGACTACTCCTCCAACTATCTGCAATCATCTCTCTTTCCTCCTTTTCCTTCTTCCTTCTCTCTTACCTCTTGTCTATATAATGGACTCTGATAGTACATGATATCCATGGCAGTACTATTCAGTGTATTCCTTACACTACTCATCTTAGGAAGAGTAATCCAATCAGTTTGTCCATCATCAAGTATCAATTGTGATCTCCATTCAACAGGAAGGAGCATTGGTCGACTCTTTTCATCGGGATATTGTTTATCCATTACGAGATTGATTCCATCACGAATCCTCAAAAATAGTTCATTCCAATTGAATCCAAGTGGCGTCATCAACTGACTGTTCGGTATTCTTAGCGATAAGATTCTCATATCCCTTCTGTCCAATTCCATGAACGACAAGAATAAGATGAGATACTTCAGCCATTCCATCTTCCCATTCTCCCTATAATTCATCACCATCATCCCTCTCTCTTTTTCCTTCTTCTTCCTCACCTCTTTCTCGAATCCTCTTCTCAATTTCGTATCCTTTCCCCATGTGACATATCTGCAATTCCATTCATCATTCCACTATTCCCCAGTATCAATCAATAATTTCGTGCACTGGTGAGGTGGTGAAAAGCACAAACTACCGCGTGAATGGCGACACGAAGCAACACGAATCCATGCACAGACACTTGCACCTAAGAAGCAAACAACAAAGTACACCGTTGCACCAAGCACACGTAGGATGCACAAGACACACACGACACGCAGGGACAAATGAATGAATGACCTACCGAAGGAATCGAGAAGCTTTCGTTGTACTGTATAGGAAGACATCAATGACTGAACTCCATTTCACTTCGATGTTCTCAGGCAATTGAAGTTCAGTCAATTCTGAAGGAGATAAATACCATTCACAATGACTCTTCTCATCTCTCATCCATTCCCTTCATGATCACTCATCCTCAGATCTCCTAACTCACGTGGTTTTCTACTCGCTTCCTTATCACTGAACATGCTGGTTCCTTCTGGAATTGTCTGTCCTCTGAAGTACTGTAGATGGTGAGCTTCTATTGCATCCGCCATTGAAGCCTGCAATGATATTGATTAATGTAAAATGGAAGAATAAAGTCAGTCTTCGATTCCCTCCCCCCATCTCTCTTCCCCTTCTCACTTGAATAGGTTGTCCATCAGGAAGGAACCACGATCCTCTTCTTAATTCGGCCTCATCTTCCTTCCAATAAACAGCCGTTATCTTCGAATGATCTTCATTCATTCTGAATCAATTCGAGTACTCATCAGTCGATCCCTCCCCTCCCCCTCCTTCTCCTCTCTTCTCCTCTTTTCTCACCTGTATAATCCATCGAGTACGACAACATCTTCTCCCATATGGGCCTTATACGATTCCGTCTGAATGAATTCCATCTCTCTCTCTCTCTCTCTCTCATTCCTCCCTTCTCTTCTCTCTTCTCATTCACTCACATGTTGATCAATCTCCATTCCATGATCTTGTCTCCATCGGATTTCCAATCGAATTGAATCTTGTCCTGTAATCATTCATTCCCAATGTCATCAAAATAAATCATCAAGATAGTAACACTTCAATATGTAATTGTCTACCTTTGAATGGAATCCACTTTGAATCGAGATCTTTCCTTCTATAGAACCATCTCACTTCCCCACAACGAAGCTCCGTTACCTGCAAACGAATAATAAAGGAACTCCATTATCAATAGTATGCCTATCCCTATCAACTACCTACAGTATCAGAGAGTACAGTAGTCCAAGCGGGAAGGGGAGCACTCCAATCATCAATCAATTTTTGTATTCTATCAGCAGCAGTATCAGTGAAGGATAGCATAGACTAAGTAGGAAATATAAAGAGAGAAGGAAGAGATGAAGAGAGAGAGGGAATGGAGATTCTCCCTCGTCAATCTTCATTCCTATTCATTCCCTAGCTGTGCAAACGGTCTCATAATCACACTTTATTCTACTTCCTCTCGTTCGTGTTAATCTATTATTCCGTTTGACCCATCTCATCATCTACACTGTCAATCCATCGTACCGAACGAGTAATCTAGAAAGTGTCCCCCCCCCCTCTCCTTCTCTCTCTCTCTCTCTCTCTTCACTTACTCTGGATGCACTCCATATATTAGTCTGTACGACAAGATGTCTCACGATACGAGGAGAACGAGGAGATCGAAGGGGACGAAGAGGACGAAGAGGACGAGATGGACGAGAAGGAAGAGGAGAAAGGGAAGGAAGAGAGGGGGAAATAGTTGTAGGAACCATTATGATAGATCACACATCATCATTGGAGAAGAAGGAAGGAAGAAGAAGAGAAGAAGGGACGTCAACCCATTCTGATACGAGAAGAAGGCTGTTAGAGGAAAATGGTAATTATAAGCATTGAGAAAGGAAAGCGAATTGAATCATTTCAACAACAAAAGATAAACAAATTGTAGAAGATGAATGACCTTTAGAAAGGAAGAACAAATTGAAAGCATCATCTGAAGGAGAGAAGAAGAGGAAAAACGGATATCAAACAGAGGAGGACGAACACAAAAAAAAGAAGAGAAGTGATAGAAGGACCGACGGAGATCCTCCCCCTCTCTCGCCTTCTCTTCCTCTTCCTCCATCTCTCTCTCTCTCTCCCTCCATCATGCATCGTCAGGACAATAGAAAATTACTGTTGATCTTTCCCTCCTTCCATTCTCTCATCTCAATTAGTCTAATAAAAGCCGGCCAGTTCTGCATTCTCTTATTTACAATAAGTTTCTCTCTTCTGAGATAGAGAAGGAAGGAGCTAATCGGGAGTTCTTCTCTTCAACAGAACAACTTACATTAATAATTCATTTTCCGTCTATTTTCTCGGCTGTAGACAGAAGAAAGAACAAAAGACGAGAGGAATGTCATCCTATATTTGGGAAAGAGAACAGGAGAAGAGACGAAATGGAAGGAAGAAAGAGAAGATGGAGAGACTATAGAAGAGATAGAGAAGATGGAGATGGGATACTCAACACATGAAATCGAGATGAATGAGTATGAGATGAGAAGCGAGAGATGAGAGAAGAATAGGAATGGGAAGAATATCACGGCAGTCTGGACTGAGATATAACAATGAGAAGAGACATCTCAGAGATTATAGTTAATGATACTCAAGAGTTCAATATGATCAAAAGGAGAGAGAATAGAGAGAGAAGAGAGAAGAGAGGAATGAGTGAGAAGAGGCCCTTACCAATTCAGTATCTCCCTCTTCTCCCTTCTTATTTGACACTTCCTATCCATGTCACTATGCGTATATTAAAGAAGAGAAAGAAGTGCACAGAAAAAAAGAAGAATGATAGACGAAAAAAATGTGATTATGAATTAATATAAATTAGAGAATCTAGGATCTCCAATGTAATGAAGAAAATTTAAAAATAAACTAGAGAGAGAGTGGAAACTGAGGAGTAGTGAGATGAGGATTGAGATGAGAGAAGAAAATGAAGAGAATCTTCCAATGAGAATGACTTCCAATGAAAGTAAGAGAGAGAATGAAATGAAGAAGAGAGAAGAATGAAGGAATGAAGGAAGAAGAAAATGAAATAAACACAAGAAATAGGAAATAATGAGTACGAAAGGCAAACGCATCCGAGTATCGACTGAATAAAAAGGAATGGAGATTGAGAAGAATGTTCAAATGAATGTCTTTCGTATGGAAAGGAATGTCCAAGGAAGGAATATAATTGTGTAAATAAGTAGGTGAGATATAAGGGATGAATGAGTAGAGGGGGGAGGGGGAGGGGGAGGAGTATCCATCGCCTGCTCTATCCCTATTTAGGACTCCCTTCAGTCAAAAAGATAGAGAGAGAAGAGAGAGGAAGAGAAAAAGAAGGAGGAACGACCACACAAGAGGACTCAATTCAACAAGAGAAATCGAGATGGAAGAAGGAGAGAGAGAGAGAAGGGTGGTTACAGACCTATTCTACCTATTTCTATTTTAACATTTCGAATTCGTTAACCGTTTCTATAGCCAAATGAACATAGTTTCAGGTAACATTTTCAATGGGATGATAAATAAAAATACAAAGTATATTTCACCTTTCTTCTCTTATTTCTAATAGGTGGAATGGGCGCGGGAGGAGTTGTTATCGTCCCTCGAATTGTCGTCGTTGTCGTCTCATCTTCTGTACCATCACGACCCATCTGTAATACCTTTTATTTACATTCATTCAATTATTAAACCACTATCTTATTGTTATCAAATTATCGTACCCATAATTACCAAAGAACATTTATTTCTTAACCAACTTTAAAAAAGACAGAAATGGTGTAACAATTCCCAATGAGGAAA
The DNA here is from genome assembly GCA_900490705.1 of Pristionchus arcanus. Classification (NCBI taxonomy): domain Eukaryota; kingdom Metazoa; phylum Nematoda; class Chromadorea; order Rhabditida; family Neodiplogasteridae; genus Pristionchus; species Pristionchus arcanus. The sequence continues at coordinate 94,004 of LS486987.1, read as the reverse complement.
GGTTGTGAACAACGGAGAAGAAAGAACGTCAAATGTTCAGAGAAGGAAATGATTCTAGAATGGAAAGATGAATGAATGAGTCATTTTTACTCTCAAATGGAAGTTGAGATGACAATTGAGAGGAAGAATAGGTCATTGGAAAGGAGAAGATTATGAACAAACACAAATATTCCCATAGGAAATAAATACTCAGTCATTAGGAAAAGAGAAGAGAGAAGGAAGAAGATGATGAGAGAAAGAGAGAAAGTTCACGTTGAGAGATTGAGAGTGAAACGAATGATTGAAAAGAAGAATCGGAAGGCAAATAGAGTACCCCAAGGCATGAAATGTGATCGAGAGATGAGAGAGAGGAGGGAAAGAGAGAAGCAGAGAAGGGAAGAGAAGGAGAGAGAGTATGGAACACCTCTCTGATCTACTATCTACAAGACCAATCCGATTATCCCTCTCTCTCTCTCCTCTCCATTGATGCATCCTTCAATCCTACTTCTATTCAAATGACAATCTAGTGCTACATTTAAACTTCCTCCCTCTATTTCATCCCCGAGACAGACGACTTCTCACAAATATCAAAATAAGTCTCTCTTTCGAGTTCGAATCCAAATAGGCAGACAGGGGAGAATACACAGGTGAAATAGTGATAAGAAGGAGGTGAAATGAAAGAGAGAGAGGGGGGGGGGGGGAGATTCCGATTCCTAAAAGGGGAAGAAAGG
>LS486987.1:0-92299 GCA_900490705.1 Pristionchus arcanus | reverse complement strand
GAATGACTAGTGACCAACCTTGCCATCTGTCGAAGTTCTGTTACGTTGAAGGAACTTAACCATTTCTACTCTCACTCCATACAATTATGAGACTGAGAGAAGAGAGGAAGAGAAGAGACTGATAAGAATGACAGAGGAGAAGGGAGGGAGGGGGAGACTGATAAGCTACAATTGAGGTCGAAGGTTGCACACGATGAGTAGAAGAATAGAAAAGATTCTACTGTGAAAGGATAGAAGGGAAGGGATAGAAGTGATACCATTGATAATAGAGAAGAGAAGGATGGAATCAATCCATCTTTCCATTACAATCTATTCACTTCACAATGGATTCGAATGGAGATACAGAAGAAGAAGGGGGTAGAGAGAGGAGACAAAGAGATTCCATCAAAAGGATAACGATATCCACTTCCTATCTTTCATCTGTTAGTACACGATTTGAACCCCTGACAGGAAAGATCAAAGATCAACAATCCATCACCTTCTTTGAAGTCTGCACTGGTTTCGGCTTCTCGAATACTTTCTTCTCTGATGGTACTTTGTTCACCTGAATCATCAATATTACAGTAATGAGATACGGTAATTCATTGTATCGCAGACTGATAATTAATTCTCACCTCGATAGTTCCCATTCCATCTTCAGTTGCTTCCTTTGCTTGTTCTGGTTCTTCACTCATAATCAATTCTTCATTCAATCCGACCTCTCTTCACTACACGATCTCACCTGAATGATCAACGATCCAACGATTGAAAAGAATAAGAATGAAATCCATACGCAAATTGTATATATGCCAAGTATACAAATGTGGTCAATAACCATTCTATTGATTCAACAAAAGGTTATATTCAAAATCATTTATCACGTAAGAATATTACCAGCCGCTAGTTTTGATCTGAATGGTAACCCTATCTAATGGCACTTACATTGGAAATCACCGGTCAGGAAAGAAAGGAAGAATTGAGTGAATAAAGGGACTACTCAACTCTTATCTACAGTACACTAAGAGACACTCATGAGTATGCTCTGATTAACAAAGTCAACAATCAATGGAATAAAAACAATATCTACAGTCTACGCCTCTAAATGGTGATTTATGGAACAATATTCTATACTAGCACATAAACGTGTATCAGACGTATACGCTACTCTAAACTGGCCTTGATAGTGAAGTTCGCCTAATGGATATCAATAAAATTGTACTTTAAATGCATTATTATATGTGGAGGGAGAGAGATGAGAGAGAGTCTGATGGAGAATTATTGCAGAGAGACCCCAAATACGAAGAGAACGAGGAATGAAAGAGGTCTGAAAGATAAGATATGAGAAGACTTATCAATTGAATCCATTCAACTTTCACCTTAGAATGGGCATGGATCGTGAACTGATTCACATGGTAAACAGGAAGACGATACTTGAATTTAGGATGAATGAATAGAGTATATGATAGATTTGATACGAGATGGGAAAGGGGAACTGAGAATACATATTCCACCTATAACAAAGAATATTCATCTCATCCCATCTATTCAATTCCTACTCACCTCATCATAATTAGGATTAAGTTTATCTAGAATGGAAGAATCTTTTAATTCAGCTACAATTGGCATAACGGCACGATCGAATCTGAACAAGTGAATATCTTCCATCTACCGTAATAATGAATACCTCGAAGTGAGAACAGGTTCCAATCGGGACCAAACTTCTAACTTTGATTCCGCCATTCCTGTCTCTTCGTGAGTCTCTCTCAATGCAGTCTCAAATCAATCGATATCAATCATTTCTACAGTAATCCAAATACCTCCTCCAGTGTTTCTCCCTCATCACATTTTCCACCCGGGAAACAGATCTGATAATGATGAAGTGAATAGATGAATAGATGAATAGGATACCTCTCCTCTATGAGCTCTCAATAAAGATGATCGTTTTGTGAGTACAATGGAGAGACGATCAAAGGACGAGGACGAAGTGATCGAGGGAGGGCCGATTTCAACCACGGGAACCTTAATCAACTATTGATTATTCATCCATCTACTATACACCACAATATCTCACCAAGACCGATGATTTGCAGGTGGCTCCTCTCTTATATCGGGAAGGAATGATCGAGTCTCCGTTGCTCGTGACATTCTGCACATTTGTTATCTCGGCGGAATAAGGATAAATGTGATATATCTATTATGCATTCATAGGATAATGGTGCAATAACCCATATATGAACAATGATCATCCGAAGCGAACCAAAATAAAGAGTAGTACCTGGACGAATTGTTCTTTACGGGACAATGCAGCATTAGAGAGAAATCGACGAGAAGACAACATCTATCGAATGAGTTAGACTACTGTAGATGTGAATCCATCGATTGATTGACGATTAGAGACAATAGATAGCCATGGGCATTCAACCCCCCTCAAGCAACCATAACCAAGAGAAAGAGAAGCTGAATGGGACTCAATCCGTTTATCGTTCTTCATTTAAGAGGTCAATGATGAATGATTAAGGCAATGAAGATAGGGTGAGAATTGCAGATATGTCCCTTGACCATCACTATATCACTCTGTCTGTATACAAGTCCTATACATAAGAAGGAACACGAGGGAATAAATTACTACGAGTAAAGGGGAAAATGAGCTATGCACAGGGAAGTCATCTCAACCGATTCAACTATACGGCAATCAATATACTTGGAAAATTATCTTACAGTGAACAAAGGAATAAGATGGAACAATATCTGGAGCTACATCATTCCTATCAGTATTATCTCGTGATAACGAGTAAATATGATGGAAAATGGATGATAATTAGGAGGAACCGAGTACCTATTATAAAGATGTTACACACATACAATCTCTTCAATTTGAGTCTGATTCGACTTATGGCTTCTGCCATTTGTGATTAGAATGAATAAATAATAAAGGGGGGGGGGTAATAATATTCAACTGAATAATAGCAACTAGAGTGCAATAATAATGAAAATGACATATAGGCGGGAGGAGAGCAATGGATGGATGGATCGATGGACTGGGAAGGGAAAGATAAAGGGAAAGGGGATATTCAGACGTATAGAGGAATGTGCCTTCTGTTAGTGTAGTGAATGAGTGCATCGGAGATTGGTTGTGAGTAGAATAATCCCATTATCACTACCATCACAACTACCACCAACCATGCCAGCACACTGAAAGAAGCAAGTGAGTGAGAGAGTGAGTGAGTGTGGAAGGAGAACAGTGAGGGAAGCAAGCCACTACAGTATCCTCGTAATGACCAATCAATCGATAGATCAACAGTTATCGTCTATGCACCACACCAAGCCAAGCGTGAGGGTAAGTATTGTGATAAAAAGCACTGTCGGATTCAGCACACTTTTTATAATGAAAATGAGATAGGGGCGCCTTGATAAAAGCTAGGAAGGGCAAGAGACACACACGAAAAATAGGAGTATAGGGGTCTAATAAGACGAGAGATGGAAAGGGAAGGGATCTACCTGAGATTGAATGCATTGTCTTGAGTTTGTCTACGGAAGAATGAACGAGAAGATGAAGAAGTCGATCGATCACTCACTGCTTCCCTCTCTGAGAGACCAGCTGAGAGACGTTGATGACCCTGATGATCAAAGAGAATCAATCCAAGGGGAGAGAGGGAAGGGGAGGAGGGGACGAACCATCTCATAAACAGCTGAAGTCATTAGTCTCGTCTCTTGTTCGTGTTGCACTTTCATTCTCTCCAATGCAACCGTCAACTCGCGAATTTTAAGATCCTGAATACGAAGAACTACCGTTTAATCAAGACATATTTGTTATAACGATTGCATCACAAAAAAAGATAAACGAACCTTCTCCTCCATTTCTTTCTGATCCATCTGCAATAATAAATATTATTGATATCATCCATCAAACGAATCAATATTTCCTTCCCCTTTCCTCTCTGTTTCTTCATCGTTACCTTTACTTTGACAGCTGAATTCGTCATTTCAGCACATTTGTTCATCAGATCTTTCACTTCTTCTTCTGCTCCTCTTCTCTTCACCAATTCTTCCTCCAATTCACGATTTTGAGTCTGAAACAAAAGATATTATAAGTAGAGTTCTCTTATTGGAAAATTTTCCGGATTTCCAATATGCCGAACAAGGGGATTAACCGCACTCGCGACGAGAGAGCGTGAAGAATGAGGATACTATTGGAAATCCATTAGTGTTATTGGAAAATCATTTTCCAATAAGAGAACTCTAATTATAAGTTATTATATTTTTAGAAAAGAAAATATACTGAAACAGATATAAATACCTTGACAGCCATGAGCTCCTTCTTCAGTTCTTCCTGGTAATGAGAACTGAAATATCAATGTAATCTATATCGTAATTTTAAAGCAGAGAAAAAAGGAGCATAAATACTAACTCTCCATTGATATGGTTCAATTCCTCTACGAGAGATGGCTTTCGATCCAATGCATCCCCTGGAATTAAAACTCACACTCATTAAAGTCATTGTAATCAAGAACGGCATACCAGAATTTTTGGAGAACCCCGTTGGAATTAATGATCGACACAGGATTATGATTTGTTCAAAATGAATAAAATAATAACATGCCATTGATGAAATGGTCCTTTGCCTTGAGATTGAAATTCAATTGTCTCTTCTCTTCTTCAATCACACTCAACTTCTCACTCAATTCCAATCGATCGATCACTGCCTTCAATTATATATCTAATTGTAAGTCGTAATCTCATTTTTAGACTAACTTGATCTCTTTCAGCCTTGAGAGTTTGTATGTCTCGATGATTTTCCTCGATTGTTAACTGAAATTGTAATTTAGTCCATACAATGGATGTAGCATACTTCTGTCTCTTAATTGCGTGTGAAACGAGGTTAAAAGGGTACTACAAATGTAATTTTCAATCCTAACCTGTAGTGATCCTATGTTCTGCTTTAGATTCTTCACAGTTTCCTTTCCATTGTCCAATTCAATCAATTGAGCTTTGTACGCATTATTTTTCTGCTCCTCCACTTTCAGCTGAAATAAAACATCGATTTTTGAGTGGTTACCTCGAGAAAGAACTACCATACCAAATAGTAAACAATTGTTGTCCATTCAATGGAATCAATCAAAATAGATCACCTGATTCATATGTTCCTTGCAGTCTCTCACTCGATTCTCCAATTGTTCATTCTTCTCCTTTAAATGGACAACTTCATCTGCCAGATCCTGCAATGATTCTTCATTGATAGTCCAACCCCCCCCCCCCTCCTCCTCCTTAATCATCTAATGGACATACACTCTTCTCCCTTCTGAATCGTTCTTCGTCTAATCGAGATGACTCACTCAACTGAATAATCATATCATAATACACTCAAATGGAAGTAAACCCTCACTCTTGATCTCAATTCTCCTATTTCTTCTTTCAATCGTCTGCTCTCTTCACTCAGAATTGTCTTTTCATATTCCAATTCAGTGAACGCTATTTCACGATCCGATAGCTTTTGCTGAGAAATAAAATATGAGAAGCTCATCAGTGAGGCATCCATAGTACATCTCATCTAATTGTGGTGAATAACAACTTAGCTTACTCTAATTTCCTTTATTTCTTCAGCCTTTCTTTCTTGGACTTCATTCATTTTTCTATCCATCTTTTTGATCACTTCATTCTTCTCTTCCAATTTTGCCTTCGTAGCTTCCAATTCCTCGGAGAGAGATTTCATCTGCAAAGGGCTAAGAAAATTAAGAGGACAATGTTCAAATTACAATGACCATTGTCTCAAATAATAAGAAAAGAATAGGCTGATTAAACTGACAGCATCTTCGGCCTCATCGAGAAGAGAATGATTAGAGGATAGACGATGATTGTGATTGGAGACCAGAATGGAATCATCGTGATGAGTTGCCATTCCCTGTAATCGACATTGATTGAGATATATTAGAGAGAAGGGAAGACGAAGAAGAGAGAAGAGAGAAGAGATTGAGAAAGGAAGATAAATAGTGATAGGGATGTACTATGATTGAGTGAGCAGTGAGAGATATCAATTGAGAAAAGAAGGAATGGGTCAAGAGAGGAGGGGAAGGGGGTGGGGGTGAAAACTTTCTTCGCATACCTTGTTGTTAGGTGATTGTGGTTCAGTGTCGTCTCTTGTACACATCTGCACTTCTTCCAATGAATCCTTGATTGCAAACTGAAACGAATATTTGTCTCCTTCTATGTCTTTTGTATAGCAATTTAACAATTGTATGAGTGTTGATATATCCTCTCTTCATCATTCTCACCTGTACTTGACTCGTGAGTGCATTCACATTTGATACGAACAATGCATTGTTTGGTCCTCTAAATGCAACGAGAACAGTCAATTGAAGAAGACGAAGGATTCCATTCACATTTCCATCTTCACGGGCTACAATTAAATATACTTAATATTTTCGGGATACATTTATATGATTAGAATAATTCCTTTTCAAAACATTCACTTTACCACAAAAGCAGATACTCATAAAAATGGAAAATGTTCTCGGGTACGGTAGCTCTGCTACGGGGGTATCATGACTCCTCATTTAAGTGAATAGTAATCATTATGAGAGGTAGCTCAGTAATCATGATCATCCATAGATAATTTTACAAAAGTTTTCATATGATGAATCATACGCAAGTTATGACAACCAAGTGAGTGAAAGAGGGAATATAATTCGTAATAGACTGACCACTCTTCTCCAAGTCGATATTCCACTTTTGAGGGTCGAAATCACAATCACGCACATGCTCATGAATATATTCATCAAGACTCTTGTATACCTACAACAATCTCATCAATTACTTGATACTACTATGAAAACTGACTTTTCTCAGAGAGTTTTCTTTCAATCTCCAATTGGAACCTTCATTGCACTTTGTTATCTCAGCTACCCAATCATCCGCAAAGAAATTATTGTCACTGAAGTGCACAATAATAATAAAAAAAGATTAATGAGACATAGCAGAATACATAATAGATTAAACGTACACCATATTGAGAATGCGTGCAAAGGGACCTCCACAACGAAGAGCTTCAATGTCCACATCCTCTGAACCAGAAAACGATAGACTATGGATCTGAAAGAGATCTCATTAAATTAACGAATTTGAAAGGACGACTACAAGACGAATAATAAAATGATCAGGCCACTGACCCACTGCAGTAGAGCATTCACTTTTCCTATATCCGCGTCCTTCCATTCTGTATCTGAAGCCATCTATAATAAAATAATGAGTGAGAAAAATAAAAATATGGAACATATCCTGACAACTAGAGGACAATAACATAATCACATATAATAACGCCCCGCTTTTTATAATTTGCTACTTTAAAATTTCAATGTAAAAAAAAACACAGGTAGGCGATTAGGCGTGTTAAATAAAGACTAAGGTTGATCCAGGTGATACGCGCAACGCAACTCCATGCGATGCGGTAGAGTTCGGTGGAGCAAGAATATTCACACCATCACATACCAATTTTTAATTTTTCTTAAAAGACAACAATATATTCGAAACGGATAGTTTTGAACCATTTGAATCAAAGAATTCGAACACGCATTTGAAGACAAATTTATTATAATTATAGTTGTGAAAGAATACTAACATACAAGTCTTACAGGAAGACAATAGTGAAACAACTGTGATTGAGAGAGTACTATAGGAATGACAACAACTTTGGATGAATACTCGTCAATCTTCTTGTAGAATAGAGAATGAGGGACCAGAGGGATCAAATTCATCTGCTTCATTTCCATACATGAGTGTCTCTTCTGGTTGAACCAGAGTCTCTTCCAGAAGTTTAATCTGACATGCAGCGAGAAAACCAGGTACCGAATTACGCTCACCTGAAAATATAACATGATTTATTAAAGTATAATAAATGAATGGTTACCCATCCACATTTCAGCTTCGAATTGGAATCGATCGGGTCCATCGAATGGCTTATCCATCAATTCAATCATTTCCACTCTTCCATCTCGCACCTATCATTTCACACATTTATCAATTAGGAAGAGATAATCTGACCATGAATCCGAAATGTTGATTGAGTGTATCGTAAGTGCTTGTCAATTGAACACTATCATCCTGCTTCATCTGCAATCAAAAAAATCATCCCAATAATTCTCAATGAATCAATTTGATTATCTACAAGGCTTGAATCCCTCTTCTTTTACCCACAATTAATAAAAACAAAAGCGATAACTTTATTCCACCCGTATATCACTTGATAACAATGAATACCTTAATATCGTATCCAGTAACCTTGAGAATGATATTTCTGAAGTTTCGAACGGAATCAATGCTATGATTAGACAATCTCTCGCATCTTGATTCCGCAGTTGCCAATTTCTTCCTTAATTCTGAAATAGAGTATCACAAAACCTTCTCCATAATTTGAAACGACCTTCAATCTCAGCATCTTCTTCACTTTTTCTTCTCTTCACTAAAGGTCCTTCACCTCCATCCATGCTGCGTTTCCTTTCTTCATCCTATCAATCATTTATCAGTCATGTACAAGTGAGGATGAACTCACTCTCAATTCTTCTCTTGCTTGATGAAGGGGATTAAACTGGAAGTGCACTATCTGGGTAGTATCTCCCGCGTCTGTAGCTACATTCTCAGGAACGAGAGTATCATTGACGAGAGTAGTTATCTGAACAAGGGATAAACAGTAAACTAGAAAGATGACAAAGGGCGCTTAGGGGATTTATAATAATGTATATTCTGACATCTCCTCTATTTACTTCTTCCAATTGTCGTTTTGCATCAGCCAATTGTTCCATCAGTGTTCCCTTCTCAGCCGATCTATCAAATCATTAATATTTATGAACTCATTAGTCCCGAGTAAATTAATAATATAAATAACTAACATGGTTTGGACATCCTTCGTAAGCTGATTTGAATAGTTCTTCGTTACTTCTAATTCATTCCTTATCTTCATTATTTCATCTCTAGCAACTTGTAATTCTTTCTCAGATCGTCCTCCTGCTTCTCCTAATTCATCAATCCTAAAGTAAAGAATAGATAACTACTTCACTATCAATCTAACTAACTGTCTCTGCATAGTTCTCATTGTGAGTGCCAATGATCTTGCTTCTTCTCTTTCCATTTTCTTTCCATCGGGTGACGTCATCGTCGTTGCCAATTGATTCTCACACAATCGAGCAGAAGCATGTAGGTCTCTCTGTAATGGAAACACATGGGAAGACTCCTAGTTCGCTCAAACATCTCTTCAGAAAGATTTCTTCAGAAATTAAACTGACAATTGAGTCGTTGTGCATTTGCTCGAGAAAGCCAAGTCGATGCTTGAGACTCTGGTTTTCCTCTTCCATTACAGCTAGCCTAGTTGTACGACCCCTTAAATCATTCATCAACATCTGTGAACCCATTTCCTCCGATCAGATAAGATAAAATAATCAATCCATCTACTCACTTGTACAATTCAAGTTGTTCACTGGCTTTGTTCAGTTCGAATTCCAATTTCTCGATCTTTTCATCCTTCTCGTACATCATATTGTTTAGAAATGATATCTCCTTTGCAGACTAAATGTATATTTTGAATATTTGAAATTATGGTCTCTGAAATTATACCTCCCGCTCATCTTCAAAGGGAAGAATGCGACTCGATTGATTCTATAAGTATAAGTATCTAAGTAAGCTATATTCTCCATCCCCCCCCCCCCCCCATTTATACATTGTCTCTTCTTACGTTTTGTATCTCCTCAGTTGCACTCTCATCCATGTAAATTGATTCGTTATCTTCACGAAGAGTGGTATCTGCAGCAAAATGAAATCGAATGAATGTTCAGTAATAGATGGGATACCATTGGGATTCCTTTCCTCTTCTGCTTCGACTGCTTCAGCAATTGGTGATTCATGGATTCCTTGGAAATCCTGTACTGATCCACTCGCATACGCGGCAACGACGTCTGCAAATTATTTAGGTGATAAATTCTATATATCGGGTTGGTGCGTACGTTTCTGACGGTTTTCGAGTTTGTCTATTCTAAGCGATGCTTACCTCCATTTTCAACCTATCAACTAAATATTTTTTGTAGTCAATGGGGACGTGGATGGACTTTTTAGCGCACACTAAAACAGACTGATCGGTTGTAAAATGCCATTACAGTGCAAAACCAAGTAACTCGCGATGCCGATTTGAACTGACTTTTTCTCAGGCCTGTACTCCTTTGAGAATAGTGATCGGTGTAAAACCAATTCACAAACTTCAAGCACAGTCACTTAGCATTACTATACAATGAGAGTCATGAGTGAGCGACGATCGCCCTGCTCAAGACATGCGACTTTTCGAAAACAAGGGTTATCCGAAACGGATCGTAGACTGTTTTCATCGGCTCTTTTTCGTTACGTTGAACTTGAAAATTTCTTTCATACAAAAAACTAAAGTACGTTGGCATATTAGTTTCCTAAAATTTTTGGATAGGGATACTCTATCGGTTTCATAAGCAGTAAAAATCTCAACTTGTACCATTAAAAGCTGTCGACGAAATCGGGACTTTAGCCGATCTCCCGCATTCGGGGTAAGTTAGAAGTCGGATTTTTCACGCTTATTGGGAAGAGGGACCCTTGCCACACTACTAATAAATTGGGCTACAAAAGTGGTTTACTAGTTTTCATAGAACTATCTATAATCGGAAACCCTTGAAGTAGCATGTTTTGTGTAAATTCGGAACAAATTATGAGCTAAAAATTATTACTCATATACTATGCAGTCCTACCCCAATTTCATATTACGGTTATAGTGGACCAACATCCCTCTAAAAAATACTCGGAGAAAACCCAGAATAAACAAAGCAGATCGGCAGAAATTTTGAGAAACGTAATCGTCAGAAACTTACGCACCAACCTAATATAATAACATACCTTGCGATAAAACTATTGGCTCGATTGATCGGTAAGAGCTAGCGACCTAAAGTGATATTTCGTTCAGAGCAAAATTGATTTTAACTACCAAATTTCTATTGTCCTCCGTCCACAATTGAGCACTGGCCATAATAGCAGCCATCGTATTCAATTGGGCCTCTTTCCATTCTAACCATGTGAACAGCTTATTGATTACAGTAGAGGACGAACTATTCATCGTCGTATCCTTCAATAACAACTTAATGGAATCAGTGACAGCAAATTAACAAAATACCGTATTTCTCATGAGTTGGGCTCCTCTCAGATCATCTTCCAATCGTTGTTTATTCTTCTTCAGTTCTGCATTACCACGAATAAGTTCTTCAGACTCAGTTTTGTACCTCTCAAAACGTTTATTTTTACTTTTATTAAACTAAAACACAAACCTCCATTCTTTCTATAGTAGTGGCCAATTCCTTCGATTGTCTTTCCATTTTTCTTTTGTGCAAATCCAGTTCAGTCGTGAGCTCAGCAACTTTCGAACTCAGATTTTGAGCTAAACTAAATGTCGTATCAAGTTTAACATTAGTAGAACGCTACCCGTAGCGCCAGTGATGAAGCTCTCATCCAGTGAAAATCTGATAGGAGTGGCGTTATTCGTATTCCTCATTGATTTCGGAGTGGAAACGGGTACTTGTCCGCGCATTAAAGGAGTTTTTCCAAAGGCTGAACGCATTGTGTGATTAAAATGTTAATTGCGAACTCACTCGGATTTCCCTTAAATGTAGACGTAGGTGGTCCCATTGAAATCCTTTGTTCGGAACTGTGCGGATAGGTTAATGCCAATACAAAGATAAACTAGCATACCGAAGTGGGAAAGCTTTCACAAACTCTTTCTCCATTTTCAGATTGAATACACGAGTAGATTCGCTCATAGAGTCATCACTCTCCGACAACGGAGACGAATCCATCTGAACGGCATTAGATCATACACAATTCAATTACATAAAAAAACGACGTTGACTAAAAAAAATAAAATTCAAATTTTAAATCGAGTGCATTTAAAGCCGACCGACATTTCCGAAAAAAATGTGAGCAGCGATACAGTATCTCGGCACAAGAAATGTGTATTTTTTGTTGAATTTAAAGTTACCCAACAAGGACGATTTTGACCCCACTTTTTTACTTGCCCATTGGATAGAGAATGTTTGAATTAGTACTGCTCGCTCAATAAAAAAGACAGAAAATCGATATTAGCCCTAAAAACCGGCTTGGAAAATCGGGTTTGTGTTGGGATTGATCATCAGGCCCGCGCGCGATTCAAATCGGAATATGGGGAGACTGAATTCCATCACTGTGACTCCGCCCACTTTCATTTTCTGCGGATTCGTGACTCCGCCCACTTTCATTTTCTGTGGATTCGTGACTCCGCGACAATTTTCCCGGATGCAATAATTCAATTACAATAAATATATAAACATAATTCAATCAATAATTTAATTCAATTCATTCAAAGTACTTCATATCTGTATGCTCTGTGTTGTATTTATTCATTATTTTGTCGCACTTCATGGTGCTTTGTCCCTCGATCTTGTATTTATTCCCCATGTACAACGATAAACATGTGACAAATAATTGTAGATGAACGGTAGCCACCAGATTACTGATCTATCCATGTTCGAGCCCTCGGAAGAGGCCATGGTCCAAGCAAGGGAGTCCGAAAGGCAGGCTGTGGAGAGAGACTCCCAGTCCAAAATCTTCAATCATGAAGTAGCTCACCTTGCGAAGACTTGTTCTTGTCACAAGTGCAGCTTAGCTCCCATAGGATCACGCCCCAACTATTGCTGCCATTCCCTATGGACAATGGAGAATTCGCTCACCTCTAATGGACGTAGAATGAAGAATGGCTTGGCATCCCTTCTCTCGATTGATCCTTCTTCGACCCCATCTCAGTGCATCACAGAGTACCCAATCTTCATGGAGACTTACCTCAACCGAAGTGTGAGGAAAGAACTATTGAACTGATGGGTATATGATTGATTCAGGTATCTAAAGCTGCATCAGTGATGTACGCATCAGTGGTGGCTCTCTCCAAGGATCTGCGAGAGCGCGTAGAGGAAGAAGACGAAACAGACGACAACCGGTGAACAAATTCGCAATGATCAGCTCTCTCACCTGTATCCTTTTAGTCGACTCAGATACGGTAGTTACCGGTATTTCGTTTCGTCCATCTTCACCGGAGGGCTGGGTCTTCGCAAGAGAATTGAACTCCCTTGTTGTTTCATAACGGCTGCTCGTAACCTTTGGCCGTCGGAATCATATACGGGCTTCATGGAGGTACCTCTCCATGTTCGAGAGGAGAGATTCCTTAGAGATGCTCCCGTTGACATGGAAACCTAATTACCGATAAAGAGCTTATGCTTCATTGATAATCGCATTTGCATATGCACTAAGCAAAAAGGATACTACGGGCTCCTACTAATTGAATCCACACTAATTGCATGTAATCAAAATGATTGAAAACAATCACGCTAATTGAATAAGTTCACACTTACCATACTAATTAGGTCATTACCAGTGAGAAGCTCTAGCTTACCGCTCATTCATCATCGTTTACTGCACCGATGAGTGCTCGTCGTCGTTGTATCTTCTGTCTGGAGACCACCGATTCCTTTGTTAGTTTCACTGAGAATGTTCCCCTTCAAGCTGAATGGATCTCACTACTATCTGGAGGAGATGCTGCTAAAATGGATGAATTACGTAATCGCCTAAATACCCTTCGTTCTTTCATCTGTCGCATCCACTTCCCTGACGGATCATTTGTCACAACTCCGAATGCTGTGAGGCTAAGGCCGTATGCTAAGCCATACCCAAAGGTCAGTGATTCACCGAGTGGCCCACTCACTCAAACTTACAGGGATCTCCTTCCGAAGCAGTTATCGTTGATACCGTACCTCCTCCTCCTCCAACTGCAACTAAATAAATTGTTATTCTCATAGATTGCTCATTCAGTAAGAATATAATGTATACGTTCACATAAATATGTTTAAAAGGCTTTATATGTTTTATATACGGAACCAAGTAGTCTACAACTGAGGTTGTAGAAGAAAGTCGAGATTATAGTCAAGAAAGGAAAGTAGGGAGGGGTGAATTGCATCAACTACAATAGGGCATCGTTAATGGACCCGAAAGGACAAGAGACTAAACGGGGAGAAGATACACTGACAAATTGACAAAGGAAGGAGTCGTCGAAGGATGAAGATCACATTGACAGACACTTCCAGCTAAAACTGCCTTTGATAGGGAAGAGGGAACCTTGGTTACGGTATACATACGTGTATGGAACATTAGAGTGAGATAGAAGGGAATGGAAACAAAAAGACAAACGATTGAGATACGATCTATTATGTGATCAATACTACCATTTACATCCACCAACAATATTTTGAACAATCCAGTATACAATTTGATTATTGAAGGGGCAAATAAAATATGAGGGTATACGTGGGGGGATCTCTCAATACAACCGGACTAGATTGGAGATAGATACAATACTCTGAATGGGGATTCTGTCTGACGAGTCAGACTCATTCCTTTTTCGATTCATCACAAATCTTGAGTTTCTCCATCATCTTCTTGCTCAATTCTTCTTGTTTCTTCTCTTGTTCCTCTCTCATGAACTTATCCATCTCTGCATACATATCTTCTGCATCATCATCTCCAAGTTGTTCCTCAAGGAAATGTCTCTCTTCATCAGAGAGAGTAATTGGTCTTCCATCAGTTCCAATGAATGATCCAGCAGGAACAGAAGACGAAGAAGATGAAGAAGATGCTCCATTTACTCCAGAAAGAGCAGACAATTGACCGAAGGATGAT
Organism: Pristionchus arcanus; assembly: GCA_900490705.1. NCBI lineage: Eukaryota > Metazoa > Nematoda > Chromadorea > Rhabditida > Neodiplogasteridae > Pristionchus > Pristionchus arcanus. The sequence goes on along the minus strand of LS486987.1, from coordinate 77,572 downwards.
ACTCCATGGATCTACAATGAGATTATGAATGGATACATCAAATGAGAGAAGGGTGATACCCTGGATGGCCATCCAATTTCTCTCTGTTCAATCAGAACAGCGATCTCATTCTTCGTTGATTCACTCAGTTTGGGATGACCCTACAAATGATGAATAGACAACTGAACATACACAAGAGATGGGAGAAAAGAAGAAGTATTCTCTCTCTTCATTCTCACCTTTCCGAATGCACTCAATAACGTAAGAAGATCATCATTGGCTGATTTAGTAGACGAGAGAGAATCGAGAGCCGGACCAGCAATCTGAAAGCAATCAAATGTCAACCTTCACTCTGTAGACTACCACACCTTAGCACTGTAGATCAAATCCTTCATAGTGGACTCGTTAATACAATCGGGCTTGAGCATTTCCTTCATATGTTCCACTATAGCAGTTCCCAATGCTTCGATCTTTGTTCCATTACTGGTCTCAATTCGATCGAAGATTTCTGCCATAAACGCAATGAGAGCTCCTCTCTCTGTCATTCCATATGAAGCACGCTCAGAATGAATACGATGAAGAGTTGGTAGAATTGCATTAGGAACTGATGATGGAACCTGCAAAACAAAGTGATATTGAAATGAGAGAATATTGGAGAAGGAAGAGGAAGAGGGACCTCTTTTGCCATGACTACAATAACTTTGGAGAGTACTGATCCCGCATGAGGCATAGCGATAGATGGATCGGAACACGAAATCAACTGAAATAGTATTCCATCAATTCATTCTTCTTCTTCTCAATTACCATCTCAAGCATGATCTTTACACAGATTTTTCTCTGTGAATCTCCCATTCCAATCCATTTCTTCTTAATAGCTCCACTCCATGTCTCGTAGTCATCAGGATCACCAATAATTTGTTCCAATCCAACTTGAACTTCTTGAATATCAACACGATGGGGATCGGCCATTATGAGATCATTCACTTCCATACTCGTCACGAATTGTTGAGGCTGAATTAACACTTTATTCATCTATTCCATCATTTACTCATTTCACACTACAATCAATTATAGTGTTTGCAATATCCACCTTCCCCCATTTTATCATTTTGCATATAACATGTATATCATACTAACTTTCTATTGTTTTTCAAACAAAGGCAAACAATAGGTAGATCGTAAACGACATAGATGAAAAAGGGGCGATACCTGCTCCTGATTGGAATACATTGCTTCGTATGCAGCCGTCTCATCATCCACTGCATCATATGAATGTTGCATCGGAACTCCTTGTGGAGGGTAGTACGCCTCAAATTGAATATATTACAATTGATCTGAAATATTAAGATTGAATAGATCTAATCGGAGAGGAGGACACATTGTAATCGAAACACAAACAGAGAAGAAGAGAAATAAAGATTTAATCCATCTCCAATCAATCGATAGCGGATAGAATATACAAATAGACCAGAATATAGAAGATAGGCAAAATCAGGAAGTTAACCCGGATAGATATTCTAATGAAAATAGTATGGAATGGTGAGGTGGAAGGGGAAGTGAATAGCTATGCAAGAGAATGTGATCAGAGAGGGAGGGGAAAGAGAGGGACAGAGGAGAAGAGAGATAGAGAGGGAAAGAGAAAGGGGCAACAAGCTATGGTCACCTCCCTCTTTCTCTCTATTCCCCTCACTCTATGACAAATACGAGAAGGGTTGAGATGAGCTTATACAGAAGGAAGAAGAGCAAGGGGAGAAGATGCGTGAACTACCTTTCAAAGAAGAGGCTTAGGAAAAAGAAGCTATATAGATAGATGAGAAAGAAAAAAAGGAGAATCAAAAATACTTCGACTATTTCCACTAACTTTTAGTCAGAACAATAAATGCAAAAGATAACGATTATTTAGAAGAGGGAAAAAATGTTTAACATAAAAAAAGGAAATCATTAGAATATAAGAGTTTATTGTCTAACCGGAGGAGCGAAGTTGGGAGCATTTCGGTATGGATTCGAGCCCTGCATCGACATCACGTAATCCTGTCAAACATTGTATTACATTGGTAAGAAAGTTAATTTGGTTAAATTGTCAGATAGACCATATAACACGAATGAAAACTGATGACACTATAGTTAACGTATTCAAAATTAAAGCGAGAAAATACACCTAGGCATTAATCAGAAAATTAAATGCAAAAGCATCATTTTCAATCAAAAACGTAGAAAGATCATAATTTTCGTTTTCGAAATGAAGATCATCTCACATTTTCTCCCATGAACTGTGCACCGGGAGTGAATACAGGAGCATTTGGATTGAATCCTCCGAATCGAGAAGATTGAGATGAAGATCCGCCTCGAGATGATGATTGAGAATGTTGCCATGCATTCATATTCCCGTAACCATCTACAAATATATCAATCAATATTTGGTGAACCTGATTTCGTGAACAAATTTTAACTCAGGAGCATACCATGACAACCATCGTATCAATCTCGTTGCCCAGGATGATGAATATATTTATAGCATACGAATAATCAGTTAGTTGCAACCGCAGTGAAACCCAGGAAGGAGCGCAACAGAGGGGAGTAATTAAATAAAACTTACGAGGATCATGAGCATATTGATTGTGATCTCTCCGTTGCTGATGATTTCCCATGTTCGGATGTCCTCTATGACTGCCATAGTTGTGACCGCTGTTCGATCCTCTCGGGTACACATTTCCTCTCGCATACAATGGAACCTGCACTAGCTCCATTCCATCGCTGCGAGTCGGACGATCACACCTGATTCCTCTGGTTTCCGGGCTGCGGTTGCTGCTGAGGATAGGGTCCGGCGAAATCATCATCTTGGTAGCGATGCTGTACGTTGTTGTGAGCAGCAAAACCTCCGCCTCCTTGCTGATACCCACCATTCCATCCTGCTAGCACCGATTAAGCACCGTCAAGCAAGTGGAATTGAAGCCAAAGCGATTTACAGCAACATCCCTGGCTTAACTAACCTTGATAATCTCGGTTATAGTTGTTACTCATTGTGGGATGATGTGAGGAAGCTTTTGAATCTAGAAATGATTGAAATGAGTGGGATAATCTGAGGCGCTGAGAACATTGATAAAATCATAATATTTCGAATACGTTCTAAGAATAGCAGCCACATGCATGTTCAATTTCTGGAGCTGAATAAAGCAATAACTTAATTACCTAAATTTAAAGTATGAAATGAAAAAAACGCAATGGATGGATACTCCGGTCACCCTATGGGCCTACCTAAAAGCGGGCCGCGGCCCCTCCCGAGGCCCGGAGGCCCCCCTACCTAAAAGCGGGCCCTGAGGCCCGGAGGCCCAAAAATTCAAATATTTTTTAATTGTTCATTAATACATTAAATAATTGACTAAGATGACTAATTATACACGTTGGATAATAAATAGCACAACAATGAGTTGAACAATGAAATATTCCATTCCCAATTAGTTTTAGACATACGACTAGCATTCTTCGAAACGGAAGGCCGCGCCTCAAGCGTAGGTCGATACAGCATTGAAAAATAGCCGTAGCGTCTAGGACATCGTTGAAGGGTAGAGAATACAGCTCAAAGTTGAGAGGCTGCACCCGACCGGTGATGCAGCTCGATAGGGAATGGCATAATTCCTTTTGCAGGGATGCTAGAAGGGTCTATCTAGGAGGGTCCGAAACTGTTGAAAACCCGACATCGAAAAATTGCTCGCTGACAGATTAGGTCGACTCTTAGGTGAGAGGCGTGATATTAATATCAATATGTTTTTCGAGGAGGGGGGGGGAGGACATTTACTCCCCCCCCCCCCCCTCTTTTGCGCAATTGCGCTTTTATATTTTTCGATCCAAACTAAGATAATCCGGAACTTCTTCGGTTTTTGGCCCAGACAACAACCGCTCCAAATGTGGAGGGGGTGATGAATGAGAATGGTAGGGAAGGAATACTCGAAGAAGTGCCGATAATCCATCCATCAATGGCCATCAATGGCCATCAAAATTGAAGAGGACTCTCTTCAATTTTTCGAGACTCGTCAAACTGAATGTGCCTCAGTAAATCGTTCACAACTCACCGGAGAAGAATGCAAATGCTCTAAAAGCTTCGGGCGTAACTCATAGATGGTTTTGCACTGTTTCTCCTCTGAAACCATAATGATAAGAATATCACCCTTGGACTGGTAGTTTGTCAAAATTCGTTTATCAGAAAAAGTGACTTTTAGGTGTCAAAAATGTAGATGATGACCAATCACCACCAAACTCTCATGATATTAATTAGTCGTCATAAGAAGCAGAATAATCCTGAAGAGCTTGTCTAAGAGCTGAGATATAAAATAACAACCATGAATTTGCTGCAACTCTGCAGCCGCTGCAGCAAACTCCTGAATCTTGAACCTTTTTTTCTGGGTATCAATGGCAATCTCTCAATGAACAAATTTTATGGGTAGCTCGAAATAATCTACCTACGAAATAATTAATCTCGAATAGTATACCCTTATTGGATCAGCACTACGCAATAAATCTTATCGCAATAACTTTTTTTCTAGGCATGTTAAGGTAATGCTAAAGTTTCATTTTTTTCATTTATATAACTTTTCGCATTCAAAAGTTACAGCAGAACGAAAAAAGTGGCTACTCGCTACTGTCGCTACGGTACACCTATCGCTAGGACCTAGTGAGATATGGCCATAGCCAAAAAAAGGAATTGCAAATGAGTGGAATCGACTTCCACGGGACCTGCTTAATGCATTTCCATGGGATCTGGAATGCAATATTCTTTAGATAAGTGGAGATCGTATGTCTAAAACTAATTGGGAATGGAATATTTCATTGTTCAACTCATTGTTGTGCTATTTATGATCCAATGTGTATAATTAGTCATCTTAGTCACTTATTTAATGTATTTATTAATTATAAAGAAATATTTAAAATTTTGGGCCTCCGGGCTTCGGGGCCCGCTTTTAGGTAGGGGGGGCCTCAGGGCCTCGGGAGGGGCCGCGGCCCGCTTTTAGGTAGGCCCATAGGGTGACCGGAGTATCCATCCATTGCGTTTTTTTCATTTCATACTTTAAATTTTGCAATGATGTTCCGTGTTGACATTTATTTTGATTGCAAACAAAATCTTGTGTTTTTCATTCTTCATTTCTCTCCTTTGTTTTGACTGATTTTGCCATCGAATACTAGGGAATAACGACAATCGTTATGTCATTCTTGAAGAACAATATAGTGTCTTCTATACCAGTATACCTTTGTGCGCAAGATTACATAGAGACGATAGTTCCATATAGATTTCCTTTCCATTAGTCTAGTCAACGTCATTTAAGTCGGATCTTAGTGCCAGATGTGTACACTGGCCACACTGCGTGGTGCGAGAGATGAGGCGTGATACTTCTATCCCCTCCCCCTTCCTCTCATTCTTTCTCTCACTCTTGTGCCAGTCGATTTGTGCTTACCTCTCCTTCTTTCTAGATGGGCGTCCAAGTTCAGAAAGTGGACACGAAGCCTTTCGCCGGCCAAAAGCCTGGAACTAGTGGACTAAGGAAAAGGGTTGGTCTTATTAACATTGTTGACGGTACTTAATATGATATGCATGTATACTTTCTTTCTAGGTTCCCGAATTCCAGCAAGAACATTACACTGAGAATTTCATTCAAGCAGTCATTGACGGGTAGGCAATCTCAATACTTCTCCAAACATTTTATTGTTTTAAAGTGGATTGGGAGCGAAGAAGAAAGGTTCATCTCTTGTTGTGGGGGGCGACGGTCGATTTCTATGCAAGGAAGCAGTCAACGTCATCATAAAAATCGCTGCCGCTAATGGAGTACGTATACATCATATATTTCTCAAATAAAGGAAAGTTTAGATCTCTCGTCTGATCGTGGGTCAGGATGGTTTTCTTTCCACTCCAGCCGTTTCCTCTCTCATTAGGAATCTGAAGGTAGATGGAGGTATCATCCTCACTGCCAGTCATAATCCCGGAGGTTCGTTTCTTATCTATCTTCATTCATAAATGCACTCGTTGAAGGACCGAAAGGTGACTTCGGTATTAAATTCAATTGCGATAATGGAGGGCCCGCTCCTGATCACGTTAGTTATTCATACACATTCTATTGATTATCTGGTCGAATTGAGGTGACGGATGCTATTCACAAGATCACAACGGAGATTTCTTCGTATTCCATCTGTCGTGATATCAATGTGGATACTGGAATCATTGCCCATCACGAATTTGACGTGGATGGAATGGGAAAGTTTATCGTCGATGTGGTGGATAGTGTGGAAGATTACGTCGAACTTATGAAGACTATCTTCGATTTCCCAACTGTGAGTTGAGAATGAGAGTTGATTCGAATGAACTGTGAGTGATGGAATAAATGCGAATGTGTATCAATATCAGATTCGTGAGTACATCAAGGGATCAGGAGGGAATCAATTGCGAGTTCTCATTGATTCGATGCATGGAGCGACTGGTCCCTACGTGTCCACCATCTTCAATGATCTACTTGGTTGTATCGGCAGTGATCTTCTTAGGTTCATACTCTTCGTATTATTCTCAATCCATCGTTTTCCTTATTCAGAACAGTTCCCAAGCCTGATTTCGGTGGATGCCATCCAGATCCCAATCTTACATATGCAAAGGATCTAGTGGATAGATTGAGAGTGGGAGAGGTTGATATGGGAGCAGCTTTTGATGGAGATGGAGTAAGTTTACTGTTAGAGAAACTATGCGATGTGGAAGGGACTGTGTAAATAAATGTATTTGCAGGATCGTAATATGATTATTGGTAAGAATGCCTTCTTCGTGTGTCCCAGTGATTCACTCGCAGTCATTGCTAATCACATCGATTGTATTCCTTATTTCAAGAATAGAAATGTCGCTGGTGAGTGGATTAATAGCAAAATGTAGATTGAATAGAAGTGATAAGTAAGATAGCTCTCTCAATCTATTCATCCTTCATCCATCCATTTCTCATCTCAGGATTCGCTCGTTCGATGCCAACTGCAGCTGCAGTTGATCTCGTTGCAAAGAAGAAAGGATTGAAGGCATACGAAACTCCCACTGGATGGAAATACTTTGGTAATCTTATGGATGATGGAAGAATAGCCCTTTGTGGAGAGGAAAGCTTCGGAACTGGATCTATTCATATCAGGTAAGGATAGGAATGTGGAGAAAGGGAATGATTCACCTGATATTGCAGAGAGAAGGATGGAATCTGGGCACTACTTGCATGGTTGCAGATATTGGCTGTGAAGAGAAAGAGTGTGGAGGAAATTGTGAAGGAACATTGGGCTGAATATGGAAGGAATGTATTCACGAGGTAAAGATATAATTATAGAGAGAGAGTGAATGATGATCCCATTTAGATACGACTACGAGAATGTTGAATCAGGAGGAGCCAATCTACTCATGACTTTCCTTGAAGCTAGTATGAATGCAAGCAAGGTATGTCATTATTATTGATTTGAATATTTTGCAGGTTGGAGAGTTATAATTAATGATTAAATGATTAAAATAATAGTGAATTAAGTATACATCTTGAAGGGGAAGGAGTTGTCTGCTAATGGAGTGACGTACAAGGTGGCTCACACTGATAACTTTGAGTACACTGATCCAGTGGATGGAAGTGTGGCTAAGAAGCAGGTAAGAGAAAGAAGAGAGAGAAGGAAGGAAGACGAGAGATTGATTATAGGGTCTACGAGTACTCTTCGAGGATGGATCTCGTCTTGTATTCCGTCTATCTGGTACAGGATCAGCAGGTGCAACCATCAGATTGTATGTCGACTCGTATGTATCTCCTCATGATACGAATAAGTTGTACTCTAGTGCACAAGTGAGTTCCCTTTCTCATTCTTCGCATCCATTCATTTCCCTCTTCTCAGGATCTACTCAAACCATTGGTATTGATTGCTCTTGATCTGTGTAAGATGGAACAGTTCACAGGAAGAAAGGCTCCCACTGTCATCACCTAATTATTCTTTTTCGTCTTTTAGATTGTCCATTTATTTCGTAGTTATAGTACTTTTTTCCATTTTGATACATGTTACCTACTCAGTTTGATACTTTTTCTTTGTTGCTCAACGCACGTTGTAATACCAGAGTATATACAGATAGATATTATCCCTCCAGAGTATTTATCCTATCAATTTCGATCGGTGATTTATTCCGTCATTCAAGTCCTGCCTCACCATTGATTGGTACGATAAAGATTGTGTGTAATGACGAAAGGGAGATAATACAAACAATTGGTCATTCATTCCATCGGAGAGTACTGTAACTATTCGGTGTGTCGTGGGTTAATTAAAGGAGGACTAAAACATTTAGGATGTTTCCATCCTCTGGGATCTTTAATGATCTCATGTGTCCCCACGAAGAAAGATGTGAGAGGGTCTATTGTCCATTCTGGCATCCACCCCAAGGTTAGTACTCTTGTGTGTATTATATACTAGAGGATGCGTGATATCGAGTATCTTCGAGAGTCCATACAATGGAACGATCTCTCCTCTGATTGATTCGTATTCTAAACACAGAATGGGCGTAAACTCGCTATCTCTTCAGACTCGACAGTAATAGTGGAACGAGTAAATGGAGGACTTCCTCCTTCCATTTCATATACTGATTCATCCTATCATGGTTCATTCTATGGATACAATGCATACGTTGCTGATACTTCCTCCCAATCTATTTATGCACCTGAGATACCCATGCAAGATGATATACCCACTACTACATACCAAGCCAGTTACAATGGTCAGTCATCTATTATACCCCTTGCACTCCCTTCGGAGATCAATGGTTTCTATCATCAATGCAAATCATAGTTGAGTAGAATAGAGTTAAGTGAATGCAGATTCATCAGAAGATGTGGCAGGCCCGTCGACATCTCACTCTTCAATTGAGATAAAGAAGGAGATTAAGGAAGAGGAGGATGAAATTGAGATCGTAGGAGAAGTTACGAAGAAACCGAAGAAAAAATCAATTAGGGAACTACCATTGCCGAAGGTGAGAAGAGAATATGGTAAAGATATAGTTGTCCATCTTTCGCATTTCAGTTATCTCCTCAAAAGGACAAGACGAAACTATTGAATGAATACATGTCCAAAGTGACGGAGTTGAATCGGAAAATCGAAGAATTGCAGAAGGATCCAAAGAAGAAGAAGAAGAAAGAGTAATCCATCTGGAGATTACCGTATTCATTATTTTTGATTAAGAGAGTCGTCCTCAAAGTCTTCTGGTTACGTACCCACTCCACTGTGTGAGATAGAGAGAAGGAAGAAAGAGAGAAGAGAAGAGGAGAGGAAGAAGAAAGATGAAGAGGAAAGGAAGGAGAAGAAGAGAGAAGAGGATGACAAGAGAAATAAGAAGAAGAATATCGGAGATAAATCGGAATCGATGCTGATTGATGCTCTCTTCGAGGTGTGAATATCTTTGCTAAAATATTATTGGAGGACTGAGCAATGTTTGTAATTGAGGACTATGAGGAAGAACCAGTGATAAAGAAGAGAAGAGAAGCTCTTCCTCCTCCTCCTCCAAGAGAAGAAAAGAAAGGATTGACTGCTGAACAGATAGCAGTAGCGAAGAGTAGAGTAGCCAGACCAGCTGCTGCCTCTGTTAGTATTTTTATTCCATCTATCAATTTATCTGTTTTCTCATTGTCAACTAAGAATTTACTGTGGATTAATATGCGAGTAGATCTTACAGACACGTTGAGAAAAAAAAAATTAAAATTAAACCAGTTGTCGATGTGATGGGATTGAAATTACGGTGGTGGGACAAAAAAGCAGACGAGGAAATTGCACCCAACGTACACGCACTGGGGGTTGGAACTCTTCTTTCAACTCTCAACGTTTCGTACTTGAGTGTTGTTAGGTCATTCGGTTGAATGATCCTGGTAGTGGCTACAATATTGGAAACCCGCGCTCATAAGGAGGGGAATGGTTCCATCTGAATTATTCCTTCTCCTTACTATTCTTCATTCATCTCTCGATTTCGTCCTTGCTACTCAATACGATTCTTCCCCTCCTTCTTTATTTCATGTTCGTTTCCTTTTACATTTCCCTTACGTTTCTGATTTTCATGAACCAGTCATGTTAATTCTTTTATATTAAAAATGCTGATCTAAGCTGGTAGGAATAGTTTCTTTTCTCGATAGGATAGTGAAAGTGAGGTAGAGTGCTCTCTTCAGCGGACTATTCAATTTGGGGTGGATGCATCGTCTGTCATCCTTATCCTTCTTATTCTCTGGTGGATCTACTCTGGTGCATTGAAGAAAGATCGTTGTGAGACCTGGCATCGGGTGGAACCTCGTTCTTATGTTGCTGCGAGAAGGAGTCAGAACAAACGGGTATCTATTCACTTTACCCCATTGTGCCTTCCCATCACATCGACAACAATCACTGATTCTCAGTCTAAATTCAAAACTGGTTTGTACGAGTGAGAAGATTGGATTCGGTTTGTGAGTTAGCGTAAGATTCGGCCTAGGTTTTGTTTGTTTTGTGTACCGTGGAGAGTGAGTATTTGCAGTTGGCCCGACAGACGATTGCACCGAAGAAGAACATATCGGCTGCACAACAAGTACAGAGAAGAATTGAAAATGCTGCTGAGAAGGAAAGATTGAAAGAATTGGAATCGAAGGAGGGAGGAAAACAACAAGTGAGACATTGATTTTGTTCGATTGATGGGAGAAGGGACCTTTGAGCAGGGTTATACCACTTACGATGTTGATTTTTTTTGTTGTGGCAATGTAGCATCCACAATTAGAAGTTGAACTATCTCATGAAAAATTCTGATCAAAATCACAAGTTGTGGATTACATTGCGAAAATATTTTACAAGGTCGTCTAAGTGTAGGATGTTTGTGTAAAATCTCACTTTACATTCGATCTCTGGATACTTTAAATTAAAGGAATAATGCTATATTTAATATTCAGCAACGACCATTGACCGAGGGAGAAAAGATAGCACAATTAACGGGAGGACGAACAAATGCTTCATCTGTGGCTAAAGGAGATGCGAGGAAAGCTCATACTGATGTACAGGTATTAATTATATATTTATTGGATTGAATACGCTTTTTTAAAATGATTATGTGAGCATGTCGATTATATCTGGTGACAATGAGTATTCACGTAAATCGTAATATTTGATGAGTGGATGGTGGCGCATTTCAGAAGGGATCTCGTTTGGATAAACCTCAATTGAGAGATGCAGCAGATGTGAAGATTCCCATGAATGTCCGGCTATCTTTCCTTGACAAATTCTTCACCCACTTCCTCAAGAATTGTACATCCAGACAAGTGGCCATAGAAAATGTAAGTTTCTAAAGATTATTCGAAATAATTTAAGATTAGAGAATTCTTGTGAGTAAAATAGTTGATTGCAGGCAGAAGTGGAAGAGAAATCAGTGAAGGATAGAACATCGAGTAAGAATGGATACACTGTGCGTTTATTCATCTTTAATTCTGGATAGTAATTATCGTAATTGTTATTGGGAGATAACGAAGTATGTGTGAAAGAGTGAATGAATATCTCTATTGAAGGTGGCTGCAGTGAATGCTCTCAAGAGACTTCGTGATGAATCAGCAACTAGAGCTGCTCTTCCTTCCAAACCAATCAGTCAGTTAACATCATCTATACTATTTGAAATTAATGATAGGGTCTTGATTGACATAAGTTATGCCCCAAATTTTGTTTTGATTTCTGAATATATGAAAACACGGTATTTCTTCTTAAAAGGGTTGTATATCGTCATCCCAGGCACTGATGAAATAGTGTGCAAGAGTGAGATAACTCTTTCTTTCTATCTCTCATTTCGTAGTGGGCCTAACTGTAATCAGACTATCTTTCTTCTCCCTATCTCATATTTATTCTTCATCAGAGATGTCTCATTCTGCAATTCTTGTTGGTCGGAAGGGAGATGAGATCTCAGTGGGAATCAAGAGGAACAGTAATGGAGGAATAAGACTAACGGGATCTGAACGAGAAATGAAATTGCATTGTGCTTTGGAGAAGTATATTCTGAAGGAGGAAGAGTTGATCACCAATGGATATCCACGGTACGCCATTCACTATGTATTTTAACAATGCCGTAAAAGGCCGTCTAAAACTATTTAAAATACCAAAATCATTTAACGTGAAAAACCACCTACGATTAGAAAGATTTTTTTGTAGAACCGCTTATTTCACAATCTTGCCAGCTATTTTTTTCATGTGTGTCCTCCACCTTGTGTCGATTATTGGGGTTTGCATTAAAAAGCTTCCATGAACACACCATTTATTTTGATGCATTCATATCATAGGTCAAATACCCCACAGCGTTTCAGCCCTGTGGAGAGAGTGGACACAGAAAATTGGCAGCTTGCCCCAATATTGCGCATCAAAATAGGCGCGAGGGAGGCTCTCTCCTCTCGAGCTTTCATGCGTCGCGTGTCGCGTCGCGTTTTCTCTGACTGTCTGCACTCTCTCGCGCGCGTCTTATCTCTCTTTTCCTCTCGTCGTCTCGCTATTTTCCGCTCTCGAAACGCTGTGTACCCCTCCCGAAAGGACCAATGCATGCCACATTTTTAGGCCAATTCGGACAAAAAAATTGAGAAAAACATGCCACCCCACGAAATCAGGGTAGATTACCCGAAACCTAACCTCCTCATGCCCAAAAATCTGAAAAATTCGAAAAACCACACCACATTTTGAGTTTCATGACCTGTGTATTAGACCCCTGATTCATATACAAAGTAGGCCAGTTTACGCCGACTAAAAATTCAATATTCAGATGGGAGACAGAAGAAAAACGGAAAGTGACGATCGAATTGCATGAAATGGATAAAAAGAAAGGGAAGAGAAGTTTTGTGGATGACAATGGTGAGGAATATCCCTTCTCTCTCCTGTTGAATGGAAGACAGAATAGATAGAATGAATTCCATTTGTAGATCTCCGTCGTCAATGCAGTCGATGCTCTATCGATTACATGGTCAATAAGGACGGAATGGTATGGATACTCACAAAGATTTATTTATTATCTTTTTACTCGGAATAATTGATAATTGTAATGAATAGTATGTGATTGCAGCCACAAGCAGCTCGTTGTACATATCATCATTCTCGAATGGTAAAGAAGAGAACGAAGGGAGAAGGATGGACATCTGTATTCGGATGTTGTGATTCTGATCTATCCACGAAGGGATGCACTATTGCTGATACTCATGTATTCGATACACTTCGCAATTCTGATCTACACGCATTCATCGAATCTCCCCAACCATTCGGAGATGGAGATGTAAGGAGTAAGAAGGTATGATAAGAAGGAGAAAGAGGGAAGGGAGAAGAGAGTCATTGTCAGGTGTATGCAATGGATTGCGAGATGGTATATACAACATGGGGACCAGCCCTTGCGAGAGTATCAGTTGTCGATCTGAATGATGATCTCGTCCTTGATCTACTCGTATGTTTACTCATTTATTACGCTGTGTTGTAATTTTTTTCCCTATTATGCTCACATAAATGGTCTGATATTGCCAGGTGCGTACATCTCATCCTCTAATCGATGCGAATTCTCGTTTCTCCGGTCTTCAGGCAGAACAAGTTCAATCTGCAGAGTCGACTCTTGAAGATGCTAGAGAGAAATTATTCGAATTGGTTAATAGTGAGACGATATTGATTGGACATTCACTGGAGAGTGATCTGAAGGTGAGAAGAAGAAGAGAGAGAGGGAAGGGAAAAGAGGGAGGAATTACAGGCAATGAGAATAGTTCATGATCGAGTAGTGGATACATCAATTGTCTTCCCTCATCGAGCAGGACCTCCTCTTAAGAGAGCACTCAGGAATCTAGCTGGAGAAATACTCATGAAGATCATACAGGAAGATGGTAAGCATCTATCTTCAATCAATGAATAATCCCTTATTCATTACAGTATCTGGTCACGACAGTAAGGAAGATTCCTCTGCATGCATGCAATTGATGCTCCACAAGTTGAAGCAGGACGGTGTCCATTTGTAGATTAGTCCTTCTTTTTTATATCGTATCATTCTCCCTCCCCTTTTCTTCATTTCGTTATCTAATCGATTGCGAACTGACTCACTTACCGTACTTGTCCAATCCTTGAACGTGTCACTCAATCAATCAATAATCAGTCATGGTTCGCTCTCTCACTCAATTGCATTGCATATGACTCCTTCATTTCCTTGCTGCTTTCTCCCTTTCCCTCCCTGTACTCGTCCCTCCACTCCCTCCCTCCCCTCCCCCTTCAATCGAGGTGCATTTACTCGACAGATCATCGATCAACAACGATCGAAAGATCCACGATAGATAAATGCTTTCTTATAATAATGTTAATAATGGAGATGAATGGAAGTGGTTGATTGAAATACATCCGTCAAGTATCTCGTGTTTGAGTGAGGGAGTAGGATAAGGGAATGATTCCATTCTAGATGGCTGCTGCCAGAATAAAGAATATCCCGTTCAAATTATGGGAACACAAGAAGAAGAGTATATTTGCTGGTTGTGTTCTCTATTGGGCTGGAAATTGGGTTAGAAAGAGTCAGAGGTAAAGAATGAGGGAGGAAATGAAGGGGGGAATGGACGATATTCAGGAATGCTTCAATTCGCACTTACTATTCAAGAGAGGCACTCACTTTTGGAGATCAAGTCGTTGCGGGCAAGTTATCCATAATCGATATAAGGGAGAATACGGTAGATATTACAGCGGATTCTCGACCGAGAAGGGTTACTGTATTGGGGAATGCATCTGCGAATGAAAGACATGTTTGGGATGAATTCACGACGAATGCACTGCCTCTTTTCCATCTGGCTGGATTAGAAGTTAATGTGATTAAGGTGAGAGATAAGAGGTGGGAAGTACGAGTCATTTTGTATCTGGTATACATCCATCTTCGAAATATTTTCCCTTCTCTCTTCATTCCTCGTATTTCTTTCATTCGCGATTGGTTGATGTGCAGAGATTGAAAACTTAAGAAGAATCGTGTGTCTAACTGCGAAATGAGTGATGAGGTACTATAGGGTATAATGTTATGTTTCAGACAGAAAGTAGTGAACAATTAGAGAAGTTGGCTGTTGTATTGGATGGAGAGGAGGCGGATGCAATATATGTAGTGGGAGGAGATGGAACTATTCAGAGAGTACTCACTGCTATATTCAAGTAAGCTATCACTAGATATGGAGTGGAATAGAGATTATTGATTGAAGAGAGAAAGATTACGCTCCCCTTCCTATTGGATTCGGCCCAGGAGGATACGATAGTTTGGCACTCAAGGCACTCGTTCCTCTTGTATTCCGTTAGTTTATTCAAATGGATTATTGACCATAATCAGCTGAGATATTAATGTTTGATCTTAAAGAGAACGAGAATGATGTTCGTCGATGGTGTGAATCGGCTATGTCTCTTATTGAAGATACGAGGAAAGAATTGAGAGTCACACAAACCATCGTTATGAATGTAAGAGAAGAGAAGTTGATTATGTTGAAAGTAGATAGAATTGGAATATGTTTGTAGAAAGAAAAAGAAGGAGAAGAGGCGAATACAACTGTAGAATATGGAATCTCACCAATCTATGGAGGATGGTTTGGTCATATCGAAGAAAGGCGAAGAAAATTGTGGTATTGGGCTGGACTCAAAAGGAGATTCGCATACTTGTGGGAGATGGTTAAGGTGAGAAAGAGAGGAGGGGAAGAGAGGGAAGGGAAGATGATTGATAATACTTTCAGAGATCTCCTCGTCCCACTTCTCTCTCACTTTCATATGAGGAATTCTGTGATGGATGTAGTACATGTCGACCACCTATCATAGAGAAGAAACCACAATGGAGATGGTATCATCTTGTGATTGGAATGCCCAAGAATAGAAATCAATCTGGTAAGCGGGAGGAGATGGAAGGAAGAGGAATAACAGATTGATTCAGTCGAGAAAGATTACTCAAAGATCATTAATGAAAATTGTGGAAAGAAAGGAGAAACTAAAGTTGATTCTGTCGAGTTCAATGTGAATACTGAACAGGTATGGGAGTGAATTGAATAAGAATGAGAAAGGGAGGGGATTGATTTCAGATAAATGATTGTACTCGTCTTTCATTCCAATCAACATCTCAATTGGGTCGATTTGGAGTAATGGGAGAAGGATGGTCAAGATGCTCACAAGGAATTGTTGCCCAATCTGTTAATGATATCTATGATACTCAATTAACTGCTCGAGCAATTACATTCCAAATCGATGCTATCCCTGTAAGTATATCGTGCTCCCCCTCATCTCTGTGAATACCGTATCTTGCAGGAGTTTCTATCTCGTATTTATGTGGCAGGAGACCCTGTGAAAGTGAGTGTGGGAGATACAGTAGACATTCGAACTACTCGTAAGACTCTCCATGCATTCCTCCCTCAATCAGTCAGACTTAATCTTGATCAGTTATAAAGATTGCTATAGATTTGTTATTTGTTCTGTTTGTTATTGATACCACTATTAGATGAATAAATGTTATATCTTCGAACAAAATCAACAAATGGAAACAACAGATGATATTTACAGAGAGAGTAACACACAGTAGCAAGAGCACAAGGTGATCAAGAAAAGAATTATTAAACAATTGGTTGTGGTCTTTAGAAAAAAAAAGAAATTGGAAAGCGGGATATTAGTAGTGAATTTCTAGTCAGAATCCAGATCCATATCAATTTCCTCATCGATCTTTCTCTTGAATACTTTCTCGAACATCGCCACCAATTTATCGCTTGGCTAAAAGATTGAGAGATTGGTAGATGCATCTATTTACAAATACTACAATACCTTTCCTCGACCAGGAACTTTTCTTTGCTTATTCATGGGAGCTTCGTCTTCCTCATTTTCCATCTTCTTCTCACTTGGAGATTGTTGTACTTTCCGATCCTTCTGAGATTGATAAACTTATAATTTTGATTTAAAAATAGGGTTTCGAGCTATTCTTTCTGTGATAGCTGCGACTCAATTTAGGTTGCAACATTGATCAATTTCGTAACTTACAGATTTGGTATTTTCTTTGGGGACCTGAACGTCTTCTAATTCTTCATCCATAAATCCTGAATCTTCTGCAGTACGATCCTTCGAGGAAGAAACATTCTCAATCTTCAATTACATTCACATAATCGTAATTATTTGGAAAATACCTCTTTCTTCTCCTTTTCTTGTCGACGACTCGAACGTTTAGGCGGAATCACTTCGTCCTGAACATATTTTTTAATGTCTTTTGGAAATATACATTCATGATACTACCTCATCACTTTGTACGACAATCTTCTTCGTTTCTTTCTTCTCAATTCGACGTCGCTTCTTGGGAACTTCTGGCTCCTCCTTATCCTTTCAGTGAACAAATTATAGAATATTTCTAGTCGAAGCAAAAAAATAACCTTTTCTTGTTTCGAGGTCTTCTGTTTCTCTACAGCCTCTTCTCTTTTCTTCGCCCTTTTATCAGCGGCAGCTTTCTTTCTCTCAAGTAAATATCGTGGGAAATATGATATTGCAATATATATTGAAATCAAACCTGCTCAATTCTTTCTTCTTCGCTATCATCATTTCCATCATCCGTAGCAGAAGCGAATAGAGAATAAATCATCAACTGATCCGAGTGAGCGAGCGATTTGTAGCCTCAAAATGTGCGCTCCAGCAAGAGCAATAATGATGATTATGATGTACCGGTCATTCCTTCAGCTGTCTTGTAATGAAGTTTATCTATAACATCTTGGCACTTTGAACCCTCGAAGAAACATCTACAAATATAAATCTTATAAAGAATATTAGAAGAACATACTTAGGATGGTAGAATTTGTGAGTGGCTCCTGCATGAACCTCGATTCCGAGGCACTGCAAAGAAAGATATAAGTTTAAAAAAAGTTGTAATACTAGTTGAGAAACAGAACTTGAGAATAAACTAACCTTCGTGGCGATTCCAACCAATCCCATCTCCTTCCTTTGACAATCTTTACACTCTTGTCGACTTTTCACGTAGTGAACACCTAGCGACGCCATTCTGAGAGATCAACGTTAGCAGAAGCACGAAAAAAGAAAATAACGAGAGAAAACAAAACGAAAAAAACCCTGTCCAAACAAGATTCAAAATTCGATAGTTGGAAATTACCGTAATTTCCCTGAACTCACTATAGGACACACAATGTAATAAAAATTACCGAATTGTTTTTTCTGGTTCTTTTCAATTGTCGTTCGTCGGTTGATCGGTCGTCTGCTCGTCTAGAATGGTTTATCAACAAGAACAAATCCAGCAAATGGAGAAACAGGCTCAACGGTAATTAAATTGGAGATGTGACACTTTACAGTATCTGTTGTCAGACTGGAGTTGTATCGTGAGAAGACCATCAAGAATCTGGAAGAGTGTCCTGAGTGTCATCAGAAGGTTCCTTCTTCTCTTTCTCTTCTCTCTATTCACGAATCTATTCAGTCAATGGAACGTGAGTATACGAGTGTTGGAATGATCATGTGTCTTTCCCTCTGGTGGATGTGTGGATTGGGAATCTGTCTGTGTAGGTGAGAAGAAGGATAGAGAAAGGGAAGGGAAGGAAGAGAATTGAGATGTCTTCGATCTGATTTCTGTCAACAGTGCTACACTGAACATTATCTGATGAAGGCTCACGAACGCAGATTGACTGAGGTTATTTATGACGTTATCAATCACTCTTTATCTATGGATAACAATGGAATAGCTTCCTCTTTTCTCTTTCATTAATTCATTCAATGTCATTTATCTATTAAGGTGTTCGTTCATGATCTTTCTCTGATCGAGATTCCATTGAATGGGACGAAGAAGAAGAAGAAATGAAAGTGATCTCCATTCCGAATTAAATCTTCTTTAGTTCATTCATCGCATCGTTTTTTTAGTGTAATAGGAGTGGTAGTAAATGAGGGAATGGCATTATCTCTCCTTGCTCATCTTTCTAATCCGCAATTGGAATACCCAGTTTTTCCCTTTCATCTCAACTTTCACTCGTCACAAACTCTCTTTATTCAGCAATAAATAAAAATGATATTTATTATGTACAACCATTGTATGGAATCGTCTCTCTCCTTCTCTTCTCTTCTCTTCTCTTCTCTTCTCTTCCTAATAACCAGGAGCTGTTCTAGGAGGTGCACAATGACTACAATTTCCTTCTTCCCCAGGTGATCCAATTTGTCCTTGTTCTCCATCAGTTCCCTGTAATCAAAGCTTGTCAAATTGAAGAATCTGTATCTTCATTCCTTTTGCTCTCTCGCAGCATAGCTTGGCAAGAGAGTGTTCATAATGAAGAGAGCAATTCTTCATATTGTCAACCCTACCTGTAGTCCAGGAGTTCCGGGGTTCCCAATTTCCCCAATCTCTCCGTCTTCTCCATTCTTTCCTGGAGCCCCTGGAGAACCGTTCGATCCAGGCAATCCCGGTGGACCCGGAACACCTGGTTGGCCTGTGATATGGTAGTATGAAATTTGGAGTATGAAAGATAATGATTAACCAGGTGGTCCAGGAGGAATGGCGATAGTCTCAATTATTCCGGGTAATCCAACGTCTCCTTGTCTCCCGGGTAGCCCATCATCCCCCTTCTGACCCTTCGGACCTTCGGACCCTGGTGGTCCCCGAAGTCCATTCGATCCGGGACTTCCGGGCGCTCCTGGTGCTCCGGGTGCTCCGGGAGCCCCCGGCTTTCCAGGCTTTCCAGGCTGGCTTGAAAATATATATTCATAGATATTCTCTTAATTTTATTTTCTATTATCAAATACGTTAATAGTTCTTTTTTGATCTTTGTTCAATTTGATAAATATAGCAATAAAGTGTAAATAACTCATCAATGGGACAATCATAACAATATTCTTCTCCTTGATATGAAGAAGGATCAGCATCTTGTCCATTACTTCCATCTTCACCGGGAACACCATCGTTACCGAAAGAAATGAATACGATTATGGAGCTGAGAGGAGATTGAATAGCTACATACCATCTAATCCATCGATTCCTGGGACTCCAGGAGGACCTTAAAGAATGAACATTACATTTATACTTCAAGAATGTGATAATAGTTACCAGCAGTTCCAGCTTTGCATGAACAAGAGTGTGAAGGAGGAGGAGAAGGAGAATCAGATTCATCTTCAAGAGGAAGTTCACGAGAATCAATTATTGGATCAGAGAATCCTGATGAAGAATAGAAGATGTGATTGATGATAAATGATAAGATAGACTAACCATATGATCGTGATTCTCTCTTCATTCTTCCCTTCATTCCACTTATTCTCTGTACATATTCGTATTGACTCCACAATCCATCCGTTTTGTGCTTGCAGAATAATGCCTAAATTATTGAGACGTAGAAGAATAAATACGATGAGGTCATAATACTGCATTTTTATAAATATCGAATTGAAAAATACTTCGTTTTGCAGAGTGGAATGAATGTGTTGAAGATAATGGTATAGACCAGGGACAGCAATAATACATGTGAGAACTGAGATTGAACTGAATGATAAAAAGTGAAAGTGAGAGATTCGACAGTAAAATAAACATACGTCACAGTAATAGCAATGAAAGTGATTCTCTTGAGTACAATAGCTTCCTTCTGAAGAGAATCCTCATCCTCGTGAGTAGTCATTCCCATATCTGTCAATCCTTCTCTTCTATTCCTTCTTTCAATAACTCCGCCTCTCTCCGTTCTATCTTTCATTCAACTTTTCCTCTCCGGTTCTAGGGACGAAAGGGTCAACGGACACTTTATTTGCTTCATTAAACTTCAGCAAGGTCATAATCAAATAGTGATGATCTTAGCTTGTTATCTCTCTTTCAATATTGTATTCCCAATAGGATATATCATGGTTGAATGACCATTCATTCCATTCGGGAGATTCCTCATTTGTCAGACTGGCCATCCATCCATTCTCATAACCAGATTGTATACCATCTCTCATAGTCTCTCCATTAGGTGTTCATTCACGCTCAAAAAGATCTAAGGAAAGAAAGGGATTGGATGGTCTTTCATCACTCATTCTATCCTTCATTCACTCCCATTCCAATTTGATTTATTAGGGATGCAACTTTGTTGCTCTCATGAATTCTCTATCATACAATATGATTATTATTCAGAATCGACAGATTGAGAGAATCACAGTGGAAATCAGAAATTGAATAGACGATAAATGCGGTGAAAAATGAATGAAAAACGTCAAAGCTCGAAGTGATAATCTCAACAATGCATCTTGAACCCTGAGTGGAAATATTGACGACTGAGTAAGTATGATGAATATTCAATATCTATATTGATTAGGGGGGGGGGAGGGGGGAAAGGATGAGAAGGAGGGAGGGGAAATTCATTCAGATTCTCCTTCTTCATCACTATATTCATATACAGGAGGTCTTATTCCCATGAGAGGGGAAGCATCATCAGGTCTTTTCATTCCTCTCGTTGGATAAAGAGGAGCAGGAGCTCTTGATCGGGAATTCATTGTTGCTCCTCTTGCAGATGAACCAGAATGAGAAGAAGAAGAAGTTCCTCGTGGTGGAGGAGGAGACATTGATCCCCATTGTTGAAGACGACGATGAATCTCAGAGAATGAGGGACGACGATCTGGATTATCGTGCCAACACTCTACCATTAAACTGAAATGATGATGAGTTAGATAGTCAAGGTGAACACATTCATTATCCGATTAGTACACTTATTGGAACGAGGAAGTGATGGGATGAATGAATAACTGACCTGTACATATTAGTGGGACAATGAAGAGGAGATTCTAGTAATTGACGAGTACTTAGAAGAGTTGACATCTAGAATTTGAGATATTGAGATGAACAGTGGGATTGAATGAAGAGAGACTGCTTACCTGATTGATTGAGTATCCTTCATATGGTTGTCTTCCATAAGAGTACATTTCCCATAGAGTGACTCCATATGCCCATACATCACTCTTACTCGTGAATCGACCACTTTCAATTGCTTCACGAGACATCCATCGAATTGGACGGCGAGAACCACTCTGAAGAATTATATATTATATATTTTCATTCGTCAATATCTTCATTCAATGGTGATATTGTCAAACCATCTTTGAGAGTATAGATAATCGAACTGACATTGACGTAATCATCTCGATATTCATCCATCATACTAGCAATATCAGCTACTTTCACATGCATTCCCTCTCCTACGAGTACATTTCTTGCTGCTACATCCTCATGGACGATACCTTGTAGGGAGAGATACTCGAGACCTGCTGCCATCTGAATACAATTAATCATTATCATTGCAGTCAGAAGAAATACTATGGAGTCGAAAGTAGAGTATGAAAGGGTATGAAATTGACCTGAATGGCAGCAGAGAGGAAGTCGTGTAGATGTGTTTCCCTTTCTCTTTCTTCAATGACAGCTCCTCTCTGTCGACAGAAAGTGAGAAGTGTTCCATTGACAGAGTACTCATAGATGGCTGCGAGGGTCTCTCCATCGAGATAACTCACTCCCAATAAACAAAGAAGATTTGGATGAGATAGAGCTCCTATTCGACGGACCTGCAAGACATCCATCACATCCACTTCCTCCTTTCTCTCTTTCCCTTACCTCTTCTTCCAATACAGCTCTGGATGCAACATCTCTTCCTGATATCTTGGCAACAATATGCATATCTCCAGAGGGAGCTCCCTTCCATGTTCCTTCACTTAGAGTCACTCCAAGGATATTCACACCGATGTCACGGAAACCTGAATGACGATCCATGAAGAAATTTAAGAATTGTGTTTTTATCATAATGGTAAACCTCCGAGTACTAACCTCCGAGTGCATTGGGTGAGATTGCATCGACATGATAGGCATTATTCATCGATTCATCGTATACTCCTCCATCGAGAGAATTCATTCCCATTCTAGGTCCAGATAGAAGAGATGCCATTTCAACTCCTCCTCTTCCAGTCATTGGAGTTGATGTACCATTCATCTTACGATAGTATGCACTCAAACACATCACATTATTGAAAGACTAGAGAGATTTGTGATCGATCTTTTCTACAGCCCTGAAGAATAATAAACTTACGTATTGATAGTGGAATGAGGGACGGAGTGAATATTGGGAAGAGAAGGAGGGGGAAGAGTAGATGATACTTCCTTCTGTCCTCTTTCTCCCTTTCCCTTACAACAACAGACAAGAAGACAACAGAGAAGAATGAGTGACAATCCAGCCACTCCTCCCAATACTGCCAATTGAATGGATGGAGCAAGACCCAACCAAAGAGCTGATAGACCAGTAGACTGAAATTACATCCATCATCAATACGTATTCATCGAAATTTACTGTGAGCATGATACCTAACATAGAAAGTTGTAATTTGCTTACATTGCCAGCAATTCCAGCATTATCTCCATATTGATTGATATGGGGAGGACACATTGGAATATCACAGTATTCTTCTTGTCCAAGAGGGGAAGAATAACACCATGGACGAGGACGACGACCACCCGGATTCCTTCAATGAAGAGAGTTGAGTACTGTAGACTATCAATGAATAGAACTAACCTGCAGTAGTTCTTTGATTGTCTCAATTGAGGATATGAATGGGGAGAGAATTCTCTTGTTGAAGTACCACTCCAATCCATGCATTCCTTCCCCGATTGAGTAACTGAGACCATTCCTTGATAGTTCATTCCACTCTCAGTATAACACCAATGATCAGAATTCGGACGAGAGGATTGACCATCCGTGGGATTTGATGGAGTCTACAAAGAACGAGATTTTAGAGGAATGGACAATCAGGAAGTATCATGAAGATTTCTCACTTTAAGTATGGGAATGCAGTTATTGGCAGGTGGAATAGTGGAGCAAGTGGGAAAGAGGGCACGAGGTGAATCTCCTATTAGATCATGAGCTGCTGCTTCTGACATTTCAGTGGGACATGTCTCCGTCTGAATCAAATGGGTTAGGGCACATTTATGCACTTTTATCTACTGAGAAAAGGTAAAAAAGAGACTAGGTAAAAATGAATAAATGTTCGTACAGTGAGTTGATTACAGTCTTCCTTGCAGATTGTTTGTGTTCGAGTGTCATCCACTGGATCACATACCTTCAATCAGACATCTATCTCAATCCATCCATTCTCAAATTGTATTCAATTGGCCAACTTACTTTGTACATATGGAAGCAAGCGACAGCATGGGAAATTCTCTTGCATTCTGGTTTCACTCGATCGAAATTATTAATGAACATTACTGCTGCTCGAAGATTTCGATCTACAAGAGGGAGATTACTACTTGAGGAGAGAATTCCCTTCTCCATTCTACTCACCAACATCATACATATCTTCTCGATTCTTGGTCGTTATCCTAATATGTCTTCCTGCTAGAAATGGTCGACACGCTTCACCTCGATACAATACACATTCACCCTCTTTGATCTACAATTATTCATTGATTCTTCTTCTTTGATTGAATTGTACTGACCTTGACATCATCAAGCCATCTCTCAGATGGACCAGCAGAGAGGAATCCAGGACCAGCTGCATTATCAGGGACGGAATAGATATCAGAATCCTCTTCAGATGGAAGACGACCACGGGGATCGTCCATTTCCTATTATGAGAGAAGGAATTAGAGAGAGAGGAGAGGGGACAGTGATTGGAGGATTCTGATTGGATGAGAAGGACAAGAAGTTTGAAGTGGGGGTGAGAATGGAAGGAAGAAGAGATGGATGGAGGAAAGAGAGAAGAGAGGAGGGAATCATCAATCATTGTAGTTGAAGGGGTGAAGAGGGAGAGAGAAGAGGGAAACATTCAGAGGACTGTCTACTGATAACAATTGATAGAGAGAGATAGAGAGAGAGAGGAAGAAGGGAGCTACTAGATTGAGGGAGAGGGACTTCTAATCTCAGCTATAGACTATAGATGGATTTCCATTCGATCGTAATTCATTCCCTTCCAATGCCATCTGTCTTCGTTTATGAGAAATTATGTCAAATTAATCATCGAAGAACATCATCCTTATTCAAATTTGACTGTCTATCAAACAATGAGAAGACATCCAAATCAAACGCTGATTTCACTGCTCTCTAATCACTAAACTACATACATATTTTGAGAATTAATTTTATCGCAATGACACATAAGAAAGTAGTCTACTGAATGGTGGAAAGGTGATCAAGCAGATAATTGATAAGATATCAGTAATTGATATTTTCCCCCTTTTTCCCTCTATTGTAATTTCTTACTTCGTACTCGTCGTAATCTTCTTCGTTATTATCTCCTCTTGAAGTGGATGGACGATTCTTCACTTTCTCTGATGGACCATTCTTCACCTCAACATATTAATCATTAATTCAATATTATTAATCATGATCAAAATAAGATTATTATGTCACTGATAAATAAATGAAGATGAGACGAAAATAAATAACTGAAGATTCAGATACCCTTCATATTTATCATCTACAACAGACAGCAAGATAAATATTTAAATATTGCCATAGTAATGGAAATACTAGAGAAAAGTGCGAGGGAAGTGAACAAGTGACTAAAGAAGAAATGACCCGACTGATTCTCTCTCTCCAGAATCGGAAGCTCTCTTTGTAAATGGAATGGAATGAATGAGAGTGTATCACGACTATTCTGAGAAGGAAGAGAGAGAGACTAAGACCAAGACTGACAGTGGTCAATGAGTCTATCGATAGAAGGATATGGAGAGAGAGGGAGAGAGAGAGAGGACGCCCCCTTCGAATACTGACAGTGAGTGATCGAGAGAGGGGATGGATAGGGGAGGGATGGGACAGTAATCCCCCCTCCTCTTCTCCCTCTACCATCCTTCCCCTCTTCAGACACATCTGGGTGGGCCTTCTCATGCAAACCAGAGAAGGATTTGAGGAGGGAGAAGGGGATGGGAGGGGAGGGGTCAGAGAGGAGGGACATACGTGTTCACACTTCTTCTTCCATCTCAATCCTATTCAGAGAGATGGAATGAGGGGGGTAAAAAGTGAGTTGAGTGGGCAACAGCTGTATCAATGTGTGTAGAAGACCGAAGAGAGAGAGAGGAAGAAGTGATGGGAATGACCATTTAGAATAGAGGAGATACAGATGAAGAAGAAGATGGAGAAGGAGGAGGAAGAAGGAGGAGAAATGAGAAGTTCACAACTAATAGATCAAAATGAGTCATAGATGGAGGATTAGATCGGAATAAGATGCAATATTTTGTTAGCCGCCCATTTTTTCAAACCCTGGTAGACAGTTGCGATGGAGGACGAGTTGATCTAGGAGGAGAAAGAGAGAATGAGAGGGGGAGGAGGAGAAAGAGAGAATGAGAGGGGGAGGAGGAGAAAGAGAGAATGAGAGGGGGAGGAGGAGAAAGAGAGAATGAGAGGGGGAGGAGGAGAAAGAGAGAATGAGAGGGGGAGGAGGAGAAAGAGAGAATGAGAGGGGGAGGAGGAGAAAGAGAGAATGAGAGGGGGAGGAGGAGAAAGAGAGAATGAGAGGGGGAGGAGGAGAAAGAGAGAATGAGAGGGGGAGGAGGAGAAAGAGAGAATGAGAGGGGGAGGAGGAGAAAGAGAGAATGAGAGGGGGAGGAGGAGAAAGAGAGAATGAGAGGGGGAGGAGGAGAAAGAGAGAATGAGAGGGGGAGGAGGAGAAAGAGAGAATGAGAGGGGGAGGAGGAGAAAGAGAGAATGAGAGGGGGAGGAGGAGAAAGAGAGAATGAGAGGGGGAGGAGGAGAAAGAGAGAATGAGAGGGGGAGGAGGAGAAAGAGAGAATGAGAGGGGGAGGAGGAGAAAGAGAGAATGAGAGGGGGAGGAGGAGAAAGAGAGAATGAGAGGGGGAGGAGGAGAAAGAGAGAATGAGAGGGGGAGGAGGAGAAAGAGAGAATGAGAGGGGGAGGAGGAGAAAGAGAGAATGAGAGGGGGAGGAGGAGAAAGAGAGAATGAGAGGGGGAGGAGGAGAAAGAGAGAATGAGAGGGGGAGGAGGAGAAAGAGAGAATGAGAGGGGGAGGAGGAGAAAGAGAGAATGAGAGGGGAGGAGGAGGGAGAGTGAAGGGGAGGGGGGAGGAGGAGGAAGAGTGGAGGGGAGGGGGAGGTGAGAAGAACCCTCTGATCGTAATCTACGATTCAATGAACACTGAATGAATCAAATGTAAGATAGAATAAGAATTATTCGTGTGAATGAGAAGGAAGGTTCAATTCCAGAAGATACTCTAACTCTTTTTACTATAACCATCGGTTTTGCTACATGATAGGAGCCGACTCTTCATTGATCTTAGCGTATCAATTGAGACTGAGAAGGAAGAAAAGATGAGATCAAAGGATGGTCGGATACATCACAAGAGAATGAAGAGATCAGAGACTGATCAGAGAGAGAGAGGGGAGATGGGGGAAGTTGAAGAGAATGGAAAATATACTGATGACAAGGAAATATATGAAGAATAGAATGAAGAGTGAGAAGAAGATGAAGTGAAGAATAAGACAAGAGAGAAGAGTCTTCGAATATGAATGAAGTGGAAGGATAGAAGAATGAAGAGAAGTGAGATGACTTAGAGGGATAGAAGAAGGAAGGAAGAATAGATGGAGAGAGAGAGAGAGAGAGAGAGAGAGAGATGAGAGGGAAGAAGTGATAGATTAGAGATTGATGAGACTTACCCTCTCCTCCCACCTCCCTTCCTTCTCTCCCTCTCTCCTCCCACCTCCCCTCCCTCTAGAGAGAGGAATATGGGACAGAATGCGACAGATGTTAAAGTGATGAGAAGAGATTGAAGGAAGATGAGAGACCGGTATTCCCATGATAAGATTGATCATATTCATTCTGATGACCAGAAGGAAAGATGAGAAGTATAGAGATGGACAGAGGAAGAACGAAAAGGAATAAGAGGGAGAGCAGAAGAGAGAAGAGAAATGAACATCATAAAAAGAGTGTGGGGTCACCACACACATATTAGCATATGAGGATTGAATGGAAGATGAAAGGGGAAGAGACTATCATAGGGAATGAGGGAGGGGGGGGGGTGTTTCATGTATAAGAGAGTGGGAGGGAATGGGGAAGGGGACTGACTGGGCAGCACTAATCAACTGAGAATGGACTGAGTGAAGGGATGGACGAAGAATTGCGAAAGAGAATGAGACTAAAGGAAGAGTATGGATATAGAGGAGAGATGGAAGGGAAAGACAAGAGAAGAGAAGACTCATGGGATAGACATTGAAATGAATGGAAGAAGTAACAAAGGATGAGTAATCACTATATTGTATTGAATAAATAGAATTGAAATTAATATTGATATCTCACCTTGAGAATAGCAGTTGAATTAACACTTCCTGCAGAATTAGTAGCAGTGCATTCATAGAAGGCGGAATCGAGAACATCGAGAGAAGAAAGAACGAGACGAGAAGTATTCTCACGATTACGAATACGAACTCGTTTTGATTTCTCTACTGGAGCATGATTCTTCTTCCATCTGAACAATATTTACAATTATAATTCATTCAAATCTTTTGAGTAAAAAATTATGTTTAGTTTCAAGCCTATGCTATCTGTTTTCCGTTATTGTATTCTTTTGATTTTCTATTCAAGACCGTATGATGTAATGAATTAAAGGTGGAGTAAATAGACAAATTTACACAGTAAGGTAGATAGTTAAATTTAGGTAATTTCATCTGGCTCTGCTACATAATAGAGCTCAGAGAAAAATGATTGTTGTTTTTGACGATTTTTTTAGTTAAATATTGCGTTCATGAGAAGAAATGTGGTTGCAAAAGATTACAAACATTTTAAATTACTACAAAGATCTGAGTGAGTCGAGGATGGTCTATCTATCATTCTTCTGTTCCCTCTTCCTTCCCTCATTCTCCCCATTATAAACTAACTCGAATGTGATAGGAGGAGTTCCGATGGCATCACATCTCAATCTCACATCCGTCCCTGAATTCCTCGTTATATTCCTCAATGAAGTAGTCAATCGAAGATACGGTCGATTTGGAGAGGGCGACCCATCCATACTGAAATGGATATTCATATTACGGATAGGGGCCTCATTCGATTGTATTAATATGAAATGGAAATTGCAATGTGTTCGCACTTCACACGACCAATCATGAAACGGGCTATCTAATTCATTATGCTTCCACTCAATCGGAAGAGACATATGGAAATAGTCAATGGGAATGAATCCAGTCAAATTATCTGTTTGAAAGCCTCTCATAAGCTAACTATGAGCCCTTTTTAATGCATTAAAAAGAGGATGTGTAGCTGTCTATTGGAAGTGGTCGTTCAATCTGTCATTCACACTTGTTCATCGATTGAGTAATGGGACAGATTGAAGGAGAAGATAAAGGGAACATGGAAGAGGGAGAGGGAGAGGGAAGGGAGGGAGAGGGAAGGGAGGGAGAGGGAAGGGAGGGAGACTCCTACCGAAAGGCTATAAATCAGTGGAAGATAAATAATGAGTTGAGATGAGGGAATGAAAAAAAAGAAGGAGAGAATAGATGGAAGGAGTGAAGACAACTGTTGAAAAGAGACGAGAATGAGATGTGAAATGATTAATGGAGTGGAAGAGAAAAGAAGTGAGTAGAGAGTAATGAGAGGAATAAGAAGGAAGGGGAGAAGAGGGAAGAGTTACGGAAGGAATGAAGAGATGACAATGATAGACAAGGTCATCAATTGATTCATTCTTCCTATTTGAGTCCAAGAAGGAGAAGAGATTGTGAAATGGAATAGAAGTAACAGATGGGAGAGTGCGGGAGTTCCCATTATTGGTGTGTATCTGTCTCCTGAATAGACTGGGACAAGACTCGACCATTACTCACTCTCTTCTCACCCTTCCTTCTTCTCTCTCTTCATTCACACTATTGAGGGAGATCACCCAGTGGGCTGAAGAATATGTCACTCCCAAGAGAACAGAATACTGTACACACTAAATGCTATTAGAGGGAGGGGCAAAAAAGAGACGCTTATGAAGTGACTGTAGAAAAGAGTAGCATTTGATTGAATTTTGTAGAAAGATAAGGAGGTTCATTAATTAATGTTGAGGTGGTCTCTGCCTCTAAATATTTATGATGAATGCTACTAATGAAATGTATTGACTAATCATCTTGATCTGTACATTCCCAAGTCAAGATACATACACTAGAAATGGAGATTCATTCTGATTAAGAAGCCCTTGAAAAACAAGTTATAAAATGAATAGAATTGAAGAAAAAACGGAAGTTGGAATTGCTGTGGGTGGTCTGAGAATGTGTTGCAATTGAAGAAAGAGAGTCATAAATAATGATTAAAGGATCGTAAAGAGAAGAAGAGAGGGCATCATAGAAGATGGATGGGAGTGTCTCTCTCGGATAGGATGGATGAGGGGAAGAGAGGGAGGAGGGAGGAGGGGTCAGAGGGAGAGAGAGAGGGAACGGGTCAATGGGATGGATGAGAGAGAGAGAGAAGGAAGACATCCATCATTGAGTTAATCATAATCAATGGTTACAGACGACTGCCAATAAGAGAGAAGAATAGAGAAGAGAGAAGAGAAATGAATGGAGGAAGAGAAGAGGAGATACTCATTCACGACGGATCACATTGATACACCTATCATAATGATTCTAACTGATAATAGATCTCTTATAAATCATTCCCCTCTCTCTTGATTAATTGACTGTCAATATGATCAATCTGAAAGTTAATGAAAAGGGGTTTGGAAACTGAAATGAATCTCTTTCCAACTACCAAGTGGTGAGTCCATAAATGTGAGACTGAAGTGGAGCTAAGATGGAAGGAGTATGCAAATTATTAGAGGGGCTGGGGGGTAGGAAGGGGATAGGAGGGGGAGAGAGGGGAGGGAGAAGGGAGAGGAGGGGAATGAAAGGGTAGGGAGAGGGGATGGAACAGACGGAAGTAGTGGAAGAATCAGTCAAAGAGAGACAAGAGAAGGGAAGGGGGAATTATGACAAATGGACTGAGAATTGAGTGAGAATGAAGAAGAGACTCGTGGTTATGAGAGAGAGAGGGGGGGGGGATGGAGAGGGATGGAGAAGAAGATGGAAAACAATGAAGAATCGGAAGGATCACACACTTATGTCCACTGACTATTCATAATTAAATAACAGATTGTTGTCACACAAAATAAATAAAAATGTTAAGATACGTGGAACTATGTAAATGGTTCAGGAAACAAGTATGACAACATTGTATGTGACAAATCATGCATCAGATCGTTATCAGAAATATTTAAAATATTCCTTGACCAATACAGATATATAATTGATCATCTAAATGTAATGTCAAGAATTATGTCAGCTAAAATATCAGGAAGGACAAAATGGAAATGAATGGGATCTGTACCAGATAGAGAGACAACAGGTGAAATCACAACGAGAATTCTTCCAAATGAGAAGTGTGAAATAAAAGAGATGGAGTTTAATTATAGCTATTTCTTATCTAGATATTAGTAAGAAAAGGTGTGAAGAGATAGGAAAGAAGAATAAGGTGCGTTTATAGTCATTTTTTTAATTTATAGAATAACTAATTCAACCAAATAGTGTTAACTTTACGAACATTTATTTTCTTCATATTTCGTACATAACTTTAGATAGCCGACCAAAATAAAAGAGGTATATTAGCACAAATTCTTCTTATTTTCTTATCATATGGGATCCGTTCTTTCCAATTTTTGAGATACTGCTAAATACACATAACGAATGACCTTTTCTAATGTACTTTTATAATTATATTTAAAATAGAGTAACGAACGTGTCATTGTAATCTCCATAGATAACATCTTCATCATTGGGTGGTTCGATGAATAGATCATCGTCTAATTTCGGATGAGGCATTCACTTCCTTCTCCCTTCCTCTCCTTTCTACAAATTAAACACATTCATTATCGTGTTCAAATAAAAATATGTGAAGCATGACACGAAATGCGGTGATTGGAGAGATGAGAGGAGTGTGTTCCCTTTCATATGGAGCAGAATGGATTAAGAAAGAGAAAAAGATGTGAAGAGGGATCAGAATGAACGGTAACTGAGAAAAAGCGACAAATTGAATCAACCTCTCCAATTTACTCTTTCCATCCATAAAGAGAAGAAGAGGAGAGAAAAGAGGGATAGAAGGACGAACGAATGAGATAGAGACGATGTGGCAATATAGGAGAGAAATGGAGGAAGAAGAAGGAAGAGGATGGGAGATATCCTTCTGAATCCATCCAAATACTCCCCTTCTTCACTCCCATTCTCAGCTTATGCCCTTTAATGAATTGAGTTAGAAAGGAGTGGGGGTGAAGAGTGAGGGAGGAGAGAGGGGAGAGGAGAGAGGAGGAGAGAAAGGAGGAGGAGGGAGAAGAGGAGGTGGTGGAAGGAGAAGTGGAGGCGAGATTGAAGAGGCATCTGGCATTGACTGTAGAGGTGAAGAGTAGTGAACGAGCTCTTGAGTATTGAATAGAACGAGGATGGGAAGGAAGGACTAAGCATACGGAAGGGATGAGAACCGCATCTCTTCTGTTGACATTCTCTCCCTCTTTGAGAGAATGGAGATTGTGAGAAGTTGACTAGAAGAGTTACCTAGAGAGAGAAGGAGAGGGAGAGGGAGGGGGGAAGGAGGGAAGGAGGGAGGGGGAGGACTAATAGAGTGACGATGACTACTGTGAACACGATGGATACAACGAAGAGATCGAAGAGGAGGGAAACGAAAGGGACAATAAGAGAGAGAGAGAGAGAGAGAGAGAGAGAGAGGGGAGACCATTCACACTCTCATTGTCATTATGAAGCATTCAGTAGACGAGAATAGAGGAACATGTGAATTGTAGAGAGGGAAGAGGAAGGAGTGGAATCACTAAGAGAATGGAAGGAATCATATATTCAATGAGTGGAATTACCATGGAGATGAAAGAAGATCATGAATGATAGGTGGATAAGAGATATGAGAAGATTGAAGAGGAGAAGAAGAGAAAGGAACGGACGATTAAGAGTGGGAAGAGAGGGACGAGGGAGGGAGAGGGGAGTTACCGATTTTGAGGTATAATGTGAGGTGACGGAATGGAAAGAGAACCAAGGTAGACAAGAAGGGAAAGAGATAATGGAAGTGAAGAGAGAAAGGAAGAGTAGTCAAATGAAGAGGAATCACTGAGCTAAGAGACTAAAGGGATGGAAAGAGAGAGAGAATGAATGACTTAAACGAGAGTGATCGTCTTACTGAAAGATAATCTGAGATGGGGAAGAAAGAGGGTTGAGATCAGAGGAATGAGAGAAGAATGAAGTGGAATGAAAGAAGGAGGAATGAAGGAAGGTCCGACTATAGATCTTCCTTCCAATAACAATTAAGATTCAGTGTCATATGAAGATTGATAATGATGAGTGTTACAATAATTATGATTAAGATGGAATGACGATGGAGTATCTATGGTAGGGATGGATGTTAAAGGGTCTGTAATAGAAGACAGTATGTTCTCTTAGAAAGAGGGAAATGGATGAGAGGGAGGGGATGTAATATCTACTCGGAATGAGTGACACTTGCCATGAAACCAACCGATGAAGGGAGGGGATAGTAGGAGGAAGAGACGAGTAAAGAAGAGAGAGAGAGAGGAAAGATGAGGAACTTGACATATCACCTTGTGACAACGAATGAGATACAATTGATGAATGAGAAGTGATAACTAATCACTTATCAAAAAGGTGTCTTCTTGACAAATGACCCCTTCTCTCCCATTTCACTCTCCCATTTGAAAGACCCGTGTTTATTCTATAACAAGCCAAAGGGATTCGTAAAGAAACATTGGAAGAAAGAAATAAATCTTCGAGAAGAAAAGTGAGACAAATTACTGAAGAGTGCATAGAGAGATGATGTATATGGAAGAAGAAGAGGATGTCGGAATATCGGTAGTCTACCTCCCTCCTCCCTCCTGCCTCCTCCCTCCCCTCTCCCCTCCCTCTCTCTTTTCACTCTCGAGTCCATCTCCATACTAAATGGGCAGGTCCATTTCACGCAAGAGAGAACACTAAGAGAAAGAGAGAAAGGAGACATGGATGTATCTATGAATGGAGATGAAAGGAAGAAGAGAAAAAGAAGGAAAATGATGGAGAGATGAGATGGAAGAAAGACTGATTGAGGATGGAGTCACACTTTGATGAGATGAGATCATACTTATGAGTGGATGAATGGAGGGAGTAGTCGAGAGAAGGGACAAATAAGAGACAGAATGGAGTCACTCTCACCATCCGTCGTGTTATATAACAGTAGACAAAAGGAGGCATGGGGGCATCCAACGACCTCTGTAACATCCTGTAGGTCTTTCTTTCCCATGTGTGAACGAAATGAATGTGCAACAAAGAGACGGAGACTATCATGTGCCAAACAATGTAAAAATATTCTCATTCTAGGTACATTGAACAATCAGTTTTCTCCTTGCTCATATCTGCATAATAGCTTGTTTCACGTTCATGAGTGTACAACTATTGACGTATTATATATGAGACAATATTTGTAATTATTTATATAAATATAACAATCGTAACTTCGCAGATGACACAATTCATAGAATGAAGACTCGCAACATGATAAATTAACAATATGTGATGAGATATAAAATGAAAATGAACCCGGTCATTTGTAAGCACCCGTCAAGTTTATCAACACATATCAATTACCGTAGTCTATTATCGGATTCCATCAACGATCTTCTCAATTGTCTTCTCTTCCTTCTAATCGATCCCAATCAATAAGTTTACAACTCAATCATCACTCCATTCTTCTTCTTCTTCTCTATCATTTCTCTTTATTCCTTTTCCCTCTTCAATTTCTAATTCTTTCTTCGGAATCCATCGTACAATCTCCGTTGCTCCGGAATATAACTGGAATAGGACAATCTTCTTTAAATTAACTAACGGATTACGTAATCAGGAGAGAATAGGATAGGTGAGTAATTAGATCCATCACACCTCATTCCTAATGCTCAATTAGACCCTTCCGTATAGATTGGGCCAATACTCATCGTGATGAATATGAAATATAATATTAAATGGATACTTTGAGATGATGTTGATCGAAAGATGTTGTCTTGCAGATGGAAGAATGACCATGGAGAATCGAATGAATTAATG
The DNA here is from genome assembly GCA_900490705.1 of Pristionchus arcanus. Classification (NCBI taxonomy): domain Eukaryota; kingdom Metazoa; phylum Nematoda; class Chromadorea; order Rhabditida; family Neodiplogasteridae; genus Pristionchus; species Pristionchus arcanus. The sequence continues at coordinate 42,576 of LS486987.1, read as the reverse complement.
GACGACCACCATAAGTTATCTGATTAGATTCCATTATCACAGTGAATAAATGGAATAAACTGACCGATGGAGAGAAATCAATTCGATATACTTTATTGTCTAGAGGAACAGCGAGAATGGATGAATTTCCTGCAGAACAGAGAGACGAACCACTACTCTGCACTAATTGAATTGTATCACTGATTGATGATGAACCAAACTGAATGAGGAAGATTTATGAATCACAATTTGATATAAACTAACATTAATTGAATGGAGTGAATTGAGTGAATATGCATCAACGATAGTTGCCTTCGTAGGTGTATTCACGAATAAGAATTGACCATCGGGTGAAGAATGAATACGCAATCCCTGAACCAAATGTTAAATTCACAGATAGTTGTACAAAGTAATCTACCGAATGGCTTAGTTTCGTCTCCAATGCTGGTCTCTTCAGCATTCGAATGTCAAACATTAGTATCGATTGATTGTTATCGGTGGCATACAGTATCTTTTTCGATGGAATACTCCACTTCACAGAAGTGAGATATCGCTTCTTCGATATTCTAGTTTCTCCAAATCCCGTTCTAAAATGTCGATGAATTTTAAATTTCTATAAAAAAAAGTAAATATCTACTGTACCTCGTATCAATAATACACGCTCCTTTCTCACATGTCGCTACGATTTGGCCATTACTATTGAAATCGATAGATGAACAAGTAGAACCCACTTGATAACAATCCAATTCCATTACATTTTCGATATCCCACAACTGAAAACAATGAATTATTGAATGATTGATGTATAAATGACCTCACTCTGCACATAGAAGATCCATCTGTTGATATGAGCATTCTCGCATCATTTCCCCAACATAAATCATTCAATTTACACTCCATTTCACTTCAATTATTCATTATATCGTGTATATGAAATGTAATAATATACTTACGGTAGATCAGCGATCATTTTATTTCCATTGAGAACTCTAATCGATATTCGACGAGATCTCGTACAGAACGCTATACTGAAAAGGCAAACGATTTACTTGTTCAGGAAAAAAAGAGGGCTTAATGACCTACCAGGAAACGGAATCTGATAGAATTCTCATTATATCCACTCGTTCTCTTCCTCCAAAATCAATTGCTACTTCAGGAGAAGAGACATTTCGAATTAGACTATCGATAAAAAGTCTATTTGTATCGCGAACCTCATTGAAAGACCTGATCGAAATAAATAACACTAAGAAAAGTATTCTTAAATATTAACCTCACCCCAATTCCCTCCTTCTCCACAAATTCACACTAGATTGTCCATCGTACATAATGTTATTTCTCTGAATTGTAAAGTATATAAAAAAACATAGAAATACTAGCGCGCGGGTGTTTCATGCTCTAGCGTGTTGAAAGGTCCTAATACCGTAAGATAACTCGTGCGATTATTAACTGAATTTATTCCACAATTTCTTTCAGGCAATAATTCATTCGAATGGAATATAATGGAATTCATAAGAATGAACATAAGTTGTCAAGATAACACTTGTGTTTTGGAAATAATCCTGGAATAAAAATTAGAAAAGATGTTGCAAAATAATCTTCCACTTATAGACGCAATAGGAATGAGATGGAACCGAATTGAGAGTTGAAACACTCGAATTGGATGGAATTCCTTTCCTCTTCTTTTACTTCTCTTCGTTTCTTTACTCATATGGTCTTCCTCTGAAGGCAATCCACTCTTCTCTCTCTCTCATCTTCCTTCCCTCTACCTTCTCTTCTTCTAAAGAGGACTAGAAGAGGGACAATCATTGACGGAGAATGGGACGAACTCAACTCTTCCCTCTTTTCATCCTTCTTCATTCCATTACTCTCTCATATCAATATTCCGTTTCTGTTCTCATATTTGGCCATGACTTCGAATCTGCTCGAGAAAGCATACAAGTAAATATTCCATCACTATTCTTCATCTGTAGCATAGTCACTTTCTAGAGATCTCTCATCAACCAATTCGGAAGTATTCCAATTTCAATTGGAAATCAATCATTCGATGTTAACATGGTGCATGCAGGATACGCTAATAAAAGGTCAGTCATCAAATCCATCAATAATCAGTGGATAATTTCAGTAATTCTCAATTGATGAGTGATACAATATGTGGAAGTGTTCTAAATGGATCAATAGTAGTCCTTCTCTATTCTTCAATTCCATCTCATTCGTATCTCCGTCTCGCATCATCAACTTCCCTCTCTCTTGGATTCTATCGAGTTCCCACAATTGCAGTTGGATTGAGAGAAGACGAATTGAACAAGAAGGTACATCCAATTACTTTCCTCGACCATTCCTAACCAACTCTCAAGTTTTCAATCTCAAAAGGCAAAATAAGTAAATCACCGTTATTAAGAGATTGTACCCAACACTTGTAACATCAACTCCTTCATTTGCGGATGAATCTTCAGTTTTTCTTCAACTTCTTACAACTCTCAATTATGGTCAAGTCTCTCTCATCACAATGAGAGGAGATTCAAATGGACTTCGATTCGCACAGAAATTAATCAACAATGCCAAATTACACAAGATTCATGTTCGGAACGACTAATCGAGATTACATAGCTCCTTCTCTTATCCTTCTAGGTTCAAAAGCAGATCGTTCTTGATGGAAATAGCAATGTAACACAATTGAATGAATCTCTTACTCAACACTTCGAAGAAATTACATCCAATGTTATTCTTCTCTTTGCAATGTAAGATTCATTCCATCATCCTCAACCATTCACTCATTCAGTAAGAAAGATGCGTATCGTCTATTTTCCATTTGTGATTGGCTACTCAAAGGAAAGGTGTGGATTGTGAATGAAGATGCGAGTGAAGCAAGAAATGCTCCCAATGGTCATTCTCTCTCTCTCTCTCTCTCTCTCTCTCTCTCTCTCTCTTCACTTCTTCTCAATCATTCTTTCTCTTAGGTCTTCTTGCTCCTCAACTTAATCTTGATATGGAGGAAGCAATGAGAGATTCTCTTGAGACACTTCGAAATGGATTGGAAGTTATTACGGGAGATGAACAACCTCCAATTAATTGTGCAAAGAAGAGAGATCAATGGACTAATCAAGATTCCCCTCGTATTCTCAAGTAAACAATTACATCTTTCGAATCAATCCTTCCTCCACTATTTAAGTGCTCTTTGTTCAACTCGAACTGCTAAGATCAGATTTGATTCCCATTGTCGAAGGGAATTTGTAGATTATAATGTAGTAAATATAGTGAATGGAGAGAAGAAGCGAGTGGGAGAAATGGTAGATTATTCCTTCTTTCCTCCATTCATCATCTTATTCCAGATTGGGGAGAAATTGATTCTCTCTCGTGAAAAAGATATAATCTGGCCAGGAGAAGGACATCGACCATTTGAGATTTCCCTCCCTCGTAATCTCAAAGTGTTGATTGTATCTGATCCTCCTTTCGTCTATTCAATACCAGCTACTTCTACCAATTGTTCATCTCTCTCCATCGAACCCGTTACTATATCACCCAATCAAATAATTCCCATTGTAAGTCCATCATCATCTCATTCATTAATCTGTCATTCAGAAAGGTGATTGGTTTCCTTGTTGGGAACAATTGGGTCCATCTCCATATCCTCGTCATTCCTTCTGTTGTACTGGATATGCAATTGATCTTCTCAATCGTCTCTCTCAACCTCAAAATGGGAATAAGACTTCTCTCCATCATCTTGATACTTCTTTCTCATTCGAACTTCGACTTGTCTCTTCATATGGAATAGTAACTGCTTCCTCTAGTAGTGGATATAATCTGAGTGGTGCCATTCAATTGCTGGTTCGACTTTCTCTCTTCCTTCATCTGTCTTCTCTTCTTATCTCAGGCAGACGAAGAAGCAGATATGGCCATTGGAGCAATAACAATCAATCCAGAGAGAGAACAATTCGTTGACTTCAGTGAACCATGGTTATATCATGGAATTCGAATAGTTGAGAAAGCGGTATTCGGCTAGTTGTAATCGTAACTCTCCATACGTATCACAGACTCCTCGTGCATCTCCCATGCAATCCTTCCTTCAACCACTTCAATCATCTCTATGGATCTCCCTTCTCATATCTGTTATCGCAGTTGGGATTGTCATATATCTGCTGGATATCAATTCTCCCTTCAAAGCATTTTACGTGGTAGATAATTCCTCCTCTTCCTTTTCTTCATTTTATTTCCAGGCTCATTCAGATGATTCATCAATTGAAGATCGTGTTGGATTGGGTGAAGCGATGTGGTTTGTATGGGGAGTTCTTCTCAATAGTGGAGTATCCGAAAGTATTCATTATCCTTTCCATATCACAATGATAATATATTAAATATCAGAGACGCCTCGATCAGGATCAGCTCGAGTTCTAGCTGTTGTTTGGTGTGGATTCTGTATGATTGTCATTGCATCTTATACTGCCAATCTAGCTGCATTTCTTGTTCTTGATCAACCAGAGAAATCATTAACTGGAATATCTGATCCAAGGGTAGATCATAAATCGAATATCATCGAATCCAATCAATTGATTCTCAGTTACGAAATCCGTCAGCAAATTTCTCGTTCGGGACACTTCTTCATTCAAATGTTTACCAATATTTCAAGAGACACGTTGAATTGTCGACAGTCTTCCGTAAAATGGAAGCTCATAATGTGGAGAAATTAGAAGATGCCATCACTTCTCTACTCAATGGGTTCGTTGAGAGAGAGAAAAAGTGTTCATAAAATAACGAGCATTCAGAAAAATGGATGCTTTTATCTGGGATTCGATTCGAATTGATTGGGAAGCATCGAGGAATTGTGAATTGAGACCAAGGGGATCTCTATTCGGACGATCCGCATATGGAGTTGCACTACAGAAAGGATCTCCATGGACTCCCCATATAACAACAGCCATTCTCAATATGGCAGAGAGTGAGCCTTTCGCCTACTTTTCTCGCCGAATCGCGCGGTGGAGGGATTCAAATGAATCGATTCTAGGGAATCTTCGAAACAAAGATTCTCAGGAATCTTGGTTTTGAAAAGATTTTTATTATCGATTTTTCTATTGTTTTTACAGTCTATAGGTTTTCAACACTGAGGAATTTGATCACGATATTTTTGAAATCATATTTTGATCTCTCTCTCTCTCAAGTTTCAAGGTATTTTTCAGCACTTCTTGTTCTAACATTACTATTCCTTATCACGCGTGTCGCCTAATATTCGAATAGAATCAGGGGGTAGTTGGCACAAAATATGATTCCTGACTTTTTGTGTAGTTTTCGACAGTCCATTGGGTCCCTCAGAAGATTGTCTTAAAATTTCGATTGTATCCGCAAGACACTTCGTAAAACTTTTCTGGATCCGAATATCGCCAATTTTGGTTGGTGAGGTGTAGCTAATTTCAGAACAATTTTGGTGCTTTGACATAAACACATGTTCTTTGCAAAAAAGCATTTTTAACACACTTGAAAACTCAAGATTCTTGAGAATCTTCACAAAAATTTCCTTTTCTCTCCCTCTCATTCTGAGATTCATTCCACTCTCTCTCCCCGCGTGTCGAGCGGCATAGAAAGATTCATTCTGCCAACCCTAGTATATTATTGTAGGCGGATTAATGGAAGGGCTGGATCATAAATGGATAGGAGAACCTAATGGAATGTGTATTCCCGATGCAGTGAAAGCTCCTGATAGATTAGGACTCAGTTCAATGAGAGATCTATTCGTCCTTCTTACTCTTGCTGTCACTTTTGGAGCTATTTTATCAGTTATTGAAGTATCATTCGGAAGACATCGACAGAAGACAGCGTTTGTCTCTTATAGAACTTCAATCCATATCTGCAATTTCAGTCAAAATCGTAAACTGGCTCTTCGATACGGTAGACGATGGTTTGTGGTTATGAAGAAAAGAAGAATGGCGCCTAGAACGGAGCGAGCACTCTCTTATAACTTGGATATGATTGTATACAGAAGAGGGTTCGCTGGACTACAAACATTGAGTCTCCAAGTGATCTCACACAATGGACCATCAATGATCATTCATCTTCAGGAAGCATGGAAGAACAATCTGATAAGACGAAAGCAGGATCCATCAAGAATAGAGAAAGAACAATGGAGGCCAATCCACAACTTTAGCTCTCATCCCACTATTCTCTTCTGCACACGATGTAGAGTGAGTGTATCCATCGTATATCTCTCCTTATACTCCTCTTCCAGGGTCTAGTGGAGACTCATGTTGAATATCGAGCAGGAATATTTGCATATCTCTCAATAATAGTTATGTCATTGCTATTACTTTGGCCATGTGCTCCCTTACCCTGTTTTCTCTCCTTCTTCTCTGATTATGTTCATATCTGCCCTGTTTGCTCCCATCGAATCGCCCGGGCTAGAAAGATTGGAACGAAATCGTTCTATGTCTAGATGCTATACAACAACCCTATTCACATACGAGGATCTATTGTTTATAACTGGTAAAAATATTTTTTTTATATGTTTGTCCACCTGTTAATTCCACGCGTGAACGATATAGATAGCAGCTTATGACGATACAATTCTTTAGCGGATACCTGAAAAAAAATATTGTCGAGAGAAATGTACACAAAAGCTAGGATGAACGAATGGATAAATAATGATTTTTTGAAATAATAGATCAATTAGATAAAAGTGACAGTTTCTTATGTTCGGCTGTGAACTACATTTCTCTGTCATCCGTTCCTTCGGTCTTTTCATTAATTTCAAGTGTTTGAAGAACTGTAACGGGACCTTTTTTTGTCCGATCATCAATACTTTGTGTTGAGTGTTCTTGAGAACTAGTCACGCAGAGGATTGAAGAGGGTCGAAGGGCGAAAATGAATCCGGACAGTGCAAGGTTTGTTCATTGTGAGAGAGAGAGAGAGTGTTGAGATAGAAGAGTTGCATCTAACACTCAGCTTATGCATTTATGACTGACTCTTCTACCACTCGATTGTATACGCTTCAATAGTTCGTGTGTAATATTCTTCTCTATGCGGCCATTTGACGCTTTCATCCATTGGTCTATTCTCCATTCTTGAAATGAGAGACTCTTCGAGGTGTTGTTTTCACACTGGGAGGGAGGGGTGTGCAAACCTCTGTTGCACTACCACTATCTCACTATGTCTCATTACACATTTCTCACTCGATTTATTGCTGACTGATCATCCTTCACGCGATGTCTTCATCTCTTCACTTGAGATGCCATTGCTTTTTCTCAGTCCTTTCGTCATCCCCTTTTTTCATCTCTTAGTTGAGTATGACCCCTAGTGTACACTGGTCATCCGTATCACACTCGCAAGAATCTCTTCTTTTCTTTCCACATCTTGTGTTCATTAGCTCAAGTCTGCTTCTCTTCTATCTCTCTTCTCCTCTTTCGCATACCTTCACTTTTTCATCATTGTACAACTGTGCTCTTGAGTCTAAGAGAGGGAGAAGCAGGAAGAGTCTCCTATTCCATTCACTTCTGCTCTGCTTTCCACCACTGTTTTTCGTTGTCTCAGTACTATTTTGAGTGAAATGGAGTAGCCTCTTCCCTTCTGTATGCTTCCTTTCACTCTTCTATCTTTGTCTATTCTGATAGGAGGAAGTATTCAAAAATGATCGGAGTAATACCATCTTATTCCTTCAAGGTATCATCTTATCTTCATCCTTGTCTTCTCTTATGACACTCCCACAGTCTTCCCCTCCCCCTCCTCCCATCCCTTCATTCTTCAACTTTTTGTACATTGCGCATTGTATTCGTTTGCTTTACTCGCTAGATACTTGCAATCCTCTAACTTATCTTCGCCACTTGTAGATGTTTGATCAATCGATTGATCCTCGACGACAGTATCGATCGGTTGCATACGGTACATGGAAAGTGGGCGGAGCTAGAGCTCTCATGAATGCAAGATCCACTGATGATGTAAATAAGATTGTAAGGAGGTATGATTATTCTATTCTTCTTAATGTATACATTAAGTTTTATTTAAAAAATGGTAGATCTTACGTATTGAGATAATGTGTCACAAATTCTCCTCTTGGTTCTTCCTATTACGGTTCTTTCTCTTCTCTTTCCTTCATCCCACCTGGTGTGAGTATACCAGTTACTCCCTCATCTCTTCCCTCTCTCCTTTGTGCTAATCCCTTGTAAATACTGTTATGAATAGTTGCAACTCCAGTTTTCTATTTGCCCATCAGTTCAATCAAGAGCTACAACCTTTTCTACTCTCATAAGAGATTCTTTCTCTCTCAATTGCCCTATTTGTTTATTCGTAGATCTAAGTAAACAAGGAGTGTTCATGTCAAAGACCCTTTCCCCTCTTCTTCCATTCTCTTTCCGTTTCAATCTCGACAATTGGGTCCAACCAGTCTCTTCCCCTCCTCTCTCTCTTTCCTCTCTCTCCTCTCCTTCTATGCCCTATTGGAGATGTCTATCTATTCAATACCATCAATCCCATCATATTCTCTTTGTCCATCTTCCCTCTCTCTTTCTATTGCCTTCTGAAGTATCTTCTGACTATGGAAAGAGTACCGGTTTGATCCTACCTCTTCTTCCTTGTACCCCCCCCCTCCCTCTTCTCCTTCTCCCTCACCTCTCAACAGTCTCTCACTCCTTTTCATGCCATCAGTCTTCCCTTTAGAGACTCTTCTCTCTCTCTCTCTTCGTACCATTCAAATGAATATCCAGTTCTATCTTCCCTCTACTACTCTACTTATCCATTTATGCAACTTGTCCCCTTTATGCCTTCTCTCAGTAGGGTCTCCCCCCCCCTCTCTCTCTCTCTCTCTCTCTCTGATAACCCTCAATCAGGGCAGTCATTCATTCATTATCAGTTCTTTCTCTCATGTAATATGAATGAGTCCATCTCTCTCTCTCTCTCTTCCTCTTCTTCTTCTTCTTCACTTCAGATTGATCACTAATAGTAATAACCATCTGCTTCTTCTTTTCTTTCTCTATCTATATTTGTTTCCAATCTATTCTTGATCAGATTCTTCTCATCCTTCTTCCAGTCGTGCATTTTCTCTCTCTTTCTCTATCGTTCTAAACTCATCTCTCCTATTTTCTTCAATCTTCTTCTTCATTCATCTCATGAATCAGTTCTTCCCTCTCTCTTTCTCTCTCTCTCTTTATATTTCTTGAGTCAATCTCTTCTCACACCTGTTATTCTTTGTTTGAGTGTGTCAAGTGTCTTTCTTCTCTTCTTCCTTTCAATTCTTTCGCCCTCAGGGTTCATTTTTATCTCCATGCATTTTGATCCATCCAATTCCAATCACTATTTCATAATATCTCAATGAGTAGTCGATTGAGGAGTAAATTCTCCCTCTTTCTCTCTATATATTCATATGATTATTCCCTCATGTGCATCTGTTCTTGATATCCCCCTCCTTCTCTTCTTCCTCTTCCTCTATCAGCTCATATTCAATCAATTTCAGAGTAATTGATTCATCTGAATCTCATCTGGATCGAATCTTGGTTAGTCCTCCTCTTCTTTCTCTTCATGTGAGTGATCTCTCTTTCAATCCATTCTAAGAGGGAAGCAAAGGGAAGAGAAGGGGGAAAGAGATATGAAATGTGATCTGGACTGGGTTGACACTCTTCTTCTTCTTCTCTCTATTCTTCTCTTCGTCTTCACTCCAGATTCTTTCTCACATTGGAATCATTCAATTACTCGTCCACTCCTTTGTTTTCTCTCTCTTCTACTCTATTTTCACAGAGAGTGATCATCAGTAGCTTGTCACTATGTCTTCCCTCTCTTCTCCCATGCTTCCCCCCTCCCCCTTCCCCTCCCTCAATCTCTCTATTCAGCGTCTTCGAATGGGTGAATCTAATCCATGTCTCCATTCAATCGGTCGATCATCTCATCAACAGGAAGAAGTTCATCTATCTCCTCTTATGACTTCAAGTCTTTTCTCTCCGTATGTTTACATCTTTATCCTTTCCTCCTTCCCTATACAGTAGACTATCATGACTTGAGGGAGAAAGGGAAAAGTTGTTGAGACAACCCAATTTCACGGATAGGTAAGCATGGTAATAGTAGCCAGTCCTTCCCATTCATACCTACAGCACAGAATGAGAGGGAAACTCCGAGTATCCAAGTTTGAAGAATACTGTACGTCATGACTACTTTGTATAATAATTCTGAATTGTAGAGTTGATGATTCGTCTCGATTTCATCCCATTTCCATTCCTCTTTCGAGAGATGATTGCTATTCTAGTAATGAATATGTTGTATACAAGAGTCAAGAAAATATTATAGGTAAGTTATTGCAATCTTCAATCCTGAAAGTTCGTAGAAATACAGAAACTTTGAGATATCTGAAGAAGATGAAATTGCAGATAATATGAATTGGAATGGAGATAATTCATCTCTCGGTCCATCATCTCATAATTCGAGATCTATTGCAACTTCTCTTCAAAGATCTCATTATCGATCAGCATCTGCAGGTTTCTAACTATTAACTATTATGATTTGATAGAATGGAAATATATTATATATTTTATTGTATTTACGTTTTTCCATCTCCTAGATGCAACATGTAACCTGATCTGCCATTTTTCTCTAAATATTCATTTGAATTGAGGTGCTGAATCTTCGTATCGCGTGAATGGAATTCATTCAATAGAGAAGTCAATAGAAGATGAGAGGAGAAGAGAGAGGGAAAGAAGACCGTCCAAAAAGAGTGGAGTATTTAATGTCAGTTTTCATTCAATTAATTTAATCTATTCACTTGAAATTTAGAAAATAATAGTATCGCTATCTATCACGCTATAGTGAAGAATGTAGGTACAGTTATCATGGTCGACTACCTCTTTATCTTGCAAAGTGCTAGAGTCTGCACCTCTTATATCAGGTTTCCTGTAAGAGTGTAGGAAAAAGAGCACGTTTTTCCACTAGGAAAAACTTTTTGTCCCCGATTCCGATGAAACTTGGTTGGTGGGTACCCTTAGGGGTAAGGAGGAGATTCAAAAACTTTTTTGGGTCAATTATCGATTTTATCGATTTTTATGGCCCAAATCTTTAAATGGCCATAACTTCCTTCATTTTCATCGCACAGCGAGCGGATTTTTCGCGGTGAATTAGTTTCAGAATTCTCTACAAAAAGTTGAGGAAGCACAATATGAAAAAAATTAGTCTTCCACTTGAAAAATCGATAAAACCCATTTTTTGATCGAAAAAGTGTCTGTTTCTCGAAAATGTACCGAAAACACAAAAAGTTTTTTCCTAGTGGACGGCATTCCTACACTCTTACAGAAAGTCTGTGTTATCACTCTTCACTCTTCATCTCTTCCCTCCCTCCTTCCCTCTCTCTCTCTCCCTCATTCTTCATCCATCTCTTCAATCCGATAGCCCTTTCGAACTCCTCAACTCACTCTTTTTCTCCTCGTGTATGACGGGAGTCAAGTGTTAGAATGAGCACAGTGAGTGTGTAATATCCCGTCCCTCTCCTTCTCGAACTATCCTCCCCCTCCCTCTCCTCCTTCTTCTCCATCCATTCGATTGCCAGAGGGTGCTATTCACACACGTGATAGAGAGGACAGTGGAAGGTCGTAATGGTAGACTCGTCAACAATGAGGAATAGACTAGTTACTCATGTCAAATGGGAGAATCCAATGGGTGTCACTATCTCTCAAATCACTCGATTGTTTTGCAGGGAGCGAAGCAATTCTTCAAGAAAATGTACAATTCGGCCACTCTTCCGTCCAAGAAAAATTCAGTTTCGAATGGATCGATGAAGAAGGAAGAAAGGGAAGATAAAGAGGAGAAGAATGATCCATTGTCAGATTATATTTATTAAATTAATACAACTATTCATTGTCTTGTGGATATGGGGAGAGATATAGTGATCACTAATCATGTTCAGATACGAGAATGTGCATAATGTATCATATTCTTCATATATCTACCCTCACAAGTCTTCTTCTCTCTCCATTGATACTCATTCCTCTTCTCACGTTGATCGAATTGATGATTATCGATCACAATTGGCAACATGCAGTTACTCACAGAAAGATGATGGTCAAGGAGTAAGTGAAGGAAGGGAAGGAAGAGGGGAAGGGGGAAGGGGGAGGAGGGGAGGGGATGGAAGGGATGGACCACTAATGATAGTAAATGGAAGCATGAGCTATACTTCTTGCAGACATCTTATGCAGACTCTGGAGTAGTTGATGAGTCTTCATCTTCACCCGATGAATCTCTATCATCGATAACGACAACAAGAATATCGATGGGAGGAGATGAAAATTGGGATGATCTACTTCTACATCTCAAAAAGGAATTGTCAGTTTTTTGATATATTTATTTAATTTTGATGTATTTTATATGGCTGATTATTCAAGTGAGAATGCCTGATTTTGTTTTTATTCAGACTTGTGATGAGAGAAAGAGATGCTCAAATACTCGCTGATCTTCACAAAGTGGAATCTCAATTACAGAATGTGAGAATGAATACGATGCTAGACTCACCCTAATTACGTGTATTCCATTGATAGTCATGACCCTTCCCCCTTAACCTCCCCCCCCCCTCCACCCCCTCTTTCATCTCGGTTCTCAAAATTCTCAGTCTTGACCATTCTTCCATTGACGGGTATTCATTCTATTCGCCCTCTCTCACTGCCTCGTTTTAACCTGTACATCGCTTACACTTTTCAATGTTTATAATTTTAATAATCTCGTCGATTGTAAATCAATATGTGGCATGAAGTCATAGACCCGATAAGAGTACAACAAAAAGGCAACAGAGAAGGACAATATCACAGATACGATAGCTAGCCTCGATTGATTGACTAGCTACAACGAATGGGCTAGATAGATAGGGGAAAGTCTTAGGTCGAATGAACACTTTGAGATGCAATGACTGATTGAAACCCGATGGAATGACTATGGAGAAAGAGAATGGAGAATAATAAGGGATCAAACATAAACTCCAGGTACTACAGGAACTGCATTATTCCCCTTCATTTTTCGTCTTCTTTCTTCTTTTTCATCTTCAAATTGTGATCGATTTCGTTGAGATTGAGTTATTTTGGCAACGAGAAGAGGACAAACACAACACTGAAAGAAGACACTTTTCATATTTGGATATGTACAATCTTCAATAGTCAACAACGTATCATTTCTTTGAGAAAAAGAAATTAATAAATTGAAATGGTAATAAATATGACCTGGCAGACCGGAATAATGAATTTGGTGATGAGAAGATAAAGAATAATAAGTCCAATAATATAAATGAGGAAGTCTGCGGCTTTCGTGAATCCATCACCTGAAGAATAGGAGATTAGATTATCAATGTAGTCAATAATTACCAAGTGATTGGAATCCTCCAAACAACTTGAGTGGATTGAGGTTATCAATGAATGAATTGTAGCTGATGTGATTGCATTCAGGACATCGACCCTTTAATTCCCTCCACGAATTATTCTCCACGTCAATCTAAATTATGCATTTGTTATGATCTGAACGTATTTCTTTTGTGTTCACACATACATATTGTTCATCGCTAATCTTGAAGAATATTTAAAGAAGGCGCCCCACGAACCGCGCGGGCGACTATGCAAAGTGAGGAATGAGAGGGGCGCTCTCCTCATTCCGCAAGCTCTCTCGCTCATTGCCTGCATTTCAGGGTCACTTGGCACGCTGCCAATTGGTCATAACTCAGTTCAAACGAAAAATGGTGACTTGGGAGTTTGGAAAGTGTTTTCGGGTAACAGCGACCCACCACCGCACATCGAGAACTCGGTTAGCCAGATATTCGTGGGACACCTTCTTTAAAGCCTTATTTCTAAGTGTTCAAATTTGAATTAATGTAACCTCTAATGGTTCTTCATGATATGGGAGAACAGCACAAATAGAATCTTCTTCCTTTTCTTCTTCTGCTCTCATACACACTAATTTCCTTCCTTTATCAACAGTTGCAGGAAGAGGAACGAGAAGAGATCGATTAGTAGAGACAACCTCATGGACATAGACTGTGAACGTATGAATCTGAAGAGGTCATTCATCAATCACTTCCCTCTTAGAGTAACCCGATTAAGTGATTTATACTGAAGAGTGATCGATTCAATTAGAAGAGAAAAGAGAGATGGAAAGAGCTTGATGAGTGTCTAAGGGGAGAAAAAAGAGTAGCTCATTGACACCTATTGACAGTCGATGTCCCCATTTCACAAGGCCAAGTTTATCCCCCGAAAGGAACAGAGAAGGGATAGACTTTGAAGGAGATACGGTTATTGTAAATGTTATTATTTATATTGACCTGAGGAGAGGCAACGGATTCACTTGCATGGATGAGTCCATTCAATTTGCCCGTCGATTCGGAGAGTGAAAGATTGAGATAATGACGAGAATGAGAATCAACCAGAATTGAACCATCAAATGAATCGATTCGAGATGAATTGTGAAGGAAGACAACATTTCCTTCTGATCCTTTCGATACCTTCAATGATGTATTTGATTATTCTGCAAAGGCTGGTTCCATAGGATTATCAGACAAGGTTTACTATCAGGATGGTTGTAAATCTTATGGGAAAAGTGAGTCATCCATTTTCGAAATTCCCTCCCTCTGGCAAAAGAAAAGAGGAAGAGAACTGACGTTCGAGATTAGGAAATGCTTACATGGAGTCCGATATATAGATTAGTTCCTTCAGAATGAGATACAATAACTTGTCTCATTGATCCATCATAGAATGCCGCTCTTTCAATCCAATGATGACGTTCCTCCACGTAAGGAGGAAGAGTAAATCGACCTGGCATCTTAATTTATCTAATTAATATGTACTTTTTTTCATTCAAGATCAAGAATAAATGAAGTGAATGATATCATAATCGTACATAGAAATTAGCAGCAAGAGAGGATGAATATCTCTGTTCCTTGCAGTCGATAACTTTTGCCCCATGGAGATTCTTTGCAATAACTGCTCCATTTTGAACGTAGAAATGTCCACTTCTCTCGTCTTGTCGATACCATCCCAATTGATAGACACTCAATTAAATAAATTAATCAAAATTCTCGGAAATCTCATTCAAGCTCTTCAGAATTCACAATTAATCACAGCCATATTTGAAATCAGTCAATGCTAATGAGCAATAATGGCTTACTTGGTATCCGTGATATCATTAATCTGTTCCTTTCTAATTCCTTCCATTTCTCCTCCTGGATTTGATTGAGTGAAATACATTCCACTTTCCAATTGATGTGATACTCTTCCCCATGCAGATACAACCAATTTCAGAAGTCCACGACTATCAAGATTACTGAAAAAATGAAGAATAGGAAAGGATTGATAGTAAGCATTTCATTGGATAGAAATTAGTTCATTCTCAATGCGGGAATCTTCCTATTCTTATCATTTCTCACAATCTACCGCACTGATCAAAGTCCCGATAAGCATTTCCATCCCATGAAATTGACTCACTTTTCCTGAGATCTTCCATCGATTTGAATTCGAATCGTATTCTTATCCCTCTCAATCCAAGAATTCCCAGAATAATCATAAGAAACATAAGTGAAGATAGCGAATGTGGAAGGATCTCCCAGTCGAACTGCCGTGTATGTCTTGTTCTGAATATATATTACATACATTCATAATTGAAGATTGAACACCCATTGGGAGTGACCATCCTCACTATTCTTTCTCTCTCTCTTCAATTTGAATGGAGAAGTCAATGAGTGAAGAAAGAAGAAAGAGAGAAAGAGAGGGGAGACACTTTTCTACCTACCGCAAATGGATTGAACTTGAGCTCACAAC
Source organism: Pristionchus arcanus (assembly GCA_900490705.1). Classification (NCBI taxonomy): domain Eukaryota; kingdom Metazoa; phylum Nematoda; class Chromadorea; order Rhabditida; family Neodiplogasteridae; genus Pristionchus; species Pristionchus arcanus. The sequence continues at coordinate 26,860 of LS486987.1, read as the reverse complement.
AGAGATTCGATCCCATAGGAGATGAACTTTCGCATGATCTATTAGATTGATTGGGGAAGAATGTTCGATAGCAACCATGGGTCTGATTGATTGATTGATTATGATGAAAGAAAGAAAGAGATGAATTACCTGATCTTTCCCCTCTGGACATTTAATGAATTCGTAAGAGGAAGAAGAACATCTCTCTGTTGATTCACACTCACAGAAACAATCTGCACTTACTTCAGGAATACCGAAGTTGTATTTCTGTGTGACCTGAGAAGATGGAAGATAAAGGGGAGAGAGAGAGAGAGGGAAGGGAGGGGGGAATACTCACTGGATGATGATGTTCTATTCTTGATAGAGTAACTGTATGAAGTAATGATTGATTTGATTCAGTTGAATTATCATTTATATCCTCTAATCGGAAACAGACAGTTGTATGCAATCCAATGGAGAAATGCATTTCCAGAGATTTAAGTGATCCTTCTCCTGAATCAGTTATGAATGACCCCATTCCCATTACTCTTTTCATGTTTGAACTACTGTAATTGATAGGAAAGTTGATGAGAGGAATGAGGAATGAAATGGATGAGTAATGTGAGAAACTAGAACTATTGATGACATCTTTCCTCTTTTAGACTTGATGTTATCACTTGTGAAATATCCTCTAGTTACTTTGATCAGCTGAGATATCCAAAGATATTGCACAAGAGTGAGAAGAAGTTCTTCATCTTCCTACGCGTCTCACTTATTCCCATACTATCTCATTCTATTTAACATCTAAGAGTAAAGATAGTGAATACCTTTGGAAGGATGAGCAATGATGGAAGGAGTCTTGATACAATGAGGAGGAATTACTTTGAATTGAGGAGAAAATGAATGAGGAAATGAATAAATTAGAAGTGGAAGGACGATTGTATACAGTAGAAGAGAAGAGATCATCTGTAGAGAAGAAGATGAGAATGGACAGAGAATGACCACATATTCAATATGATCAGTATGAAAAGAGAAGTGAATAGAAAGGAGAGAGAAGGGCCAATCAGGTGGAATGTTGAATTGAGTGACGAAGTTATGAATGAAGCAACTAGAGATACTGGTTTACACTTCCGAGAATTGAGAAAAGAAGGAAAGAATATAAGAAGTGTCAATTGAAGAAAAGAGAGACTTCTCTGATAGGAGAAAACGAGAAGAAACAACAATCGATATGACAAGTAACTCAGAGTACTCAAGAGTGATAGAAATGAAGAAGGGAATTCATTCTCTCTTGCCATTAGACTTCCCTTTGAATGGAGTATTGTTTGATTGGATTGAGAGTGGTGCAATAGGTACACTTGTAAAGAGAAGGAAGAAAGGAGTGCCCATAGGGGGGATAACCACCCCCTCCAACTGAAATTGACCACACTCATAATGAAATCTGTTTGAGTTAGAAGTGAGAAGAAATGATCATGAAGAGGGAAGAATAGTGATCAAGTGAGAAATGAAGAGTGAGAGAAGAGTGATAACTGTTAAACAGAGTTGATGAAGAGAAGAAAAGGGATGAGCTATCCTATTGAGATGGATGAGAAGAAGAATCATTCACCCCTTTCCATCCTGAGAAGAGAAAGAGAAAGAGAATGAGAGATAGATAAGGGAATGAAATCCTCGCTTCTTCACTAATATAAATCACTATGATATGGATCTGAGTGCGCCAATTTGAGGGGGTCTAATCATTGGATTGATGGGAGGAGGGAGGGAGGGGAAGGAGGGAGGGAGGAGAGGGGCTGGGGAGGAGGGAGGAGGAGGGACGGTTGAACTCAAGGCTACTTCTCCCATCTCTCAATTGAAGCATAGACTTCTAATTGGGAAGACAGACAAAAAGGGAAGCCGATAGGGTCAAAGAGGAATGATTATGGAAGAGGAGAAAGTGATATAGAGATGGATAGACAAATTAAGGATATTCGAAAACAAGGAGAGATAATGATTGATAGTCTTCGAGATATAAGTGATCACCCTTAGGATACTTGTTATCAGTAAGGATCAAGAGAGGAAATAATCGTACCTTAGGGTCATTTACATGGATGAATAGACAAGATCGGAATGATGAGAGAGGATGATAGAGAGAGAGAGAGTATATCAATTACTACTCTCGAATAGACTAGTAGATTAAGAGAGTTGAATGACCTCGATATCACTGACACTTTCACTATCCTGACTTCTCCCTTCTCTCTCTCTCTCTCTCTAAACCGTAAATGGAATGACAACAAGGAGAGAAGAGACAAATTAGAGAAGGATTAAGATGAATTGACTCCTCCTTCTATCTGTTCCCCCATTCCATTCAAATGAGATGTGATACTGTAGAATGGAAATACTTTATATACAATAGAATATACTCGTTGTGATCATGATATATCATCGAATTGTGATGGAGCAAGAGGAGTATTAGGAGGAGGATGTTGTCTAACAGGGAATGATGATCCAACCATTGATGCATAATCAGATTCACATTCTGCTCTATGTCCAATTCCTCTCTTATGAACAACAGTAATAGGTGAGAATGGCCAAGTATTATCATGAATAGGAGCAAGTCGATTACGAGACGGTGAATCAACTCCTTCCACATATGTCACTTCTGTATTTCCTTCTCTTCCTCCTGATGTCTCTCCTATTGAATCTCCCTTTCGAGAACATGATGAAATTATTCCCTCTGGAATGGAATATTGATTAATAGAAGAAGATACTTCTCAATAGTCACATTCCTACAGTTCCGGTGATGAATCATTTGAATCGTTACTTGATCACTTGATTAAATGACCAACCCCCACCCAAATGACTCTTGTTATTTATTCTCCTTCATCATATTTCATATCTTTACTCACCATTGAATACATAGTAGCATTTCTCAGTGAAATCTCTCTTATTCACAACATGTTTTATTAATCCTTTCTCCAACAAATGAGTTGCATATTTCCTTGCTTCTTTTCTTTCTCCAAGATCTTCAACATTCTGAACCAGCCAATCAACCAATTCAACGCCTGCAAATAAAACAATTATCATTCATTCAGTCACATACTTAGCTCTTGTCGTTCATCTTTGCGACCAAATTGTTTGTAACTAGCTAAATTGTCATATAATATCTATTTCAAATCCATAACTTTGTTGAGGATGGATTCAAATGAGTGATAAATGACGGAATAGATGGGAAAGTGAGAAGGGAGAGCGGGAGAATCCTCAAGGAAGTGTAAGAAAGGGAAAGGAAGATATGGTTCAGGATTAGATTCGGCCTATCACCATTCATTCTCACGAGATTGAGAGAAGAGAAAGTGAGAGAGAGAGAGAAGGGATCCATATCAATTAAATGCTTCTCCCATATCATGTTCTGATATCGGACATGGAATGTCAAGGGAACCCATACTTTCAAAATTTCATTGAATGAAAGAATGAAACTAACTGACCAATGAATGACTGTGGAACGGGAATCTTGAGCCATTTTCGATTCTTGACGGTAAGACCCGAATTGGGTTGAGAGATTATATTAATAAGAGACTGAAATATGATTGTTTCATCTTATGATACTATCACGATCGATAATAGCATTGCGTAAAGGAATTATCATTTAAAAATACGTACGTGGGGATTAATCCTCGTTGAGAGTCTCTCCGTATATCCGCTTCCTTCTGAACAACCAATTACATTATCAATTATTTCTACATCATCACTACTTCTCCTCCCCTCACTTACCAGAATAGTTTCCTCTTAATGGAGGTGCAGAGTGTAGATGAATAGGTGGTTGTTCCATTCCTCTTTCTCTTATTCCAACTCCATTCCTTCTCTGGACATACAACATTCTTTCTTCTTCTTCATCTTCAGTACATATCGAGGTAGCTCTTCCCACTCCTTCATTCAATATCGTACCATCCACAGAACCATCCACTCCGAATCTGCAATCATCTATAATCATTTCCATTCTCATAATACTATGTATTAATATCCACCCCCCTCCTCCTCCTCCTCCTCCTCCTGGTTACCGTTGTCTCTCAGTGCAATGGACAGCATTCTCCACCCATAGACTAATATCAAGAGGAAGTGTCTCCGATGCGAGAGTACAAAGTGGATCACTCTCTGCAGTTGACATTGTCCTTTTCGCTACGTAAAGAGTTAATGGCCTGCAATGGATTCATATGCCCACACGTCTTTTTCAATTTAAATAATTTGCCTTATGGAGAATAATCGTTTGGCTGTCACATATTTTCAATAAATAACTTACTTTTTAGCAGCAGCGACTTTCCTCAATATCATAATTGCTTGTTGATCAGAGAGATTCTCGAAGGATCGAGTATTCACCTGAGAAGGGAAGAGAATGAGAAAGTGAAAGGGGAAGCTTTTATTATATATTCTTACTTGCACAATTTGATCTCCCACATCGATTCTTCCATCTCTCGCTACAACTCCAACGGGAAATACATCAGAAATGAGAATGGATCCTTCCACTGATACAACTGAAATACATTCATTTCACAGTTATATTAGCCAACGGAACCTTCTGAAGATATCATAGAACAATAGAGATCAAATACCGCTCCTGATAGCACCTATACATGCCACATTTTTTGGCCAAATTGAATGAAAATTAGAGAAAAGCATACCAAAGATCGACAAAAAATAGAGGAAATGACCCAAAACTTTACCACCACAAGTGCAATAGCCATCACAATTTGTAATAGCATACAACATCTTGGGTTGCATGACCTAAGTATTTGAACCCTGGAGAACAATCTGTGTCCCAATGAGTTCTTCGATATTAAATTTGCTCTCATTGTTTATGTACAAGAGACTCACAAAGAAATTTTCACCGTTTTGCTTTCAATGAAGAGATGTCAATGATTTCAATACATTTTTGTTCAGATTAGACTGATTTGACCTACTTGTTAAGATAAAATCAAATGAGCTCAGTGATAACATACCAGATATTCCTAGTAGATCATTTGGGCCGATTTGTAGATTCACTTCGAGAATTCGAGGAAGAGATAAAGACGTTCCACTAAATATATTCATTTTGATCTATTGATTAACTAATCTCTACACAAATACAATTATCAATCTCAACACTGAATTGTCTTCTTCTCTTCATTAATCTATAATAATTAAAAAAGACTCACGGTATTCCTCCATACCTGCTCTCAGGTTGACTTCCAACTGTAGATGGAACATAACTCTTCCTCAATCGATTCTTTCTCGCTTTCCTTCTTCTTGGTCCATCAATTCGACTCGCTTCATCTCCCATCACAGCGTTATATTGACTGAGATTATACCATCATTAATCAATATAGGTCCACTTCTTTCCGATTTCCAAACACACAAAAAGAAGCAATCGTAAAGATAATCCATACCGTGAATCATCATATTCGTATAGATTCTCACTGGCTGAAGTAATTGATTCAGCCAAAATTTCTCCTGCTCTTCTACTCATAAGAGTATCTTGTCGACTAGACGAATCATAATCATCCGAATGAACTCGATGAGTCTGATATAGACATGAGATAAGTAAGAATAAGAATGAAAGAGTAAACATACATTGTACATATCTCTGTCATTCCTCTCCTTCCCAACTCTCCTCGTTAGTGTTCCATTCGTCTTTCTCTGTAGTGTCCCTCCACCTCCTCCATTTTGAGTTCCCGCAGAGAGAAGAAACAATTCGAATAGTCCATTCTCTCCATTTCGAGTCAATTTCGTCTCATCACCGATCAATTCCACCTTCACTTCTCTGTAAAAAAATGTCGGGAATACAGATTTTCGCAAAAGCTTTTTCCGATCGGGTTTGGAGCAAATTTCTTTTTTTTCCTTCTCCGTTCTCAGTTGGGAATGCACTCATTTTAGAATATTTGATTACAACGGAACTCTGATTCAATTCAAAGGCGCAAGTCAATGTTTCCCGCGAGATAAAAGACTCGTTAACTCTTTCGCAGCAATTTATTCAAATAATGATACAACAAGATAAGAGCTTACTTTCCGATATCCGGATCGAGCAATTTCCCGTAATATTTGAATCCCTTCCGAGTGAAAGACCGTTTGAAGTGTCCGAGAGTCACTCAACATTACAAAACATTATATTTATTTTTAAAGATATAATACAAAGAATAAACTAATTCTTTAGCACAAATATTTTTAAATACTCTGAAATAGGCGCGAAAATAATAATAATATACCCGATTCGGCACCGACATGAATGATTTCCACGTAGGGGGTAGGCTCATCGTTCAGATAATAAAAAACCTACAATGGGCGCATTAAAAATCGATATGGATGAGTCTGATAAGAAAAGAGATTAGAATAATAATTATAAGAAAGCACCTTAGTCGTCTCATTAACGCCTGCCGGGACGATATTTTCCGTTGACATACGGTGGATTTCTTTGAAATACTGCAATTAATTAATAATTCAGTTAACAATACAAAATGGTTCATAAACAATAGATACTAATTGATAGAAACAACTGACCCTCCCTCTCTCTCGCTCTCTGGATAGTGTGAGAGCGTGTCTACTCATTGCACTCTACCGTACACCTTCCCCACCATCTCAATAACCATTTCGGTGAGATTACAATACACTCATAACGATCGTGCAAGAGACATTCAGATTGAACAAAAATAGATTTATATTTTATGTATCACATACAACATACGAAAGAATTAGCTTAGCTATCGGTAAAACATCGGAACGTGAAAGTGGATAGATAAATGACGAGAAAGAGGAATCAGTGAGAAAATGAACGAGTACAGATTAGGGCAAATGTTATTGAGAGTTTGAATAGACAAGAGATTAATACAGTAAATATTAAAACAATTCACAATCTGAAAGAGATACCGGTATACTGGAGAGTTCATAAGATAATGAATAGTATGAGTGAAAGAAGGAAGGGATGGAAAGAAGGAGAGGAAGATGAGGATGGATCATCGTAATCAAGAAGAGGTCCTTGCATAGGAACTACTCTACTATCCATTTCTGATTCAACCATTCCAATTTTTCCTTGACTAACTCGTGGAGGAATCTCTCCATTTTTCTCTTCTTCTGCAATTTAATCAATATATCTCAATGCCCACCCACGATTAAAATCACCTTTATTATACTTTAAATAAGATAGAGGACTAACTCATAAGAATTCGTTGTCTCTTCGTTTCTCCATACTTCATCACATTGAATTTCATTGTTGGAAGTGCCATCAATTGCAGTCTCTCCATAGCAGGTTCCATAACATCTTTCCATAGATAAGCTAAAGAGATCAAAGATCAGGAAGAAGAGTGGGATAAAAGTAACTGACGAGTGTCTACTCTCATTGCTTCTGTGGCTGCCATTAATCGTTTCTTCTCCTTACCATCGATATCCTTCAATTGACAACTATAGATTGGATAAGATAGAATAATGAATACCTCAATCCAACACAATTGTCTATCCTCTCCAACAGTATCACTCATTCCATTGAGTACATCACTCTCACATAACCATTCCCTCCAATCAACACCATCGATCGCCATACTTCCATTACGAAGTTCACTGCAATTCTCTCTATTTTAAAAATACGCTCTATCTATCATTCGAGAGGAATAGAAAGTGAAGGGGGGGGGTTAGTTCTGACGTTCGTTTCATTGGAAAGAGAAGGAATTATACTGAGTCCTTTCCATCCATCTACTATCCTTTTCTTCCTTCTTTCTAACCTTTCAATGAATCCTTTCAATTCTTCATCGGCAGGTCGAAAGTCAAAGGAGCGAAGTTCAAAATATCTGTAATAATTAAACGTGTATGTGATGTGTGTAAAAATATATCTACCTGAGTAGATGATATGGTGACTCCAAATGAATTGATGTATCTGCATACAAATTTCTCTCACAAGCATCAATAACTCCTCGTCCACTAATATCCACGATATACTGTAATCAACGACTATCGATGAGTGAAGGAATGATAAGAGAGACAATCTTTCCATCGAGATTATCTATGATAGCCAAGGAATCGACAGTGAATGTCAATCTATCTGAGGGAATCTTCCACATTCTTCCCCTTTGATATACTCGAATGGGATCAACCACATATGCTCCTCTTTGTCTATAATCAATTGAGTCATACTTTCTATCTATTGAATCAACCAACACTTCGTCTTCATGTCTTCCAATCTGTAGATAAGCAATCCCTGAGGAGGAATTGGAAGCGGGAATAAGTGTACATGCATTCCATCCAAGACCATCCACACATACTGTCTCCAACTAGAAGGAAGAGGGAGAGGAATAAGGGAGGACGATAGAGAATGAGACGAACCTTATGTAATTCACACTCAACATCTCCTTCAATTCGTGTAGGTCGAAGTCTTCGAATACTCTTCCATACAGAATCTCCCCATGCAACGAATGAACAATCACTCAGATCCAACATCGTCATTACTTCTTCCACCTAAATCAATATTAATCTCCATTTTCAATCGTCGTCTACCGTATTCGAATCGAGTCCCATAACGGGAACACTCCTTAGCCACATCCATTCAAAGACGAGTCCTTCACTCTGATATATCTGAAAATGAAATTATTTAGATTCCTAATTTTTTTCATTTATAATATACCCTGAGAGGAAGTTGATTAGTCATCAGCTCACTTTCCACTCCCATCTCTTTCTTCTTGAGTATCGATGCTATATCATGGACCTGCATATTCGATGATATACTAATTAGAACTCCTACCCATAATGTCTACAACGTGCCCATTTCATTCGTGTCCCTCCTTTTCCCCTGAGAACTTCCTATCTCTCTCTCGCAGTGACATAGAACGACTCAATTCCAGCCTTGTTTGGAGCCCATTTCTTTCTCTCTCAAAGAGGAATGAAAGATAAGTCAAACCTCTGCTAGTCGAGCACAAGGATCTTCAATAGAGAGAGCAAGAAGAGGATAAAGAAGAAAGAAGAGAAGGACTGTCATCCTTCCTTCTTTCGTCCCTCCGAGACACTCAAAGAACACGATGCAACTTGATTCTGAAATAGAGAAGAGATCAAATGGTGAGGAATGGAATGAAAGACTAAAGTATTCTATGCAACTGAGAGAGATGTGAAGAGAGAGGAGCAAGAGGATGAACACACGTTGTTACCCCAAAAGAGGACCAGACTCCTCCCTCCAACAACCCTATCCCCCGCCTCTTTTTTGTCTTCAATTACAAGTATCACGCGAACCCAAATATTGATTGTAGAATATAGAACTGAAAGAAAAGAGAGTGGGGAATGAACTGTGCGCATTCGGAAGGCAAGGTAGGGATATTAGGTAGAACGAAACAAAATCATAAATAATGTGAGAAGAGTGGGGGGGGGGGGGGGGGGGGACTAGAACGAGAAGGATGCATCAGCTTGATCCGATACATCCAGAGAAGATCAGAGTGAAATATGAAACCGATATATGACCTCAGGTATTGCGGACATGAGAAAACATACCCCCTGGGAATTGGACTGATTCTCGTATTTATTCCAGACAAATGTGTGTCAAGGCTCAAGGGTTTTGCAAGCAAAACAACAAATATGTTATATAGAAAAAAAGACTGGATTCAAGCTAAACATAACAACAAAAAAGACGACTAAGTTGGCAAAACATGACATGATGAAAGAAGTTTAAAAGTCAATATTCTGAACTTACCGTACCTATCCGGAGACTCTTACAGCGAATACCTCCACAATTGTTAAATACCGTAGTTCAATGTAGACGTTACATATATCTAGTTATTTTTTATAGGTAACTTTGTGTAATTACATGTAATACACGTGTAATAATTAAAAATAAAATTTATTTCTAATAAAAAATTATTAACATATGTGATAGAGATCGATAACAAATATGAGAAAACTGTTTAGAATGAAGATGGGGCACTTAAATAGACAAAAGATGAATGGGCGAACTAAGCAGTGTCGAGAACAAGAATAAGAAGAGAGACATTATCTCCGCATCTTCTTCTAACGGCTTCGGCTGCCATTTCAGAGGCAACTAGTTCCCATTGAGCTCGTTTCCCTCGTTCCATCACTTCTTCCTTCTAAAAGAGCATTGAGTACAATGAGATTCATTCCGTCTCCCCAACTTCTTCAGACTTTTTGAGAGAATCCAATACAAATTGAACAGCATCTTCATTCGTGAATGATTTCCACAGACCATCACAAGCGATAATTATAAATCTGATAAAAATAATAATTGGTTTTAATTAGAAAGTGGCAACTAACTTATCTTCTGCAGTAAGTGTGAATTTCTTTACGTGAGGGACACAAGTGACTCCTCTTGTCTTGAATTGTCCGTCTCCAATAGATCGAGACACTTCTATCACTCCATCAATCCGGCCATTCCTTTAACGATACCTTGATTACAATACGTAACCCCAACATACTTGACAACTCCTCCTGCTTTTTCGATTCTCTCCCTTTCCTCATATTTTTGAGGATTGTGATCCTCGGTCAACTCGACGATTACATTTTTCTCTTGTTTCTGACGGCATACAATAGCCTGAACAATCTCTTTAACGGAGTGATGTCCGATATTGAACTACCTTGCTATCTCCGATATTTGCAACATAGAATACGTCATTGAGCAGATACAAAGTAGTAGCTGTGGTTCCATCTTTCCAAGCTGGCTTGCTGTAAATAGAGAAGTAACTGTGTAGAAATATAAGGGTAAACTAACTGAGATCTAGCTTCATTAAGGAATGAAGTATCTGCACTCTTGTACATATCAGTCATTACTTTCTTCATCCCCTTTTCGAGTGAGTCGACAGATTTGTCTACGAATAAATGATCAGAATTTTGAAGAGAAGAGAATAACTCACGCTGTGCAGCCAATTTAGTGAGAATATGGGGAAGATGAGTGGCACAGAAGGTTGATGCTCTCGATCCACCATGACCATCTAAGATTGCGAAGAGAGAGGAACGAGAAACACTGGAGAGATGAGAGATTGACATCTTTCTCCAACTATCCCCAGATACATTCGAGGCTCGTGAGTTACAAATGAAGGGATAGATATGTGAGCATCTTCCATCTCCATTCTTTCTCCACGACGTGAGCCCATTACATAGAAGAGTTCATCTACAAAAGAAATTTGTAAAACGCTCATTGTCAGGAGCTCAGAACTTACGCTTGAACTCAACGATTTCTGAAGGTTTGGGCGAGTCTTCTTCTGTGACAGTTGATTCTGTCGATTCGCTTTTGGCGATTTCTTTCGGCTTCTTCACAATAGGTTCTTCTTCTAGATCGTCGTCATCGTACAATGAAAATGACGATTTGTGCTTCGTTGCCATTACTGAAAAACAACATGAAATTGGTTAGACTTGTAATATTAAAAGTTACAGATCTTAAAAATTAGATGATATGTAGACACTGATTCGGAAAATACAAATATTAACTGTTGGCCCATGATGTTGGGTAAATACGCGTCCTAATGCAACATACAGTAAACGAGTGCGAGTGTGGCCGCTGGGACATGTAGATGACTGCATGACGTAAACTTTTTTTTGAAATATTTTTGTTTGCTGCTTGATTTTTTATTCTATTTTAGCTAGTATTTTAGCTGTAAAATGCCTCCAAAGGACGATGCAAAGAACCAGGACGCTCAAAGGCTCTCGGCTGTAATCATTGCCGAAAGTTTCGAGCCGCGTTTCCATCCCATCACTTCAGACAAGTCTTTTGTGAGATAAGTCTTCTTTTTTCTTATTGTGGTATTTTCTCCAGGGTGATCTTGCTATCTGCGACGTTCGTAGCATTGATTATTCCCTGCGATGGATTTCTCGATGCGAGATCTCCAATGTCGTCATTGTCGTATCCGAGAAGCATGCTCCCGCTTACCGCACCATCGAAAGGTTTTAGTTAACGTTTCTGTCTAGGACGTCAGTATTTTCTCTTATAAAACAAGTTGTTTGACAGTTTATGGAAAGGAGTCTTCGATTGCGTGACTCTCGTTATCTGTCAGAACGCCCACAGTATCGGGGATGCTCTTAGAGAAGTATGCGATATCATTAACGTTTCATTCGAAATGTACTCAGGTTGAAAGCAGAAACATTCTAACGGGACACTTTCTCCTTATTCCTTCTCCAATTTCATTCTGCTCATCGACACTCGAAAATCAGATTAAGGCTTTCAAGTTTGTTTTTTCTACCTAGTTAGAGCTATAGTTTATTAATATGTTTCACAAATCTTAGATTAATAATTATTAAATCTGTATTGCAGACAACGATTTAAAAAGGATCGGAATGCAGTGATGAGTCTGATCTACAGTGAATCGAGAGCAAATGGAACGTGTGTGGCCATGAATGAGAATGGAAGAATGGTGGCATTCCATTCACAGTCTCATCCATCTCAACTTGATTCAGAAACGGTAATTCATTATCTCCTATCCGTCACTACGTATAATATAACAATCAGAATGAATTCGGTGCTTCTGTTACGATTAGAAATGACGTTGTTGACACTGGAATAGCCATTTGTTCCCTCCAAGTGAGTAATCAATGAATTTATTGGATTGAATTATTTATCTTAAATATTAAGATCATAACTCTTAACTAAAATGAACATGTGGGATTTGGTCACTTTTGCGAGTACGCACCGTTTATAATGGCCTACCTATAAACTGATGTCTTAAAGTGAAAAGGAAAAATCAATTTAAGCACCTTTAATTTAACATTATAAATAATATTATATTATTATGGCTAGACAGCTACATTATTGGCTATTGAAAAGATTGCTCTTATTTTTTATGACCCTTCTCAGGCTCTCGCTCACTTCTCGGATAACTTTGACTTCCAAACTCGAGATGAAGTGATAAGACATATTCTAGTCAATGAGGATATCATGCTACAATACGTAAATGTCGATGTCCTTCCTTCATTTGAAAGTGCAATTTCTGTATTGTAAGTTGTGCCATGAGTTGATTTTGTATATTATATGACATTGCAGTGATTATTCTGGCCTAATTCGATCGAATAGTCAACTTATCTCTCGTCTATTCTTCCCTCTCTTCCCATTTAAGTGCAATAAAAATGTACTTATTAACAATGGAAATATGATCACAAGTGGACGTCAACGGTGACTTTTCCCCTCGATTCCTCCATCAGTTCTTCAGTACTATAATGTCACAGTGTCTGTCTGTCCGTCCGTGCCTAACTAACTAACTAACTAACTAACTAACTAAGTCTGTCTGTCACGCTCAACTTTTTATGCTCAGAACTCGCTCTAATTTCATCCTACAGCCATAAGCTCTTCACCATTAGACTTCTTATGAAAAAAATTTTCAAGAAAAAATCGATAATTGATTTCGTCATCATTATGCAATAATCCGTTTTTCGCGTAGAACTCGTCTCAAACTAAACCAAATCGATTATGTAATGAACCAAACGACTCGTCATGTTATTCGAGAAAAATCAATAACCTATTTCATCATCACTATGCAATATTACGTAATGATGATGCAATAATTGGTTTTTTTACGCCGTTTTCGCCGGAAACTCGACAAAATCGATAGTGCGTGCCACCACGACTGATAATCGAAAGTTTAACAAATCGATAATTAATTTCGTCATCACTATGCAATATTACGTAATAATGATGCAATAACTCGTTTTTTGCACCGTTTTCGCATGAAACCTATCCGTTTTCGCTGGAAATTTTTATTTTTATATCGATCGATTTTTTTCCTTAACTCGACTTAGGATTTTTATTTATTTTGCAAACAAACGTATCACGCTCGCGAGAGGCTCGTGAGGCCGAGAGCGTTCTGGGAAAAGTTGGGATGGAGCCACGAAGTGGCTCCATCCCAACTTTTTTCGGGGCGCTCGAGGCCTCACGAGCCTTTCGCGAGCGTTTTGGGGCTGATTGGGATGAAACCTTAGCACACTGCCCGGCGCTATTTTATTCCTCAACTCGACTTAGGATTAGCATTTATTTTGTTGCTTCAAAGAAAACCAATCCGAAAAAAAAGTTGGGATAGAGCCATGAAGTGCGTTTGCAAATGACTGGGATAGCCCGGCGATGCGAAGCGTTTGCATATGACTGGGATAACCCGGCGACATCTAGCCAGCGAGCGAGCGCAGCGAGCGTAGCTGGCTAGTTTCCTTCTTTATCCTTTTCGTTTCAGAGTGCGTATCGATGGATGGAATTCCTTCGTGGGAGAGGATGTATCTGTGGCCACGAATGTATTCGTTACTTCTTCATCCATTGCCAAGAAGTGTACATTGGGTGAGTGAAGATATTATGGAAGACGAAATATACACATTTTGATTTCAGAATCCAATTGTCGAATCGTTGAGTCTATAGTGGGTGAAGGAAGTTTGGTTGGTGAGGGAGTATCACTTGATCAAGTATTCATCTCTAATAATGTCATCATTCCAAAGGGACAAATACTCCCTAAGAAGGTCGTAATTGGTCCCAATGTGAGTTGACTTCATTGTTGTTGTCTATTCCATTCGTTGAGGTTAAACTGAATGGATCGATGAAAGTAAAAGAGGGAAGCTTCATCTCTTGTACTCCACCCGATGAAGATATCGAAGATTCAGTAGAAACTGAGCAACTCGCAGATGGTGAGATATTTTTATATTTTATATACGCAGATATTTTGAATAATGTAATCATGTATTATATCAATATCTTTGCTTAAGGAGTTTATTCATGGATTGGAAAGACAGGGAGAGATTGGTGGTCAGGAGAATGGATTGGAAGTGAAGATGATGATGGAGATGATAAGAAAGAAGAGAATAAAGAGAAAGAAGGAGAAGAAGCTGAAGATGAAGAAGGAGAATATGATGTGGAAAGAGTATTTACAAGTGAAGTACTCGATTCACTTAGACCTGCTCTCACTGATAAGATATCACAGGAAACAGTAAGATGGATATTGAATTTAAATTATAATTGATTTCAAATGTTAAGGCGAGACAGATGATCGTTGAGATTAATTCATCCAAGATTGCATACAACATATCGATGGATAGAGTCAGTTATTATTCTAATTAAGTCATCCATAATGTTTTTTCTCCTTAGGTAGCAGCTCTTCTTTTTGTCGCTTTTCTCAGAATGCCCGATAACAATGTATTCTCCAATCTAAAAAAGGTAAGAATTGCTTGAGAGAGTCTTGTTTTCGAAAAATAAATATTGAGCGAATGGATAACTACATTCAAATCTTGCGTAATTACTACTCGAATAGAGATGGACAATTGGGATTACTTGAAGGATTAAATGTAAGTGAATATGTCAATCCACTTTCTTCTATTAGTTCATTCTATTAAAGGAACATTTATCATCCAATCGAGAATCTTTCTCTCCTTTGGTTGCCAAGACGATTCATCATTTATACGAAAAAGATATTCTAACGGAAGAATCGATTCTTGGATGGCATGAGGATCTCGAGAAGAATGATCCTGTGATTCCTCTTATTAAAGAATTGATTGAATGGTTAGAAGAAAGTGATGAAGAAGATGAAGACGAAGAAGAATAACCTACTCAAATCATTCAATCACATCTCATAGAGTTGAATTAAGTCTCGTTATGATTATTGTATCTTTTCACGGGTTTCAACCTCGTTCTTTGTTGAAGTAAAGTGTTTTTATGTGTGAATTGTTGATTATCGATAATATGGTCATTGTCCGATCTATGCCATACCTTTCTCCTTTCCCGGATATAACTGTTGTATATGTTTCCCATTCAAAAGTTCCTCTACAGATGTCGGGATTCGACCTCTTCGATTTCAATGGATCTATCAAGAGAAATCGACAACAAGAAGCTATGCTAACTACATTGGTGAGGAGGAAGAAATAAGGAAAAGGGGAGGAAGAGGAATGTAAGAAGGGAAATGATATTGCAGGATAGTCGAAAAGCTTTTCTGGAAAAGATGGAGGAAGAGAGAAGAGCAAGAGTTGAAGGTGAAACTTGAGAAAGAGAAAATATAATAATGAATAGATGTTAAGGAGTAAAGAAAGTGAGAGCTGCTTCTATAATACAGACTCATTGGAGAGGAGTAAGAGAAAGAAAGAAAGCAAAAGATGAATTGAGACGAGTATTCGATTCATCCAATGGAGATACTCTTGAGGTATAATTAATGCTAATTCAATTAATATAGCCCCCCCTCCTACATTAAACATGCGTGAAGCAGGGGTCGATTACATAGGTTTCCTAATACGGCCAAATGTGGGTTAGTTTTCCTTTTTTCCGCTCCCACACTTCCAAAAATCGACCAAATGTGGGTTGGATATGTCATTTTTTGCATAGTAATCGGTACCTGGCGTGAAGGAAGGAACAATTGCAGAATCAGATCAGACGAATTGCATACTTTTACGAGAATGCACTCGATTCGGAGAGATTGGTAAGAATATGGTGTATTGTACAATATTGATTAATTCAATTCACTATAGACTACTGTATGTTCTGCTGCACTTCGAATTGATTCCTCATCACTTTCTATTCCATTGGCATTGAGAACTCTTCTTGCAAAAAGGTTGTTAATATTTCGTGTTATAGAAAATGAATTGCATGTTGACAGAGCCATCTTCCCATTTCTATCTTCTATTGATTCATCTATTAATGTCACTGCCGTTCTTCGATTCATTCAAGTGACTACGAAGGATAATGAATGGACAAGGATGACCGAGGTATTGTTTGATATTCTCGATCCATCTACCGTATCCCATATCTTCCAGTTGGGATACTTTGATGCTCTTCTTCTTGTATTTCTCATTCGATCATCAACCTTCGATGTAGATAGAGAGGAATTCGTTCTCCCTCCTCACATCAATTCAATCTTCCAAATGATTCTCCTTCCACTTAATAATCAATCCTCGAGGTAAACTATATCATTGTTACTACTGCATTAATATTCCATTTAGGATTTCATCCATTCGATATATGATTGATTCACTGAATCGAGTAATTGATCAGAGTGCTCTAACCCGATTAGGTCTCCTTTTCATCCCTTCTCTCTCTAAATTCTTTTCTTCTGATATTCCATCATTCATATCATCTCTTTCCCATCTTAATCATGATCATTGTGCCATTCTTCCCTTCTCTCTCATTATCTCTTTAATTGTTTGTTCCCCTCAGGATTCTTCTTCAATTTCATCTCTAATTGTAATCTTATCTCGATTCGTTCCTCCATTGAATGTATATCGTTCCCTCTCAGGTCCATTTAAGACTCATATTGAGTCATCTCTTTCTTCCTCGGTATTCATCAATTGTTACAGTACCCTCCCTGTTCCATCTTACCTCCCTTCTCTCATTCTGCTCTCATCCATTTCGCATTCTCATTCTGAATCTCTATCTCAATTGATTTACCATCCAACCTTCCTTCCTTCTTTCTTTTCACATCTTTCTTCATCATATTCTCCATTTTATATCTCCAAACTCTCTTCCGACCCCTCAATTCGTATCCAATTCATCGAATTTTGTCGTCTCTTCAAGACTCTTCTTCTCTTCACTGACGATACTAAACTAAACAGATCAAACTGGGAGTTATGTTTCTCTTTTGAAGAGACTATCAATGTACTCGCTACTCTGAGGTTAGATATATAGAATAAGAAAAGGAGAATAGGAGAAGGATGAGATTGCAGGGATATGGTACTAAGTCTCATATCGATTGTATATCCAGATGATAGAGTGAATGGAATGGAAGAGAGAAGGAAAACTGCAGAGGATTGTCAACAATTATTCAATGAGGTACGAAAGGGGATGAAGAAAGAAAGAGAAGTAGGGGATATGTATTGATTGAATTACAGTTGGTGTCAACTCTACAGACTGCTCAATCGAAGGATGAGAGAATGGAAATATTACCTGCTGGATTCTGGAGTGGACACAAGAAAGAAGTGAGAAGAATAGAAAGAAATGAGGAGTGATCTTTGATCTTTGAGATTTCTCTGACTCGAAAAACTCTTCGAAGTGGTGTAGATAGAAGAGGACGAAGAAGAGGAGGACCTCCCACTAATATTACTTCTTCATTCTTTCAACATCTAATGGAGGTTAGATTGAATTGAGAAGAGAGTATAAGAATGAATGAATTGTAGAATTATGGAAGTGATTCATCTGATTCGGAAGAAGAAATGGAAAGAGAGAAGAAAGTTGCAAGAATGAGTTCGAGTGAGAAAAGAACACTCGCAATAATGAGATCTATTCCTTTTGTTGTTCCATTCATTGATAGAGTCAATGTGAGTATTTTACTTTCTTACTTTATTTATAAAGATGAGACGAAAGAAATATTTATAGATGCTAAAGGAATTGATCATTGAAGATAAGGACAATCAAACTGGAAATGGTAGGTCAAATGAAGATGAATTAAATGAAAATGAATGAATAATCTCAGCAATGATCGATGTATCAGTGAGGAGAACTCATTTATATGAAGATGCATTGGATGATCTAAGTAGAAAGAATGGTAAGAGAAAGAAGGAGGAAGACTGCGAGAGAGAGAAGGAGAAGATAGATAATGAATGGGATTGATTTAGCTTCGTCTCTTCGTCTTCCTCTTCGTGTTTCAATGAAGAATTGGATAGGAATGACAGAAGCAGGAATTGATGGAGGAGGAATATTCAGAGAATTCATTACTGAGGTGGAGAAGGGAATTCATCTATTACATATTTATATAGATAAATCCCCATACTATCTAAAAGTAATACAATTGTTGTGCAGGTAGTAAAAGAGGCATTGGATATCAATCGAGGACTATTCACTGAGACGAAAGAACATCTCCTTTATCCTAATCCACTTGCTCCTCTTATCTTTCATGATTACAAGTAACTTCTTCCTCTTATCTTTTTCATTCGTGATCTTTGAACTTTTCAGAGAACATTTCTTCTTTATTGGTCGTCTTCTTGGGAAAGCTCTTTATGAGAGTCAATTATTAGATGTTCGATTGGCTCCATTCTTCCTTGCTTCTTTATTCACAAATGATAGAAGAGATGTCGATATTGTTCAAGTTTGTATCTTCTCTCTATTCGCTTCCTTATATTCACTCCTTTCATGATGGTGATTCATATTCATTTCAGATGAGAGGTGTAGATCCAATTATCTATAACAATCTCGTCGAATTGAGAGAAATGGATCCGACCAAGGTATACTCTCTTCCATCTTTCCCTTCCCCTCTTTAATCTTCATTCAATTTCAGATTGAATCTCTTGATCTTGACTTCTCAGTGATAGTAGATGAATTAGGAAGGACTAGAGTGAGATTCCCGTTTCCTTTATACCCTCTTCCCTTCTCTTTCCTTCCCATTTATCTTCATTCTCTTCCAGCGAGTGGATCTCATTCCAAATGGATCAACTATACGTGTAAATGGAAACAATAGAAATGATTATATACAGAAGTTTGTCAATTTCTTCCTTCATGAAAGGGTAAGACTACTTCTATCCCTTCCTTCCTTCCATTCATTCTTTCTATCTCTTCAGCTTTCATCAATGATTGAATGTCTTCGTAATGGAGTATCAGATGTAATTGATCATCGATGGTTGGCAATCTTCTCATCTCGTGAATTGTCTCTTCTTGTTTGTGGTGAAGAAGGAAATATTAATATTGATGATCTCATTCGAAATACTCATGTACATATTCCAAGGGGAATCAATCAAGAGGATGTTGATGAGTAAGTATGATATTTATGGTATTAGAGGGAAGAGGAGAAGAGAATTCATTACAGATACATGATTATATTCGAATCTATTCTCGAATCTTTCTCTTCTCAAGATCGAAGAGCTTTTGTCAAATTTGTGACTGGATGCCCTCGTCCTCCTCTAGGAGGTTTCTCTCTTCTGGTACCCAATGTAAGTTTGATCTTTGATCTTTGATCTCTATCTCCCTCTCCTCTCCTTCTCACTATCCTTCTCTCTCTTCCAGATTGGTATTCAACTTCTTCCAAATGCTGAAAGTCGTCTTCCAACTGCAGCTACATGTATGAATCTTCTCAAATTACCTCTCTATCCAGATAGAAGAATACTCGAAGAGAAATTGAGGTGAGTATTCATCTGATGACACTTCCTAATTGGAGGCTCCTATTGTCCTCGTCATTCTAATAGTTCCATTTTTAAGATACGCTATCAGTGCCGGTGCTGGGTTCGAACTTTCGTAAGTAGCTAAGTATTCGTAAGTATTCAGCTTAAAAAAAAGATTGCAAGTTCAACTCGAGTTATTGTATTCATTGCTGATTCATACGGTTTATATTTATCTCTATGAGAATAATTCTGCTGATTTCCTTGGATATTGAGTTGATATTTCTTTTGAGACTGTACTACTATTTAATAAAGTATTAATTTAAAGAAAATAATTTTGTTTCGTTTTTACAACGTTAATCCTTTTTTTTACAACAGTACTACATAGGGAAACTGAGTTAGGTTTAGTTTGATGTCGTTAGTGAAGAGAATAATATCACTAATTATTCGCATTATCAATGTTATCTGCCATTCATTACCCTTTCAAGATGTCCGGTCTTCTTCAATTTCATCTCTAATTGTCATCTTATCTCGATTCGTTCCACCATTGAATGTATATCGTTCCCTCTCAGGTCCATTTAAGACTCATATTGAGTCATCTCTTTCTTCCTCGGTATTCATCAATTGTTACAGTACCCTCCCTGTTCAATCTTATCTCCCTTCTCTTATTCTTCTCTCATCCATTTCGCATTCTCATTCTGAATCTCTCTCTCAATCGATCTACCATCCAACCTTCCTTCTTTCTTCCTTTCATATCTTTCTTCATTGTACTCTCTATTCTATATCTCCAAACTCTCTCCCGACCCTTCATTCGTTTCCAATTCATAGATTTTGTCGTCTCTTCAAGATTCTTCTTTTCTTCGAAGCGAGATTGAAATGATAGAATTGTGGTTTGAGGATTAGGATGAAAGAATGAATTAAAAAAATATGGTAATGGGAATCGATGAGAACGAATGTAAATTATTTCATCAATCGTTCTCACTTCATCAATTCTTCTCCCAGTAGATCGGTCGATATGGCTCAAGCGACGGTATGATTAGTTTCACGATCTCCCAAATTTCTCTTATTCAGGTGCCAAATACAGCTCCGGCTAGATTATCCAAGGCAGGCAATTCAATGTGAGCACCCGACCCTATTCTGATGTATGAATTACTTATTTAAGCCTTGAATTATCACCCAATGAAGACAGTTATATTAATAACGGAGATGCAAATACTCTTGAGATAGTTAATAAGGCTAAGTTTGCTATTCATTATATGGTACCGTATCCCTCGTGTAAGGAGTAAATTGAAACATATTCAGGGTTCAAGTGAAGTTGCAAATCAGTATAAAGTTAAACCACGATTCGGCTATCTCCCACCTAAGGGAAAGATCCAGTTGTCAGTTGAGCGTACTGTCAGTTTAATATAATTACGAAATTATCTGAAGATATTTAAATTATAGACGAATTTCAACTCTAAAACTTATATCAAGTTTTCAATAAAAAAGGCTGATCCCGATTCGGAAGGAAATCCATCTTCTTTCTTCGTACAGTTCTTTTAATATTTTTGTTGATAGATACATATTTCGAATGGCGAATTCAGGATAATGAAAATGAAATTATTGCCACGAAGACGTATGTAATCAATAATAGTTTATCGTGCGGGATCCACTGTGATCCTCCGTACGTTGATGTACGGTATCCATAACGTCTTCAACTGAAAATCATGGTTATAGTGCACACATTCTCATTCTTCACATCTAATAATTAATTCTTCAAAGCAGCGGATTGCGTTTAGAGTAAACTTCTACTTCTACTTTCTGGATATAATTCTTTCTCATTTCAGATCGTGAGGAATGAAACCTTTATCGTATCCCCCTCTTCTGGTACAATTCCTCCTGGAGATAGTGTAGCCATTGAATTGAGAAAAACTGTATGGTAGATGAACACGCGATCATACGCAGTCCAAATTTCAGAAGAGTTGCTTTGAGGGAATAGAAATCATGTATGTGCCACTCCATCATAACACGAAGGTTTGTCTTTTCATGTTCATTAATGATCTCAGTATGCATCAGAACGTTGACGAGATTTTTGATGATCAGAAGAAAAAGAAATCGTCTCTCCATTTAATGCTAAACCAGCAATGATTCTTTTTTTAAATGGAAACAATATTTATTCTTAAAGTCAGTTTATGATGACGAAGTGGTGAACATGAAGAGTACTGTAGTCCAGCCAGATTGATTTGCGATGATGATTTTAGTGTTGCATTTTAATTAATTATTCGCGAAAATATATTCGATCGTTCATTATTCTTTGTTGCTCCATATTCAACGTGTCACTCCTCTCATTTACAGTAATATTATCTACCTTATTTATTATTATTACTTAATTATTTATCTACCCGTGTTTGAACTCGTCACACTAATATATTTCACTTCACAGCCATGGTAATGGATGGACAATCACAGGTATTCATTCGTATTTGTTCCCTGTTATTGATGTGTTATTCTGAACAGATTCTTCCTGATTCATTGCGCAAACTGGACGAGATTGATCTTGTTCTTGGAACAAAAGATGGTCAAATCGATCGAGGAAGAGATCCTCAGAGATGTCGTCACAATGCCAGACAGAAATGTTCCTACTGTCTCCCTCTTGATCCATTCGATGAAGAATATTTGAAAGAGAAGGAAATCAAACACATGTCCTTCCATGCATACTGCAGAAAAATGATGAGCACTCACGGTAAAGGTGAGTACTTTGCTCGAAATGCGTGTATTGGCTAGGAACGGTACGAGATGATAATTGATTGTTGACTTACTTCATTTAAGGAACCTCACTCAAAAAGCCTCTCGAGAATGTCAAATTAAGTGTCGACCTCAGTTGTCCAGCACACAAACCGTACCCGAAAGGAGTGTGCACTAAGTGTCGTCCACCTACAGTAACCCTCAACAGACAGGTATATCAACTTATTGACCGTCGATAACCTTCATATCTTTAGAAGTTTCGTCACGTCGACAATGTGTGCTTTGAAAATGAAGATGTTGTGAACGAATTCCTTAATTATTGGAGAAAATCGAATGAACAACGAGCTGGTTATCTGATCGGAAGGTGAGCAGATTTAACACTTATGGTATTTTTAGATTCATGTTTTGACACTGTTTGTTCAGATACGAGGAATGTCCCGAAGTTCCACTTGGTATTCGTGCTATCGTTCTCGCTGTATACGAACCACCTCAAGAAGCCACTAATGTACGTTTCCCATATTCCAATGCATTCAGATCACTAAATGCATCATTTAGAGCTCAATCAAATTGGTAGATGAGGGAGTAGAGGGAGAAGCTGTGGACAAGTTGTGTGCATGGTTGGATCTAAGAAGAGTAGGATGGATCTTCACTGATCTATTCACTGCAAATGCATATGATGGAAGTGTCCATTCTACTCGACATGCTCAGTCATATCTCCTCTCTGCTGAGGAATGCATCACTGCCGGAGCATTGCAATCAAAGTATCCCAATCCAACTCAATTCTGTTCCGATGGAGTATATGGAAGCAAGGTAAGAGGAGAAGAGAGAAGAAGTAGCCATATTGAGAATATATTGATATAATGAATAATTGCAGTTTGTGACAGTGGTTGCATCGGGAGACGAGAGTGAGAAAGTGTCCTTCCATGGATATCAGGTTGGTTCTGTCTGATCACTATATTTAGAGAGCACTTCACGTTTAACGGAAGAGTGGAGTCCTCTTCATTTCAAACACTGTTAAAACTTTTAATTATGGGTGCATTACTGTCTTGGCGCACCCGTCAATCCTCATCCAAGTTCTAGATGAACACAACCTAATCAATTATAATAGATAATATTATATTTCAGGTGTCAAATCAATGCATGCAATTAGTTGATGCGAATCTCCTCTGTCCTACGAATCATTACGAATTGGCTTACATCAGGTGCATAAAATCATTTTACATTCTTTTTCCCGAGAAATGATAATTAGAGTAAATAATGAACATGATTTGTTTGCAGAGAGACTCCTCTCAACGAGCAGCATTATATTCCCGATGTACAGTACACTGAGAAGAACGAATATGGTGCAGAGGTGAGATTATCGATTTTTCGGGTTTTCATGAGAGTATTTGATGACGATAATAGAATGATTGTGAAATCTCTCGAATATTCAATCCCCTCTTCTCTCCTCTATAATTTATTCAGGTTCGTCGTAATGGTCGTCCTCTTCCAGTTGAATTTCTAATGGTTGATGTACCAGCTGGAATGCCAAAGGAATATCGATGCACTTTCCATATTCCAAGTGATAAGAAGTTCCCCATCGAGAATAGAAGCACTATCAAAGAGACTCAAGTAAGAAACCATTCAATTATTTAACACATCTATCAACTACATATTATTGCGTATTCAATTGCTAAATCAAATATATGTTATGATTGCAGACTGCTCAGAAAGTGACTCAATTCTGCGAGCAATTCTCACTCGATAATTTCCTTGATTTGGCCACAAACTTCCATTTCCTTCTCTATCTACTTACTCAGAATGAAGTTTCGTTTACTGATGAGGTGAATCATTTCATTTGAGTGACTGAAATGACGATGGATGGCTATTATGGAGAGAATGTGATGTTTCCCTGTTTAGGAGATTCGTGGACTGTGTAATTGTGTGAAGACGGGAGATCGAGAAGGAGCTCGTGAATGGGCAACTCATACTGATCATTGGAATGCATTGGTGGCACTCTCTCATCACTCTCAGCCTACTATCAAGGGATGGAATTGTCGTCATTGTACTTTCTCTAATGGAGAGACTCAAAGAGAATGTTCCATGTGTGGTCTACCCAGTGAAGCAGTCAATTGATATCATTGAAGAATCTTGTGAATAAAGGCTAATGTATATAACCCCAGTTGTGTAAGAATTAGTCAATCGACTGTGGCCAGATATGGGCCACACATTGTAAGAATTTGTAAAAAGTATCGAGGTTGGAGATCATCGAGACCTCGGAAAATCAGGTCGATAAAAAGAATGAAGAAATTGAGGGGGCGATCACAGTCGAAGGAGCAGTTCCACAGAAATTGCACAGATGATCGTTCTTAGATTCTACTTGAAATACGGGTCCTTTCATTATTAGTTACGTATTTATCCCACACATTATAAACAATTATTCAGATGTAATTTACTTGAATACAAATTTTTGTTTGCATTTGGATTTATAAACAAAGAAAACTAAGCATCTCCCATCTTCTCTGCAATATTCATTGCAATCTCCAGACCATTTTCTATCTTTCACCCATCGAAGGAGGTTGGTACTCGATAGGGTGAGTTTACTCTTCTCCATTCTATTATCTCCGTTCATACCATTTCAGCGACTAAGATGGCAGATCTAAATCGAAAGAGAGGACTTGCTATAATCGATATCCAACACTTGAATGCCCAAATAGGAGTAGAATTGAATGGAAAGGGAAAGGTGGGACAATGATTACTGTAGATCAACCGTATTCTTCTCTTCAGGTGAAGAAGATCCAGCCATCCTCATCATTTCTAGGAATTCTCTTTACAAATGATATAATCATCTCAGTTAACGATAAGGTACGGTGCAACGGTTACTGTAGATAATGGAAATTGTGTTGAGCCAGTCCAAACGACCGCTGACTTTTATTTGTCCTCAAGGCCACTTATACCGGGAAAGATCAATGTATCATACGAGAGAGATCATCAATACACTACATCTTGCAAGGTGATTGACTTCTCTTCCTTCATAATCTGATCATAATTCTAGAAATTGGAAGCAGTTCATCCAAACACTGAACTGTACGAAGTGGAACTTGCATGGAGAAGTGGAGGAACGAGAATTGGAATGCTCATTCACAGAGTACGGTAGAATGAGGAATGGAAATGATACGGTATCGATTGAGGACTTCGAAGGACATGTAGTAGTGGCTATGGTGGAAGATGGAGGAGCTGCTTCCAGTTATGTCAAACCAGGAGATCATTTACTCAAGGTGAAGAGTACTCGAGATGATTACTGTATCTCTCCGTCTACAGGTGAACAAAGTGGAAGTGACCGATCGAGAGAAGGCAAGAGCACTTATTATGAAATCAATTAATGATGAGAAGAAGGTATTCAATAGGAAGGAAGAATAGAAAGAGAATGAATAAGTTAAGGTGTCGATTACAATCGAACGAGCCGTTGCACAGAAATCATTGATGATTGCTCCTTCTGTGATAGTTGATCCAGTGAAGAGTGAAGACAAATCAATCACTACTGATCTTCCCAAATCAAGCGTTGCAAAGCCGGATGATCCTGCAAAGAGTCCTGCTAAGACAGAGGATCCACTCAAGAGCAATGCAATGACTCCTCCACAGAAGAGTGAAGCATTCGTTATTTCGGTATTCCTCCTTTCCATCAATCAATCGATATTAATTCTTCCATTCAGGAATCTCCTCGTATTCTGAATGCAGATGCAATCAAACTTCTTGGTTCGACTGCTCCAGCTGGATTCAAACCTATTGCTCCCTATGCTTTCGCCCCTGATATCATCGATTTCCTCAAGGAGAATCTCAACTTCTACAAGGTATTCCCTCCTTCCTTCCATCAGATTGATCTTTGATCTCTCAGGAGAAGGCGACTACTCCTGGATGTCTAGTCAACATTGGTGCTCCTCCTTCTTCTGCTACTACGACGAAAGGTTGATCAATGAGTCAAATGAGTCAATAATTGCATAAATTGAAGCAAGTGTTACACTGGATAAACCTCCTGAATTGGCGATAACGTGTGATCCATCCCCGAAAGATCTGAAGATTACTCCAAAGAGAGCTGGAGCTACGTAGAATTTATCCATTGACAATGAAGAATTTGACTATCACTTGAACTGAGAGATATCGACTATTGAACACCATTGATATGAGACGTGTACATAATATATAGATCGATAGGATGGATTCATATATTCGGCATTATGATTTATGAATCTCT